>CAMTDV010000029.1:18612952-18936004 GCA_947069175.1 Scalesia atractyloides
TAGATAATTGTCTGGATCGGTGCAGTAGACTGGACTCGAACTCGTGACCTGTGATTAAACATTCACACAGTCCACCACTGGACTGTGTGTCTATCTTGGTTATTATTCCGGTTTTTATTAAACTTAACATCTTACGCAGTGACTCCGGTTTGGTTAAAAAAAATAACATTTTTATTTGGGCGAAAGTGCGTGGGACAAGATTCGAACTCGAGACGTAAGCATGTTTTATGTGCACACAGTCCACCACTGGACTGTGTGTCTAACCCGAGTTATATCATGATTTAAATTAAACTTATATGCTACCGAAACTTCGTCTTCTTCGTCAGTCTTAACCAGAAGCGATGACTGACTGGTTCAACGATTATAATCATGTTCTTTAGTGTGTTTCAGTTAATTACAAGTGAGATATATAAAAAAGAATGAAAGATTAGGCGTAAGGTATACCGAACTGGACTCCTCTGTTTCTCCGGCGAAACTCCGGTGACAGCAGAAACTTCCGGCGACGTATGTCTTGCGGCAGAGAGTCTTCAACGAGCTTGAGATAGATGTGGGTGACTTCAGTATAAGCTCTGGGGGTTCAGTAAGGCACAGAGGTGAAGGGTTCGGTTTTCCGGCGATTTGCAGGTATTTTCCGGCGAGTGAGTTTTCGTCGAGAAAGGGTGCGGTTTTGAGCGAAAAAGCTAGCAGAGGTTCGAGGAGGTATTTTTAGGGCGGGACATCGACGTATAAAGTCGTATTTCAGACTTGATTCAAAGTCATTACGTTTTCCGGCGGTTATGACTTGCGTCGCGGGTTCAGACGTCGGTTATAACCGATGTCATAGTTAAAGTTTACGTTAAGAATAAAAGAAACCGTCCAATCTCGCGAGATCGCCGGGATTTCCGACGACTGCAATTGGGCGCGTCGTTATTTGAATTCGAGATTTATTTTATGTATTAATTGTCTCTAATAAAAACAAGAATCATCAGTGGCGCAGTGGTTGAACGGCTGAGTTTTAAGTCTTTGTTTGAATCGCTGGCTGACCCGGGTTCGAAACCCGGCAGCAGCATTTTATTTTTAAATAACTATTTTTAAGACTTTTTCAAATAAAACTTTTATAACCCAATATACTTATTAATTATGTATCATTTAAAATTAATTTGGGCATTAAATAAGCAACGAAATTTTTAACTGATTGTTCGGTTAATAAACGGAGCGGGTTTGGTAAATCCGTTTTTTTACGGATGTTACATTATGGTCATTCGAGCAAGACTTGTCGCGTCCCTCGAAACCAAGCTTCACCCCTACCCAAAACATGATCCAATCATATCAACAACCCCAATACCCCATGTTTCCACATGTTCGAGCTTGCTTTAATTGTGGGGACCCTACCCATTTTAGAAACACGTGCCCTCGATTGGTTTACATTATAAACGCCCAAGCTCAAGCAAATCCAGTTAACCAAGCAAATCAAGAAAACCCAGCACTACCACCAGCAAGAGGAAGAACTTACAACATCAACGCCAATCTAACGGCCCAAACGAACAACCCAACTAGCCTTCCATCACCAAGAATCAAGACTCAACTCCAACCATCTAGTTCTTAATGTTTTCTCAATCTTTACGCATCCCTGTTATAAATTGGGAATTTATGTATCCAAGAATTTTAATGCAAATTGATATTACAGTTTTGTTTTATATCTTTACTCATTGAATTAACTTTCATATCATCATACATCACGACGTATCTCGATCTCATCATTTAAAGGAGTTGGGTTGTGTCTCACTTTTCATAGACTGACCCCTTCATCATAACAAATGAGAGAGGTACTGTCGTCATTTCAGTCATGTATTCTTTCAGATTTGGGACTCAAGCTTTGGCTGTTATGTTTGTTTTGTAGATTTTAGAGTCAGATAGAACTAATCATAACTTACTGACAAAGCCAATGAAAATTTGACAAGAATATGGTGGATACGCCGCTGGTACTTCCTATATATAAGTATTCTTGTCAAAGGATCAAAAGCATTGTCAGGCGGTTATGAGAAGTTCCGTGTAGGTTTAAATATCGTCATGGTTGAAGTTTTTGTTTTATGATATAACCTTATTTTTTTTCAAACGTATCAATTCTCTCAAAACTTTATGCATGAGATCATACCTAGTCAATCAACTCTGTTTACCAATGTTTCGCGTTTTTATACTTTAGGCATCAAAAAGCGATTCCTGTAGCAGGGTATTCAACCCTTACTAGGAACGTTACCGCCTCAAATAAAATTTAAACTTTCACCCTCTTCTGATTATGTAATTGTCAAATTAAAACACCCTCCCTTCGAGTCAAATATACCGTTACTTAAATTTTGGGACGAAATTTCTGAAAGTAGGGGATACTGTAACATTTGTGTAAAATGGGTTTCAAAAACCCACACCGTTTATTATTAAGTATTCGGTTAAATGTTTTGTTATGTATTTTGTTAGTATTAATTATTTTATTTTTGTCATAATTAAGGTTAGAAAATTTAAAAATCAAAATTTTAATAATAAGTAATTAGAAATGACATATAAAACAAAAGAAAATAATATTTTTAAATAATAAAATGAACAAAAAGGTAGTGGCCGGGACTCGAACCCGCGCCACCCCCTTAACCAATCGAACACTTAACCGATCGAGCTATAACCCTCGTTCAATTATATGCAGAAAATTTAAATATATAAACATTGATTACAATTAAAACTTAATACCAAAATTCCTCCAAACGTAATCATCGTCGATCACAGGCTGTCTTCTTTCCTTCTTTCGGTCAATCCCTGATATATCGGGATTTCGATCAAACCGTATTACCATCTTGGAATGCAATCAAGCACCTACCCCAAATTCTTGGCATCATAAACTTATCGCGAAAGCTATAAATACCAAACCAATAACACCACACACTCAGATTACAACTCACCCACTCACTCACAAAACACCTTCTTTGACGTTATCAAACACCCTGCCGGAACTCCAACCAGTCACCAGAACCAATTAGACATCGCCAAAGCTTGCCGGAGGACCTGTACATTGCCGGAGCTACACCGGAGTTCACCGGAGCCGCAAGAAGTTCGCGACGGTTCACGCTGTCTCTTCAACTGTTCAGTACATTCTAAGTTGATTTATCTTTTCCATGATGAAGCTTTATCAGATTAATGGCAATAATCTTCTTTAGTTTGAAATATTTACATCTTGGTTACTGTTCTGTTGTTTATGTTAAGAAGAGGATGAAGTTTCTTCAATGTATAAATATTTTTAAAAGCGGGTTTTTAATCGGGTTAGACACACAGTCAAGTGGTGGACTGTGTGCAATTACAAAACACATGTCCTGGGTGCGACTCGTATACGTTACCGATTCTCTGTACATAAAACCAAACTTTTTAACTCACTCAGATCACTCTGGAACAAGTGTTTAAAGTTAATACAATAAGGATTCATACGGGTCAGACACACAGCCAAACTGGTTGGGCTGTGTGCACGGGAACTAAAGGTCTCGGGTTCGAATCATGAAGTCTCAACCGGTTTTGGGAGATTTATAAATCTTTTTAAAATAAATAAATTCCGTATTAACCTAACTAGTATATATATATATATATTATATATAATAAATTAAAATGATATTATTTCGGGTTAGACACGTAGCTCAGTTGGTAGAGCTGCTTGCACGTATACGAAGGTCACGAGTTCGAACCTCACACGCTGCCTAATTTACATGTTATCCGACCGGTCAGACCCGGTCAGACCTGACAAGGTCAACTTATTTTTAATTTTTGTTTTATTTATTTTATTATTATATTTAAAAATCATTTAAAAATGCTTAAAAATAGATTTTTAAGTTAAAAATTATATTAATTACGATAAAAATAAATCTTAAAAACTAATAAAAGGCATTAATTAAAAATACTAACTTTTATCGAATTACTACGTTACTATTTAGGTTAATTTATCTCGTGATTAAATCCAAACTCAACGCGCGTTCATCGTCAATTAAAGGAAACGCACCCACGTGAGTGAATTCTTACAAATTTCCCATTTTTATTCATGTTTTGGGGTGTATCATGTGTCGCTTTATTTATTTCGTTTATTCAAACTTGTGCTGTTACCATTATATGATCTAAACGTGGGATGTAAATGTTGTTTGTTGTGATGTGTGTTTACATTTTGTCAAGTTGCGTGCAAATCATTCATTAGGCCATCAGTTCCTCGTTGGAGACGAATTGAGCATCGCGTGCCTCATTAGATCGGCTCCGTTTGATTGAGCCTTGATCTCATTGTTCATCATTTGGTGTGTGCGTGTGCATTAATTGATATTATGTGTTTTGTGATTAAATTTACATATACATATACTCATATGTGGTTATGCACCTTTTTATAACCAATATAACAAATTCGTTCAAATGTTTTCATAAGATTCACTCGCCAACTTTTGTTGACCCAAAACCCTATTTTTACACATGATACAGGTGGACAGGTTGAAGCAAGGAACACATAGGAAATTGCCTTAGAAGAAAAATAAAGAAGTCATGAAAAATGTATTTGAACATGTTGTACTTGTATGTTTATTGTAATTTCTTCTTAAAAAGAAATAATAAATATGAAACTTTATAGTAAATGTCATGAGCTTTGATGAAAACCCAATCATGCCCCGACTACCATTTCTGCTGCGGGTCAGGGTGTGACAGGTTCGGGTTAAACTCATCATGATATGAATGATGAGAATGATGAGAGTGGTGTGATTGGTGCGAATGGTAAGAGTGGTACGAGCTTTGTTGGGCGAATGTCTTGATAGGGGCCAGGAATCCCCCGAATCCTCATAGGGTTCAAATGATGAGGTTGAGAAGGATGTGCCCTGATGGTCCTCCCCTCATTGGTCCTTTACCTCTTCCTCGTACTCTTGGCGGTATTTCTTGTTAAATAAAATCAAAACAATACTAATAAGTTAATAATGAGATGAGTAATCCTAGGTCAAAGCCCAGACTCGGAAGTCTAAGGAATGTGCTTGTGTAAGTCTGAGATTAAACACAAAAGGCTTGTGGTTAATTCTCTCAAACGTTGGCTCTGATACCAACCTGTCACACCCCGTATTTCCAACCAAACACTGGTGGGCCTGGGTGGGGAATATTGTGACGTAAGTTGATATCATCATAGTCAATTAAACATAACACAGCGGAAGTCTTGGAGTTAAATTACTATTACAAACCAAATGTTCAAAGTACAAAAATAATATATAGACGGCTTGTAATACAAGATCACAAGCGGATCGTAAAATGTACAAAAATGTATAAAAGACTCTGGGCAGATCTAAGGATTTGCAAGATCCTCTTATATCACTACCGAACAGCTTCCAGCCTATTTCTATTGTAACTGCAAGCTTAGTCTTTTGAAAATACGTCAACTTTCGTTGGTAAATACACCCTGACTGACTCATTTTGAAAACATTTAAAAATTAGATTTAAGTGCACAGGGCACAAATCTTTTATAACTTGGGAAAGTCAGCTTTGTAAGCTTGTTAACAGCTTTACATGTTTGTCAATACATATGGGGTCAGTACAGAGACCGAGACATGATTAATGTAACACCACTTATGAACACATGAAGGAGTTATCCCCATCTTGTGAGTAAAAATAATTTAGCATTCGCATCTGTCGGGTGTATGCCTACACCTCGTGCTTGGTCATGGCAATTAACTAATGTAATGAGCCAAGGATATCCAGGTCACGGTCGTTAACCCCCAATGTTTAAGTTATCAAACAAAACTGATCAAAACGGAATATGTGGATTTACTAGCCACAATCTGGCATTCGATTGATCCCATTTCCGACCAAGCGGTAATAATTTACCGTAACCCAAGTCCGTATAGGGAAATAAGTCAAGAGTATTTACCTGAGCTTTCTTGATATAAAAATGCAAGATTTGATATCTCAGCCGTATTCAAAATGAAATAAGTGCAGATAGATTTACTGAAAGGCTCTAGTCTGGAATTAGGCATAAGCTAACCCAAATTAAATGCTAACGGTGTTATTTAAGTCTTAGACTTAGACCCACTAGCTTAAAGGATCAAAAACGGTACGATAAGGTAGATTAAGCGATGACCGATATAATATAGTTTAAAGCCAACAAGTACTTAAGACTTGTATAATATGGGTAAACAATTAACATTTTGAAATTTGAGACTAAAATGATAAGGTTAAACCCGTTCGGTTAATTTTCATAAACTAGTTACATATACTTAACCGTATGCATATAAGCGATATCGGGTAACCGAATGAGTCATGAACAAGTTCTATATGTCATTATACTTTAAATAAGTTGTAATATCAGTAGGATATCAACTTATATGCCCGTTGAGATTTTAAAATGAAACTACGCCTTATAAGGCGTTTTGACCATTATGTGTCGTATAAAAGGAACTTGCATTATTCTGATGTTATGATCACTAAAATTCTGGAAAAATACTTAATTTGTGATATATTATCAGTAAGAAGTTACACATAAGTGTGGTTTATGGTTTAAGACCAAACTATGCACCGAAAGGGCATTTTGGTCATTTAGAAAGTATAGGTTATGATATTATAATAAAATTAGTTTATGATCAGAATATTAACATCATAATATGTTAATTACATAGATATATCAGTATGTAATTCATTTGCAAGTTCATTGTTGATTAAAACCTCTTTTATGTAAAAATGGCATTTCAGTCAAATATTGACATTTTACGGAATTTGTGCATAAACTCAGATTTTAATTATGATCATGTAATGTAACCTCAGAGATTTATGCTACAATTTTATTACGATCATAATGTACCATAAGTCAGAAGTTAACTAATCTAAGTCGGGTCAGAATCGAAAGTCAAAGCAGAAGTCAAGCTTCGCGACTTTCGGTTGCGAACCGACCCTAGGACTGAAATTGACGGATCGAACATGTTCCCACATGTTCTAATAATATTACCAACTTGTTTAATTGTCAAAAACATGTTTATAACATATAAAACCAGATTATAATATTTATGAAATCTGACCCGTTTAACTTTTTAAAACATAAACTTTGACCCGTCAATTGACCTAGTAAACATGATCCTTAGGAGGTGCCCTTTTAAGGGGTAAATACCTTCCTAATTACGATCACTTAGCCACGTTCATTTCAAGAATGGCTGGACCATAATGGTCTTAGCCGAAAGTCAAGGCATTTGTCGAAAATGCTTGACTTTTGGCTATTAGAAGTCTATAAAAAGAAAAGAGCAGAGATGGAGCACTTACAAGTGATCCAAGGGAAACTTAGAACTCAAAGGGAAGCTCCTAAAGGTCTGGGAACTTCAAGGGTGTAATAAGAGAGGAGAAAGGTGAATAAGAAGGAAATGAGGTGAATTACTGAGCTATTTATAGTGCAAGAGGGTGGTGAAGATGAAGCTAGGTGTTAGAGGAGTTATAGGATCTTCACAAGTGTATAGCAAGGTGTCAAGAGCAAGAGTGTCGCATTTTGCAGGAGAGGTGGCATCTTGATCAAATTTTAGGGTTTTGACACTTTTAGTCCCTCAAGAATAGTTTTGTGGATTGTCATGAATGTCCCTTGACTAATATTCAATGAATAATGACACAACTTGGTCTTTTCGTTCAACACTAGATGTATTGAAGAATACGACGAATATACGAACGTTAACGGGTGTCACACTAGGTGTTCTTACGACTTATAAGTGTTTACTAGCTTAATGTGAAAGATACGAATACTTATGTTTTCATGGGTTAAATTTCCCAAGCTAGTAAGGTTAAAGGTTCGGTGAAGATGTGTGATACTCAAGAATGTTGAATCAAAAGATATCACCTTAACCGGGAGTCGTTCGGGTCTAAAAATGACTTGGTTATGCAAGGAAAATGTAATAATAAAGTCTAGGGGGCCTTAGGTTATTAGTTGAAAGTTAAAATGGTGAAAAACTAAGGTTTCAGGGTCTCGTCGATAGGCTACGGTTGCCAGACCGTAGCTTACGGTTAGTTATAAATTCTAACCAGAAAGCCTGGACCGTAGCTTATGGTCTGGGACCGTAAGCTACGGTCAGGTTTAATTTTTTTTTAGATTTTTGGATTCATTTAAGGAGTTGAGTGGCAAACTCATTTGAGGTATTATTCGAGGGCATTTACACGTGTCGGTTTATTATCGAACACGAATTTTAGAGGTGTTACAATGTCCTTCATGTGGTGGATTCTACACATCACATGTGTTGAGCGAAAGATCCGTATTTGTATGTTCGAGGTTCGTAGGCGACCTTACAGTTAATATGTAAAGAGGCACTGTTTATCCCCCAATAGTGAAAGAATCCATAGGTGGTTTTTTTTAGACACCAACGTTAACTTCGACTAACTATGAAACATGGTCAGTTATGGTGAAGATTGTCTTGGCTGCAAACGGTTTGCATGATGCGATTGATCAAGTAAACGGGGCAGGAATTGAAAAAAGAAAGAACTTTCTTGCCTTAGGAGTCATCTCCCTTATTATCATACCAGCATAATGTGATGTTACAAATGGCCGAGTATTCAGGACCGAAAAATGTTTAGGAAGTCCTAATTCGTTGTCTTGGTACAAAAAAGAACACAAAAAAGTTGGTCTTCATATGCATGGAAATGAGGTTGGTGGATTAAAGGTGGCGGGGACAGATGAATATGCAGCAAAGTTGGGTGGAATACAGTCAAAACATAAGTTGCCTAATCGAGCAATTTGTGGAAATCGATAACATGACAACTGAAGGTATATGAAGAAAGAAAAAGAGTTCAAATGGTAAATGAAAGTCAATGCCAAAATTTGCTTTTGTTCAATCAATTTGAAGGGAAAGTTGAAAACAACTGAGGATGTGTTAGAGGTCGTGGAAGATTTAACGGATGAGGAAGAGGAATCCAAGATAAATAATGAACATGAGAATTTTAAACATGGTGAGAATTATATGGCAACTTAGTTTTCTTCATTTCATCATTGATCTTTAATGTGGAGTCTTTTGTTTTTATAAGCAATAGATTATCAAGATCAAAGTCATTCCTTCTACAATGACTCTTCCTTTTTCCTTGCAGGTACTCTCATGCTCTCTGGATTAACACTAAGAGCTTAATCATCTTCATTCTTTGACTTTCCAACATGCTTTGTTCCAGGACCTGCTTTGACTTGACTGTTACTAAGCACCTCAACTTCTTATTGTTATCAACATCAGATT
Organism: Scalesia atractyloides; assembly: GCA_947069175.1. Taxonomy (NCBI): domain Eukaryota; kingdom Viridiplantae; phylum Streptophyta; class Magnoliopsida; order Asterales; family Asteraceae; genus Scalesia; species Scalesia atractyloides. The sequence goes on from CAMTDV010000029.1 coordinate 18,622,156, forward strand.
GCTTCTCTTCAACCCAATTCATCACTTGACTAACCCCGACACCACCATCTTTCTAGTTGACTTTCTTAACCATAGTGATTTTGTCTTCAAAGAATTATACTTCTAATCCCCGCTTCCTTAGTCTCATTGGTCCATTCAAATCCATGTACAGCCAATGATTTCTTCCCATTCTCTTGATCAACAACTTCAATGTTTGGTTCTTCAGTACTGGCAATGATTTCTTCCCATTCTCTTCCAATTCGCTCGTTTATCCATAACACGAGTACGTTCATTAACTTTGGCCAAGCCGACCGCTAGTATGTTATGATACCATAGGATTGACAATCCCTTTACCAAATTTCCCAAGGTTTGTGGGGAAGTTTGGGGAACGATAGAAACTGTGAAACACAATTTGACAAACCCTTTGGTGGTTTGTCTTGAATGTATTCACCACACGACCACACTTGTTTACATAAAGACGATTAAAACAAGGACGACTGATTTATACAAACAAGGACGATTGGTTTATACATAACAAGGACGATGGTTTATATATAACAAGGACAATTGGTTTATACAAAATAAGGATGATTTGTTTACACAAAACAAAGACTATTGGTTTAGACAAATTCACAAATGGTTTTCAATTAAAGATATATAAACCATACAAAGTTTTCTTTTAAATAGATTATTTACACGGTTTTACAAAAGAAACACTTTTGTTAAGATTCATGGCTACAAGGTTTTCTTACTTATACCAAATTTTATAGTTGGTTAAACATATTGCAATACCAAACACATTTAATACAAGTTTGGTTACAATTTATTCACTCACCGACTCTCATGGTCGGACAAGGGTATTGCAATACAAATACAAAGCCATGAATTTGATTTACAAAACCTATGTTACACACCCGCATTCATTGTTGACTTTATTTTCACATATGTTTCAGGTACGAATGTTTGATGATTGCACAAGTATGCTACACGTAGGAAGGACTCGGGCCTTAGTTTACCTTAAAATCAAAAGACAATTGTTCATGTTTTGTTTACGTTCCAAGACAATGTAATTTAATTAGTCAATGACAATGAAACTTTAAGTAACATGTGTTATTAAACAACTTGTAACGTGACCCCTCGAGGTTTCCGCCGCTGATTGTTCGCGGTCGGGGTCTTACAGTGATGGCGCTAAGGATGGTGTGGTAGTGGCGTTAGGGTTTCAGTTAGTGGGATGATGTTGGTGATGGTGCGACGGTGAATGGTGTGGATTGGTGGTGGTGGTGGTGATGGTGATGATGGTGTGGTTGAAGAGAGAGATAAAGAAGAGAGAAAGATGAGGAAGTGAGAGAGAGACGGAGAAATCAGTGTGTGTGTGTGTGAGATAATATATATATATATAATAGTAATAATAATATGTAGGGGCATTTTAGTCTTTTTAATGGAAAACATTCGACTAAAAGGGTTACAAAAGAGTGTTTAGAGACTCAAGGCGTTAAACATTTTGATTTTATACTCAAGTGATTAACACTCTAAAACACAAGAACTCAAAAAGTTATATTGTCATATGAAAATGTATAATATGAAAAAAAGGTAAAAAACATTTTGATTTTATACTTAAGTAATTAACACTCTAAAACACAGGAACTCAAAAAGTAATATTGTCATATGAAAATGTGTAATATGAAAATGTACTTAACTTAAAAAGTAAAGAAAATAATTATTATAATATAAAATAATAAAAGTATAAAAAAACTATATGTATTATCATAATACTAAAAGTATTATTTATTAGCTTGTATTAATGTTAATTAATAATTACTTAATAATTAATAATTAATAATAATAATAATAATTAATTAATAATAATAATAATAATAGTATAATATAATATAATTAATTTTAACCATATTTATCTTGCTGTTATAATTTTTAAGATAACATTTTATAAGATTTCTAAGTATGTCATTACAAGGTGTCTATTTTTATCTATGTCTTTATATTTTTTTAAACCAAGTTATAAGTAATAATGTATAAGTTATCAAAACACACACATACATTTGTCAAAGCTACCTCTCATTTACTTTGTTTCTTTATCCACTTTACCTTTTCGTTATTCTAATAATATTAAGTAATGTATTATAAAATTTTGCATATACAGTTGCTACATGCTTAATTAATTTTTATTTATGTTCTCATAAAAAGTTTCTTCAAAATCGGACGTGACAGATATAATTGATTTTTTTTGTTATTTGCCTTGACGAACAGTTCGATACCGTCCAAACAACATCGATAGCGGTGATAATATTCGATATTATGCTTGTCGGTATAAATTTTGTTCTGATTCCGGCCAAACATTATTTAAAACGTAGTTTTATTTAATATAGTGTTTTCTGTAACATAAGCTACAGTGATGTCATGGGGAGGTATTGGTGTTATGATGAACCAAACTAATACCACCCGAATAGCATTGGGCAAATATTAATAATATCGGAACTGTTACCAATACTCATATTTATGGTTTCAGTCAATGTAAAACATGTGTCGATATCCTTTCAGTATATCACGAGTGCTGGTACCATAATGAACTAAACCAATATCAACTGATTTTTCGCTATAACGTGCGAGGGAATTCTGTTAGCTGTATATTGTTGATATTCTAATAATCATTAAATAAAGTGTGAATTTAAGATTGTGTCTCTAGACTCCTAGTAATTCAAACATAAATATGATTAGGCGGCATGAATCTGAATTAGCTGAATAAAATGATGGTAATTTTGATTGAGTCAAGCATGTTATGAGTTTACATTAATGATGTACTTTAACAAAAAGTGAGTAAAAAATAAAAACTAATATTTAGTTTTATTATATTTTACATTTTAGGTATCTCTCTATCAAATAATAGTAAATTAATGTAAGCATTAGTTACGTTGTGAAGATATTGAAGTTGTCAATCGTAACCGTATTGTTTGTTTTAGGTATATCTCGCTATCATGAGGTTGCAGACGCAAATTGCTACCTTATTTTGTTAATTCGATCAGTATATTTATTTAATTATGATCAGATAACTCCGAGAAAAACCAGCACAATGATAACATTTTAACGTCATAAGAAAAAGAATATTTTAATACGATTTTTTTAAACAGAATTTCATTAAAACAACGAACCTACTAGCAAGATGCTATAGGAACAAACAACAAAGTCCAAGAAACAAACAAACAATAAGACGAGGACAAACATTACAAACATTACAAGAAGTCAAGACTACCCCAAGACGCTTTCTTAAAATATTTTTTAAATGTAATATATTTTTTAATAAAAGATGCTAGCCGTCCGATGTAAAACATATGAAATATATTTATATCCTGTATTATGCATTTTGGGGTAGGATTAAGGTGATTATAAACACTAACCCCTTCCATCACTCCTAAGTTTCATCTTGTTTTACATGATCCATTGCGACCAAATATTTTCATGGATTCTGTTCTCTCACTCATAACTTTAGTAGTAGCTTACATAATTTGTGTTATGCTATTTACTCTTCTGGCTGGATAAGAAATGGAGTTAAAAAAGGTAACAAAGGGTTGGGTAAAACTCTACCTGAAGCTGCAGGTTCATGGCCAATAATCGGTCACTTGCATCTTTTTGCTGGTTCTAAAGTTCCACACAGACTGTTGGGCTCTTTGGCTGACAAATATGGACCAATATTCAACATCAAAGTTGGTGTGCATCGATATCTAGTTGTGAGCACTTCGGAGATGGCTAAAGAATTCCTAAGTACCAACGACATAATCTTTGCTAGCCGACCAAAAATGATGGCTGTTGAGCTATTGGGATACAACGGTGCTAATTTTGCGCTTGGACCATACGGACCATTCTGGCTTGCGATGAACAAGATAACCGCGCTTCAGCTGGCTCCTTACCGTCGGCATCAAATGCTATCACATCTTAGAGTCTCTGAAGTTACTACATCCACTATAAACATGTATAAAACTTGGACCTTTAATAAAGGGTCTTCCAACACGGTAAAGGTTGACATGAAACAATGGTTTCGTGACTTAATTGTGAACATTCTTTCAAAGATGATATTCGGCGATCGTTTTTCTACTGGAGAACAGAAAGGAGAGCAATTTAAGAAGGCTCTTACACGGTTTCCAGACCTAATGGGTGAGTTTGTGCCATCAGATGTTTTTCCATGCTTGAGGTGGTTGGATTTAGGATGGTGCGAGAAGAAGATGAAGATGATAGCACAAGAGTTGGATGTTATAATGGACGAGTGGTTAGAAGAATACAAAATGAAGATGAATTCTACGCCGTGTGTAGAGAGAAAAGACCAATCCTTGATGGCCGCATTGTTATCGCGAGTTAAAGAAGAAGTAAAAGAGGATGCTTATGGCTTCAGCACTGATGCCATAGTGAAAGCTACATGCTTGGTATGATATTAATCTCAACACTTGCATATCTTTGATAAATCATAAGCATGTGTGACTTTCTTTATTTTTTAGGCAATTTATTCGGGAGGCACAGACGCGACAATATTAACTCTTACATGGGCTTTATCCTTACTAGTTAGCAACCCTCTAGTGTTAAGAAAAGCTCAAGAAGAGGTGGAGAACTATGTTGGAAGAGATAGAATAGTTGAAGAGTCTGACTTGAAGAACTTTGTCTATCTACAAGCCATTGTAAAAGAAACGATGCGCCTTTATCCACCTGTACCCTCTTTGCTTCCACGTGAGTCCACAGAAGACTGCATCGTAGGTGGTTACGCCGTCCCTAAAGGGACGCGCCTTTTGATAAATTCTTGGAAGATTCAACATGATGCTCAAATATGGAATAATCCGTTTGAATTCCAGCCTGAGAGATTCTTGACAAGCAACAAGGATATTGATGTCAAGGGTCAACATTTCAAACTCCTTCCCTTTGGTGGTGGTAGAAGAATTTGTCCAGGATTAACTTTGGCTAATGAAGACATTCTGCTGATATTAGCCAGTATAATTCATGCATTTGAGTTCCAAAATCCATCAAAAGAGGAGATTGACATGACTGAAAAGCCCGAATGGGCAATTATCAAAGCCACACCACTTGAGCTCCTTGTTGCACCACGACTATTGCCCGATTTGTACCGAGTTTAAGACTAGACCTCTAACACTACCACCACCGCAGCCGCCAGCTTTTCTCAATTTGCATGCCGTCAGGCTCTGACTGATTATTGTTCACTTTATGAATATTATCTTTTGCAAAACATGTCCAATAGAAAATATTGAAAAGCCTATAATTATAACTAGGTATTGATTAAGTGGGGATTCAGAAATTGTCAAGGAAGAAAAAAATGAGTGGGTTATAAGAGAACAAAAATGATAAAATATCATGAATGGTTTTTAAGGAGATATGTTAATACCACAACTAAACAAATAATTATCACCGATGGACTATTACCGACGAACGCAATGCCTCGATACTTACAGATAAACGCAATCCGTAGGTAATTACCAACGAACGCAATTTACCATGGAACTCTGAAGGATTCCAGGGAAAGGTAAAACAAGTTAGAAAAGTTATATAAAAGAAACCATCGGATTGTTGGGTTATTCGGTTTGTTTGCGGGTCACACGGGTCAGTGCGGTATCAGGTCATGGGTATGGATCAAGAAGTTCAAGTTTGCATGAAATAAACTTTGAGTCTCATGGGTTTACGTGGATCTTACATGGCTGGAAGTATTTATGATTTTATATGTTATGTCTTATTTAAAAGGTTATTAGTTAGAATAAGTATTATAGTTTTACAAAATAAAATGGAGATAGAATATGCCAATATGGGTCAGTATGTTTGACCGAATAACATTGTTTCGTGACTAGTTTTTAGGTGGATTTTGTTTAACTAAAGAGGTGGTGGTCTATTATTAAATACAAAGTGTTTAAAACACCTAGGTTGAGAAGAGAAGATTTGGATTCGAGCCTCATTATAAGGAATTAAAAAAATTAGCTGTTAAAAAAAGGTGATTTTTGTTGATTTCCGTTGCTGTTGTAGGCTATTTAAAGCCATTTAGTTTAAGGAATAAAAACACACTTTTGCTTTTGCTTTTGCTTTCACTCTTCTGCATTTATATTGTTCCTACGTTTACTATACATACATACCTGAGTGGTGTGTGAGAATTCGAATACTTAATTAATATTTTTTTACAAAGATGTTAATTTTCTAACACGCGTCCCCTCTATCTCTCTTTCAAATACATAAAGAGAGATAAAGTAAAAAAAAGTTTGAAATTAAGATGTAGGTTATAGAAATAATACGACACTTATGGAATCATCTTTCTGAAATATTAACTAAATGACAAAACTAGAACGACCACTACACTAAGTAGTATATATCTTTATGGGCAAATGGTTTATAACAATATTAATTTTTTTATCAACAAAAGATTTTATCCAACCTGCTACTAGCAAGGAGTGTGAAAATAAAATACAGATGTGTGGTAATAAGATGACGCTTTTGTAATCATCTTTCTGAAATATTAACTAAACTAGTAATTGTATCCCGCGCTTCGCTGCGGGCGAAGCGCAGTGCGACATGTCGGCTAAGTCGCAATGAAGTGCGGGTGCGGCTAACCACGTAGTGACGGAAGACACGATGAACATTAAGTAGAATAAAAGTGGGTCGCCTAGGCGTGTCGGCTAAACATCGCCTAAACACGTGACAACGGTAAACATAATGAATGTTAAGGAGTTGACATAGTCACTTTGAATTTCATCGAGAAAATATAAAGCGAGAATCGTTTTAAACAAACTTTAAGCTACTCGTAAAACTGATCGCATGCCTTATTACTTGTAAGGTTGGTGGTTAATATTTATTTTGGATGATTACAAAGTTACAATATAGGTTACGCTATAATTAGTTATGCATTGAAGTTCTATGCATCGATACCATCTCAAGTCTTTAACCTAACCAACTTTAGACTTGACCCATTTGACTCAAGTCTCTACTCAGCAAAACTGTGAAACAGATCACTCAAGTTTCTTCTCAGCAAAACCGTGCAACAAAATGTATTCCGGAAAAAAAAACTAAACTTTAAACACAAAAACCAATTTATAGGCCCAATAACTAAATCACTTTAAGCTGGATAAATAATTCCAGTTTATCTCGCAATCAAATTAAGAAAAGATACAGGTTATATATACTAATACTTGGAATATATGTGTTCTTAAACATAGCTCAAAACCCCAAAAATAGAATGAAAACAAACAAATATTTCAAGCAACACAAATGCACGTTCAAACTGTAACAATGATTGAATCCAGTAATCGCACCCTTGAGTTCCTCGAGACAATTAATGGCTTATTGCCGAGTGCCACCGTCGCCGGAGCCCATCAAGTGGCCGTAACCCTAGGTTGGTGAATCCGTCTGGTTCGAACCCTTTGATACATGTATTTGGCTTTTCCGATCCGGACACCATCATCATCATCATTGTCTTTGCCTCTGCACGTTCTTGACTTCTTGACAAAATCCTAACGCCTCTGACCTGCGTCTAGAGCCGCCATCTTCGATTAAATGGATTTAGGGGATGCACCGCTGAAAGCCCGGCCGTCGCCGCCGTGATCGGCAGCCGTTTGCGGTTTCACCGCCCATTGCCGGAGGCCATTTTTCTTTTCCCTCAACTCTCTCTCTCGATGCTTATGAAAGAAGCTATTGATAAGAAATATAGGGTCAGATGTAATTTATATTCAAACCCTTATATGGTGAGGTGTAAAGTGAGAAGGAACGTGTCATTATGAAGAAAAACTAGAACAAATACATTAATTGAAGATTTAGCTACAGTAGCACATGCTCACACCATAGAAGTTGGAATTTAATATAATTATTAATTATTAATATTAATTATTAATGACAAAACTATAACGACCACAACCACTAAATAGTAAACATCTGTGTGGGTAAATGGTTTATAACCATATTAGTTATATTCTTGAACGATAAAGAATTTTATTCACACCTGCTACTAGCAAGGAATTAAAGACAAAACTTTATATTATTATCAAATTAATAATTCACTTTTTAAGTCGTTATCGAGGTAACACATGTCATTGCCAATTAATTTAGTATTGCTATATTCTTTCTTTTTTCTTTACGTTTGTTAATATTTTAAACGACATATCCATGAACTAAATTGATATACCCTTTCTTTGTGTGTATTGTTTCCGTTTACACTTATAATTTTGGAACATAATTTTTAAAGATGTAGTTTTGGGTGTCTCTGATCTAGTAGTTTAGTGATATAGTGTTTACTACTCATAAAATTAATGTTAATTTAAGTCGTTATGGGTACAAGTTTAGATGATATTTAAATGTAATAAAATTGTTTGTTTAGATGTAATGAAGCTATCTAAATTCTAAATGATTAGATTAGTGATGAGTTTGGTATCAACCGGTGTCGAAAATCCTAAAAAATGAATACTATTATCGATACCCAAAATACCCAGTATGGTACGAATCAGTACCGGTACGGCCGGTATTTGAAGGTAAAAACCGGTACCGTACCATACCGGTACCAAAAACATCAAATTCTCACCAAATTGATATCTAAAATGTTTCGGTTTAGAAAATTCAATACTGATACCGGACACTATTTGCTAATCCCAGTATTAGATTAATCCATGTTTTATCTTAGATGGATAAAATTCATAAAACCAAAAATGTATACACGTGAAAGTCATCTAAAATTAAATACAAGGCCAATAGCTCTCCAAAGTTGATTGATCATATAACGAAAATTTCAAAACGATGCCTCTTTTCATTAGGTTTCTATCCAAGTACGTACACCACCACCATCACCACCACGAAGACCACGAACACAACCAAGACCCGACCCCGACCACAACAACGACTAGGACAACTACGAATACCACGACCACGACCGCTACTGCCACACGACGACCACCACTATTATTATTATTATTATTATTATTATTTATTATATTATTATTATTATTATTATTATTATTATATAGTTATATATTTATTTATATATATTGCATTCTTCGGTTGAAATTTCTTGGCTAGTATATGGAATTGGTTCTGCTCTGTAGTGGTCTTGTGTCTTCGCCACCGTTCAATAGGTCGTACTTCATCTCTTGTTAGAAGTTAGCTAGAGCCTAAATGCGTGCCATAATGACTAGCCTTGATTTATTATATATGTTATTTGAATTTGAATTATTTAGGAAGCACGAGACACTTTACTATTTAAGAATGATACTTGCTCACCTTTGAAAACGGTGGATGAGATTTAAGTTTTTCTTTTCACTTATATGGATTAAAAGTAAAGTTAATTTAAGTACTTTGGCTTGGTTAGATTGGTGCTGCTCTTTTGATTTCTAAATTTAACTTAAACTAGTGATATTAAATCCGTGCGTTGTAGGTGGGTATTAGTTTGTTTAACTACGATATCGATACTTATTATAGCAACCAATAGAAATAAAATAAAATAAATCATGATATGACCAAAAGTATACCAATACGGTAGGAATTTGGCCAGTATCGGTTTGTTTCGTTATGCTATCTACACTCGTTACAACAACCAATAGAGAAATTTTTTTTGATATGACCAAAAAATAGGGACACGTGATTTACAACGATAAGCAAATTAGATAAGATATATAAAAAAACCATATAACTGAAGAAGCGCCAGTTGAAACTAGGGGTATCCGGAGATATATTAGTTACGACCGAGAGATTTCTGCATAAAAGGTTGCCTCTTCGCTCGTTCTTCAGGGTGATCTCACTTGGACTGGTCTGCAAAACTAGCAGCGTCGTTAGTCTTGTCACGGGGAAAAGGGTGGGTTTTCTCCGTGATCACACTCTAGCGTGAGAATAAGTATTTGGTAATTGCAAGTAGTAAGCGAGTAAGCTAGTACGTATGTTTGTGCAAGTGATTGTAGTTGATCGTAGATGGTTTACCTTGTAGTCTGATACTTATTTTATAGCCGAAAGTAAGTGGGTTTAAGAGATGGGCTGACAGGCTTTGGGCCCGGTCCAAACGACCAGAGATATCCGTTCTGTCCCTTTGCGTCAAACATTAAATGTTTCCTGCAGGAGAATTAATGTTCTCTGTCAGGAGGTCTGCTTCGTCGGATGCTGAATGGTGCCACGTGTAAAGGCAGCTGTGTCTGGTGTCAGACCTGCTATCAGCCGAAAGTGGAGAATGTGTGACAGTCACTAGCATACGTATGGTTGGTGCACAGTCTGGCGTCTGCATTACTGCTCATGCGACGTTGTCAGAAGCAACCTGCCGAGCAACCATTGGTCACGGCTCTGCCACTCCGTATCCTTGTATATAGTCAACACCTCTTAGCACTTATCCCTTCTGCGAGGCTGTCAGTGCTATCCGGCCAGCGCAGAGTGGCAGGGATAAATCCTTTTGTCCACAAGACTATGAGGTGCTCTCATGTTTGTCTTGGCCTTTCAAGGTTTTAGGGCTCGCGGCTAGAGGGCTATTTGTTCTGTGCAGGGTCAAGTAGCCTGCACGTCTAAGTCTAACTTTGCCGTTGTGCCAAGTACACAAGTTCGTTTTTTGTCTTATATGGTTTGGTCTAACTTGTCGTTGCGCTGAGTGCGCAAGGCTCGTTGTGTGACCTAAATTTCTCGGGAGTATAGGGGAAATAGGTCGGGAGTATTTACCTGAGCTAGTCTTCGTTTAAACGCAAGATTTATTAACTCAGCCATACACAAAAGCACTAAGTGCAGATAGCATTTACCGGAATGTCTCTAGTCTGGATTATGGCATAACCTAACCAATTAAATACTAATGGTCTTATTTAAGTCATATACTTAGACCGACTAGCGTACTTGATAAAAACGAATAACGCTAGATTAAACAATGATTGGATAGAATGTAGTTTAATCCCAACAAGTACTTTGACTTGTGTAGTATGGATAAACTATAAACATTCTGGATTTTGAGACTTAGATGAAAAGGTTAGACCTGTTTCGGTTAATTTTCGTAAACTAGTTACATATACTTAACCGTACGCATATCAGCGATATCAGGTAACCGGATAAGTCATGAACAAGTTCTATATATGCCATTATACTTTAAACAAGTTGTAATATCAGTAAGATATCAAATTTTATGCCTCTTAAGGTTTTAAAATGAAACTATGCCTCATAAGGGCATTTTGGTAATTTGATGCCTTATAAAAGGAACATGAATATAGGTTATTGTTATAACCATAAGTATTCTGGAAAAATAACTTATTTATGATATAATATCAGTAAGATATTAATTATATGTGTAATTTATCTTTTATGACCAAACAATGCACCGAAGGGGCATTTTGGTCATTTTACACATAGTTTATACATTATTTGAGATTCTGAGTTTATATCATGTATCTACTGTAAAAATATCTAAAATAAGTTTTAAAATCAGTAGGTAACAAGTCTTGGTTGGTAAATATAGTTTAAAACCATACTATGCGCCGAAGCGGCGCTTATGTCGTAAAATGACGATTTGTGCGATGTTTATAGAAAACTGATGTTTAGGTCAGATTAACATTCTTAGATAAGTTATTTAATATAACGTATCAGTAGGTAAAAGATTTACTTTGGAAAGATGTGATTAAAACCATTTTATAAGCCACAAGGGCCTTATCGTCATTTATCGTGATAATACAAGGACTTGTTCATAAACTCAGTTTATAATCTGGTTTGACATCCCAAGTAATCCTAATTATAATATTACATCAGTAGGAAACTCATTTTCAAGTTCGTTATCATTTAAACCTCATTTTATGCAAAAATGTCATTTTAGTCAAAATGGCATAATTAAGGAACTTGTGCATAAACTCAGATTCTGATTATGATCATGTCATATAACCTTAGAGGGTTATGCTAAATATTATTATGATCAAAATGCAAGTTTAGATCAGTAGTTAACTAATCTATATCGGGTCAGAATCAAAAGTCAAAGCAGAAGTCAAACTTTGCGACTTTCGGTTCCGAACCGACCCTAGAACTGAAATTGATGAGCCGAACATGTTCTTACATGTTCTAATAATTATTACCAACTTGTTTAAATGTCAAAACAGGTTTCATAACATATATAAGATCAAATTATAACATTTCCGAAAAATGGCATGTTTGACTTTTTAATATAATAACTTTGACGCGTCAATTGGCATAGCAAACTGATCTTCAGGAGGTGCTCTTTATAGGGACTAACACCTACCTTATTACGATCACTTAGCCATGTTCGTTACGAACAATGGCTGGACCATAATGGTCTTAACCGAAAATCGAGGCGTTTTAACGTAAAACGCTTGACTTTTGGATATAAAAGCTTATAAACGAAAATGCAAGAGGAAGGAACACTTACAAGTGGTTCCTAGGATGCAATAGAACTAATTGGATGCTCCTTTCAGTTAGAAACTTCAAGAGGAGGGAGATAGAGTTATGAATGAGAAAGGTGCAAGTTCAAAGGGTGAACCATTGCACCTATTAATAGTTGGAGAGCTTGAAGGAGGTGATGCCAGGTGTTAAGGGGTGTAAGTGGGAGCTTACAAGTGTCCTAAAACGTGGCACAGCAGTTTGGAAAACCATGGTTTCGAATCAAATGGTTTTTGGCTATTTGTGTAGAGTCCAAGCAAAGTTTCTACAAACACAGGCCTCTCGCGCCCCGCGAGCGCCTCGTAGTCGGTTTCAAAGTTTGACACTTTTAGCCCCTTAACTTAGAAAACCTTCTAAAACACTTTTTAGCATATATAGCCCTCGTAACCAATATTTGGCATACCCGGGAGTATGCCCGGATTTTGTCGAGCTCTCAGTTCGTTAAAAGGTAACTCAGAGTTATAAATTAACATGATGATACTTTTAACCCCTCCATCATCTAACTTTCACATATTTACGGATTTAATCCCTCTCGTCCAACAAATGGGACATATGGGAGTTAGGACTTCGTAAAGGATCATTCAGAGGCACATTGTAAGCATGTTGACTCCGATGTCACTCAAAGGCTGGGCATGTTGACACAACGGTCACTCAGAGGCCAAGTTTTAGCATGTTGACACTAATGGTCACTCAGAGGCTATGTTTAAGCATGTTGACCTAATGGTCACTCAAAGGTTATGTTTTTAAGCATGTTGACACTAATGGTCACTCAGAGGCTCGGTTTACGCATGTTGGCATCAGAAGATCACTCAGAGACTTAGTTTGAGCATGTTAACGCTTTTAGTCCCTATTATTCTTTAATAGACTAAAATAAAAAATACAACACGTGTCGCTATATTATTGGACACGATTTTACAGGGTGTTACAGTGGCGGGGCCTGCTGAAAAAATAGAACGAATTCAAAGTTGCCCAAGCGGCCCTGGATAAAGTGCGAGCCCAAAAGTTGCCTCTTCGCTCGTTCTTCAGGGTGATCTCACTCGGATTGATTTGCAAAACTAGTAGTGCTGTTAGTCTCATCACGGGGAAAAGGGTGGGTTTTCTCCATGACCACACTCCGGCGTGAGAATAAGTATTTGGTGATTGCAAGTAGTAAGCGAGTAAGCTAGTACGTATATTTGTGCAAGTGATTGTAGTTGATCGTAGATGGTTTACCTTGTGGTCTGATACTTATTTTATAGCCGAAAGAAGTGGGTTTAAGAGATGGGCTGATGGGCCTTGGGCACGGTCTAGACGACCAGAGATATCCATTCTGTCCCTCTGCGTGGAACATTAAATATCAGCCAAAAGTGGAGAATGTGTGACAGTCACTGGCATACGTATGGTTGGTGCACAGTCTGGCGTCTGCATTACTGCTCATGCAACGCTGTATGAAACAACCTGCCGAGCAACCATTCGTCACGGCTCTACCACTCCGTACCCTTGTATATTGTCAACACCTCTTAGCACTTATCCCTTCTGCGAGGCTGTCAGTGCTTTCCGGCCAGCGCAGAGTGGCAGGGATAAATCCTTTTGTCCGCAAGACTATGAGGTGCTCTCATGTTTGTCTTGGCCTTGCAAGGTTTTAGGGCTCGCGGCTAGAGGGTTGTTTGTTCCGCGCAGGGTCAAGTAGCTTGCGCGTCTAAGTCTAACTTTGTCATTGTGCCAAGTACACAAGGTTCGTTTTTTTGACTTATATTGTTTTGTCTAACTTGTCGTTGCGCTGAGTGCGCAAGGCTCGTTGTGTGACCTACGTTTGTTGGTCTAATTTACCGTTGCACTGAGTGCGCAAGGTTCATTGAATGATCTATTGGTGTTGGTCTAATTTACCGTCGCGCTGAGTGCGCAAGGTTCATTGTATGACCCATTTGCTCCAAGGAAGGCACACCACTGCACATTGCGCGCAAGGTTAGCCTTGTAGTATACTTTTGAGGGTATGGTTCCTTGCGCAGGCGCATGGTTTTTGGGACCATACTCCTCGAAGGCCCCCAAGTCCAGCGCTGCTCCTATGCGCATGTTGGTAAGTAGGAGGAGTGCTGGACTAAAAAACACCGTTGTGTGCGCGCTTACTTCAACAGCAAGAATTCAAGAAGTGTTGGAGGAAATATTTGCGTGAAGGAAACTCTTCGTAATGATGATTTTGAAATTTGAATCTCTGCCACACTGACGTTGCAGGTGGGTTGGTTAGAAAAAGAGTGTCCTGGAGAGGACATTTGACAGCTGTTTCACGCTGTCACCAATACCACCTCACATTAATTAATGACTCATTAGAGAAAGTGGCGGCCACGTGCGCATGCTAAATGTCAGTGGCAACTTGCCTTTCACGCGTCATGCGCTGATTGGTTGTTACTTCCTCGTGTGCATCACGGTTCTCAAACGCGTTAAATGTGATCATAATGCAACCTCAGAGCGTTATGCTACATATTATTACTATCATAATGCAACTTTAGATCAGTAGCTAACTAATCTATATCGGTTCAAAATCTAAAGTCAAAGCAGAAGTCAAACTTTGCGACTTTCGGTTGCGATTCGACCCTAGAAATGAAATTGACGAGCCGAACATGTTCTTACATGTTCAAATAATTATTACCAACTTGTTTAAGTATCAAAACAGGTTTCATACATATATAAGATCAAATTATAACATTTCTGAAAAATGGCCTGTTTGACTTTTTATATAATAACTTTAACCCGTCAATTGGTCTAGCAAACGTGATCTTCAGGAGGTACCCTTTATAGGGACTAACACCTACCTTATTACGATCACTTAGCCATGTTCGTTACGAACAATGGCTGGACCATAATGGTCTTAACTCAAAGTCAAGGCGTTTTTACGTAAAACGCTTGACTTTTGGATATAAAAGCCTATAAACGAAAATGCAAGAGGAAAGAACACTTACAAGTGGTTCCTAGGATGCAATAGAACTAAGTTATTTGCTCCTTTCAGTTAGGAACTTCAAGAGGAGGGAGATAGAGTTGTGAATGAGAAAGGTGCAAGTTCAAAGAGTGAACCTTTGCACCTATTTATAGTTGGAGAGCTTGAATGAGGTGATGCCAAGTGTTAAGGGGTGTAAGATGGAGCTTACATGTGTCCTAAAACGTGCCACAGCAGTTTGGAAAGCCATGGTTTCGAATCAAATGGTTTTTGGCAATTTGTGTGGAGGCCAAGAAATTTTCTGCAGACACAGGCCTCTTGCGCCCCGCAAGAGGCCAAGGCCGTCCCTCTCGCGCCCCGTAGTCAGTTTTTAAAGTTTACACTTTTAGCCCCTTAACTTATAAAAGCTTCTAAAACACCTTTTTAGCATATTTAGCCATCCGGTAACCAATATTTGGCATACTCGGGAGTATGCCCGGACATTGTCGAGCTCTCGGTTCGTTAAAAGGTCACTCAGTGGTATCAATTAACTTGTTGACACTTTTAACCCCTCCATCATCCAACTTTTACATATTTACGGATTTAATCCCTCGCGTCCAATAAATGGGACTTATGAGAGTTACGACTTCGTAAAGGATCATTCAGAGGCTCATTGCAAGCATGTTGACTCTAATGACTCTCAGAGGCTGGGCATGTTGACACAACGGTCACTCAGAGGCCAAGTTTTAGAATGTTGACACTAATGGTCACTCAGAGGCTATGTTTAAGAATGTTGACACTAATGGTCATTCAGAGGCTATGTTTTTAAGAATGTTGACACTAAGGTCACTTAGAGGCTCGGTTTATGCATGTTGACATCAGAAGATCAATCAGAGACTTAGTTTGAGTATGTTGACGCTTTTAGTCCCTATTAGTCTTTAATAGACTAAAATAAAAATACAATACGTTTCGTTATATTATTGGACACGATTTTATAGGGTGTTACATCCTCACTTCCTTAAAAGAAATCTTGACCTCGAGATTTTATTCAAAAAGATGGGGGTACTTTTGTCGCATAGTGGACTCAACCTCCCATGTATACTCGGGACCTTGAAAGGCATCCCATTTAACCTTTACTATAGGTATTAATTTCCTTTGGAGCTTAAGAGGTTTACGCCTCTTGTCAGCATAGCTCTTCTGCATATCACAGGCAGCTTTGAGACGATCACGGATTTGCACAATCTTATCCGTGGTCTACAAGACAATCTCACGTCCTGATTGTTGGGCTTCCCCAACTTCTGCCCAACACACGGGCGTTCGCACTTTCTCCCATGTAAGGCCTCATAAGGAGCCTTGATGCTCGTATGATAACTATTATTATAGGATAATTCTATTAGGGGTAAGTGGCCATCTCAATTACTACCTAAATCAATCACGCATGCCCGAAGCATGTCTTCCAAAGTTTGGATAGTACGCTCACTTTGACCATCAGTCTGCGGATGGTAAGCCGTACTAAAGTTTAATCTTGTGCCTAAAGATTGTTGGAAACTTTTCCAAAAATGAGATGTATATCTAGTATCTCTATCAGATACAATAGATATCGGCACACCGTGTAGGGACATAATCTTGTCCACATACAACTTAGCCAATTTGTTTGAATTATACGCTTCTTTAATTGGCAAGAAATGTGCTGACTTAGTCAGCCTACCTACAATGACCCAAATCGTGTCGTTACCACGTTTGGTCTTAGGTAACTTGGTAATCAAGTCCATAGTTACCATTTCCCATTTTCAAGTGGGAATCTCAAGTTGTTGTAGAATCCTGACGGTTTCTGATGTTCGGCCTTAACTTGCGAACATTTCAGACACTTAGCTACGTAAGTGGCTATGGATTTCTTCAAACCCATCCACCAATAATTCTTTTTCAAGGCTTGATACATCTTGTCACCTCCTGGGTGAACTAAGTATCTCGTATTATGCGCTTCTTGGAGGATTAGATCTCTAAGTCCTCCAAAGATTTGAACCCATATTCTTCCATTAAATCTAAGGATTCCATCCTTTTCAGGCGCTAACTTATACACAGTTCCGCCTAATCCCTCATTAGGAATATTAGTCTCTAATGGGGCTTGCTTCGCGCATCTAATAACTTCTCATTCAAGCTATTTCTGAGCTCAATGCTCTTGGCGTTAATCCTAATGGGCATAACCCTTTCCTTGCGACTTAAGGTGTCAGCAATGACATTTGCCTTACCGGGATGATAGCGAATTTCGCAGTCATAATCATTAAGTGTTTCCATCCATCGGCGTTGTCGCATGTTCAATTCCTTCTGACTGAACATATGCTGGAGATTTTTATGGTCAGTGTATATAATACACTTTGTGCCATATAAGTAATGTCTCCACAGCTTTAGTGCAAATACAACGACACTCAATTCCCTATCATGGGTGGTGTAATTTATTTCGTGCACCTTTAACTGTCGTGATACATAAGCAATCACCTTGCCTTTTTGCATTAGCACACAACCCATGTCAGTGTGCGAAGTATCATAATAAACTACAAAATCCTCAATACCCTCAAGTAGAGATAACACAGGAGCATTGCTCAACTTGTGATTTAGAATCTCAAAGGATTCTTGTTGTTTTGGACCCCAAATAATTAACATTTTTACGGGTCAAGGTAGTTAAAGGAGTGGCTATCCTTGAAAAGTTATCAATGAACCTCCTATAGTAACCAGCCAATCCTATGAAACTACGAATCTCCGATGGGGTTTTGGGCTCTTCCCAATTCATTATGGCTTCTATTTTGGCGGGATCTACTTGGGTACCACACTCAGTTATCATATGTCCAAGAAATTGAACTTCTCTACGCCAAAATTACATTTAGAGAATTTAGCATAAAGCTTTCCCTGCCTTAACAAATCTAGAATGCACCGAAGGTGTTTCTCTTGATTACGAGAATAGATAAGTATGTCGTCTATGAAGACAATGACAAACGTATCCAAATACGGTTTGCAGACCCTATTTATGAGGTCCATGAATGCTGCAGGTGCATTTGTGAGCCCAAAAGGCATCACTAGAAATTCAAAATGACCATATCGGGTCTTGAAGGCAGTCTCAGGAACATCTTCGTTCTTAACCTTCAGCTGATGATACCCTAATCTCAAATCAATCTTAGAGATATAGCTAGCACCTTGAAGTTGATCGAACAGGTCATCGATCCTGGGCAAAGGATATCGGTTCTTAATCGTTATATTGTTCAACTCTCAGTAATCAATGCACATCCGCATTGAACAATCTTTCTTTTTAACAAAAAGAATAGGAGCTCCCTAAGGTGACGAACTAGGCTTAATAAAGCCTTCTCTAAATTTCATCTAATTGAACTCTTAACTCCTTCATTTCCGTCGGTGCTAACCGATATGGAGCTCTGGCTACAGGTGTTGATCGAGGTATGATATTAGTTCTAAACTCTACTTGCCTATCTGGAGGTAGGCCTGGTAATTCTTCAGGGAAAACATCAGAATACTCCGAGATAATTGGAAGGTCTTCAATATTTGGCTTAGGCTCATTGATAGTCACTTGTGCCATATAAATGACACATCCTTTCCCCAAACACTTGGATGCCTTAAATAACGACAGCTTGTCTGGCAATCTGTAGTGTGAATCTCCAGGGATGGTGATCGTTTCACCAGATTGGGTTTTAATTTCGATGAGTTTCTTATTGCAGGCAATATGGGCTTGGTTATGGGATAACCAATCCATGCCTAAAACTACATCGAACCCTGCCAATTTCATTGGCAAAAGAGAGATGGGGATAGAATGATTCTTAATGGATATAGAACATCCATCAAGAATGGAAGATGCTGTCTCTAACGTTCCATCAGCGAGTTCTACCTCATAAGTTATATCTAGAGTTCTTATGGTAAAGTTTAATAGTTTACTAAACTTATAATCATCAAAAGATTTAACTGCACCCGAATCGAAAAGAACTCTAGCATATACATCATTGACGAGGAATGTACCTGTTATGACATTATTGTCATTAACGGCCTCCCTGGCATTCATTTGGAAGGCACGAGCATTTCCTTTCTTAGCCTCTCCAAGCTTTGCATCATTACCTTTAGGGTTAATGGGGGTAGTTGAACTTAATATGCCCTTTTTCATTACAGTTGTAGCAGACGGAATTCGTAAGATTCTTGCATTCTAGGATCTTATGCCCGCTTTTCTTACAGATACCACAGGGTCTAGTTTGCGGATCAATACTACACTGTCCCCAATGCTTACGGTTGCAATTTTTACATGTCGGCGTTACACCCGACTTATCTTGGTTCCTCCTGAACCCAAATCTCCCTTTATTCTTCTTATTAAATTTTTGGGAGTTATCATCCTCTCTCTTCCTTTTCCCGTCAGTTTTAGTTTTAACTAACTTTTGTCTCACCAAATCTAAGGTGAGAGAGAGAGAGATAGGTCAACAGCAGACCTATAGGTACTAGGCTGAGCAACTTTTACCATGCCTTTTATCTCAGGCGCTAACCCATTTATAAAACGTGAAATGCGTTTGTTTTCAAGGGTGATTAGGTAGGAAACTAACCTAGACAGGGAATTGAAGTTAGAAACATACTTCCGACAATCTAGGTTCTTCATTGAAAGAGTCAAAAAATCTGTCTCTAATTTCTCCACCTCATGAGGTGGACAATA
This sequence comes from Scalesia atractyloides, assembly GCA_947069175.1. NCBI lineage: Eukaryota > Viridiplantae > Streptophyta > Magnoliopsida > Asterales > Asteraceae > Scalesia > Scalesia atractyloides. The sequence continues at coordinate 18,642,090 of CAMTDV010000029.1, forward strand.
AGTCTCTTTAACTAAATTAACAAACTTAGGCCATCCTAAGTTGTACAAGTGTACTTTTGCTGTGGATTGGATCATGGCCTTCCACCAAATCAGGGCATTGCCCTTGAAGGACTATGATACATACTTGACCACATCTCCTTATCAGCACAACCGCTGATATCTACAATCGTTTCCATTTCATCAAGCCATTTCAAAGCTTCTACTGCTCCTTTTTCCCCATTAAAATCTCGGGGTTTGTAGGAAACGAAATATTTACAGGTACATCCATCCTTTGAAGAACGGGACCTATCAACAAATTCTAATTTCTTTGGTTCACTCTTCGCATTCGAAGAGTGAACTGAGCTCTCCTTATGAGCTGAGGATGGTGGGATTGATAATGGTCTGGAGCGAGTAGCACTTGACTCCCTAAGTTTTTCTAAAGCCTTTTCCATGGCCTTTCCCACAGCTGCATCAATGCGAGCTTGGAAGTTATCGTTGTCGTCTACTATATTTTTAGCCTTGTTAGAGTAAATCTCTCAGTGGCTACTTTGCGCCTCATCCGAGTTAGCCATTCTTTGGAGCTTTGGTTCTAAACATCAAATAAAACTTCTCTTAGCCATGGTATAGTAACCATATTTGCTTTAAACATTGGATATAACAATCCATCGCCCATTTAAGCTAGTGTGAATAACATCACAACTCTTAGGCTTATCACATCTATAATTGGCCTAGGTCTTAATAGGACCATCAAAGGCAAATTACAATCTGGACATAGTCCATATATTTATTAGATAGTGGATCGTAATGTCACAATTGTCATTGTCATAACTGACAATTATATGTAGCTCATAGGCTTGTCACTAATGGACATAATAATATGGCACATTGGCCTATCACTAATGTACAAAATATGGCACTTGGCCTACATCACTAACAGATGTAATTCATGGCACGTTGGCCTGTCACTTTGGACATAACATATGGCACGTTGGCCTACATCACAGGTAAATGTAATTCATGGCACGTTGGCCTGTCACTTTGGACATAACATATGGCACGTTGGCCTACATCACTGACAGATGTAATTCATGGCACATTGGCTGTCACTTGTCATCGCATTGATGACTTTAGCCGGGATCACATTGATCACATAGGCTATATAATAGGTCTTAGAACGTAGATCTTTTACCTAGATGGCTAGTGTGGTTCCTCAAGTCATACTACCAAGAGTAAGAACATTCCTTAATGTTAACATAAGAGTACATTAATGATTGATTAATGGTCCCAGTCATGTTGGACCTTAACGACCTTGGAGGCTTGAACCTAGTCCGCCACATTTGGATAGAAGGATAACTTCCCTTAACTTATCCTGATAGAAGGCCTTTTAACCTTAACTATCATTTCTTGGCTAATGTGTGGTCCATGTCACTTGGCATAATCAATTCCATTAAGGTCTTTTGGAATTATATAGCAGAGCATAAATTTCGAGTAAAATCGAGACGCTCGCTTGAAGAGGGTGAATATATATATATATATATATATAATTGTGTGTGTGTGTGTGTGTGTATGTGTGTGTGTGTGTGTGTGTGTAATTCTAAAAATACTTCATTAAATTCCAATAGAAATTACAATACTAGAAACAAATGAATAAACTCTCCATGCAAGGACTAAAGAAACCGAAATGTCCACGCAAGGACTAAACAAATAACAATGTCCTCGCAGGGACTAACGTATATTATTAGAAGAGACTTCACTCGTATTTCCTTCCCTAAACCAATTTGGAGAGTTACTTAAAGAACTTATTTTTCTTCTTCTCCGTTTTCTCCGCTTGTTGTTGCATTTCTTTCGTTTGTTCTAAGTCCTCATTGATGGCCTCAAGTGGTGGCGGAGGTTGTGGTTGTGGTTGTGGCATAACAGGATACTGGTATCCATAACTTGGATATCCAGTAGGTGGATAATGGGTGGGAAAGGAGACGTGTAAAGTGCGTTATGCATGACTGCTTGCATGTAAGGGTCATGCGACAATGCTTGATAATCAACAGGTGTAGATGGGTTAAAAGGATCATATCCAGACGTATCTGGATATGTTAGGATAGGGTTATTACAACCCGATGGTGGTGGTTGAACTGCAGATGATGGTGTTGGTTCCACTACCGGTGAAGCATTGGTGGGTCCACCCATTTGTGGGTCCTCATGAATTTTAGGGTAGGGTTTGGGGAAAGGTGGAAGCGATCCCGATCGTTGGCCCGCACGTACTGACATATGTGCTCCTCTTTTCCTCCTTGGCAGTTCAAGTGGCGATAGGGGGTTGTTCCACCGGTTCCATATGTACATTTTCTTGTATAGGAGGTGGTTGGGAGTGATGGGAAGGAGTGTTAGCAAAGGTAAATTGGTTCCAATATTGGTCCCACTCATTAGGACCTTGGTATGGTGATACGGCGTAAGAGTTCGAATCGCTTGAAATTTCGATGGGGTGGGTGTGTGGCCCCGACGGCGGCATTTCTGGATCGGAGTCCTCGTCCATGGGATTGGTTAGTCTAATTGGTTTTGGACGGTTTGGGGTGTATTAAATTATTGGTTGGGGTTAAATTCATCGTGATAAGAATGATGGGAATAGCGAGAGTGGTATGAATGATGTGAATGGTACGAGTGATAAGAGTTTCGGGTATGAGAAGGTGAATGTTGCGATAATGGCAATGAATCTCCCGAATCTTCATAGGGGTTCGGGTGATGTGGATGTGAAGGGATGTGTCCTGATGGTCCTCCCCTCATTGGTCCTTTACCTCTTCCTCTTACTCTTGGCGGCATTCTCCTGTTAAAAATCAAATCAAAACAATACTAATAACTTCATAATGAAATGAGTAATCCTATGTCAATGCCTAGACTCGGAAGTCTAAGGAATGTGCTTGTGTAAGTTTGAGATTAAACACAACAAGGATAGTGTGTATTCTCTCAAACGTTGGCTCTGATACCAACCTATCGCACCCCGAATTTCCACAGCCAATCCAAACACTGGTGGGCCCAGGTGGGGAATATCGTGACTTAAGTTGATATCATCATAGACAATTAAACACAGCACAGCGGAAGTCTTGGATTTAAATTACTATTACAAACCAATTGTTCGAAGTACCAAAATAATATACAGACGGCTCGTAATAGAAGATCCACAGGCGGATCATAAATTGTACAAAAAAAATGTAAAACAGACTTTGGGCAAATCTAGGATTTGCAAGATTCTCTTATCACTACCGAGCACTTCCAGCCTATTTTCGTATTGTACCTTAAGCTTAGTCTTTTGAAAATACGCCAGCTTTCGCTGGTAAATACACCCAACTAACTCATTTTGAAAACATTTAAATAAAATGTTTGAGTGCATATCAGCATAAAATCTTTTATAACTTGGGAAAGTTGACGTAGCAACCTTGTTAACAGATTCACATGTTTGTCCATAATACAGGGCCTAGTGCGAAAACCAAGACATGATTAACTACACACCACTTGCGAACTCACAGAGGAGTCATTCCCAACGTTGTGGGTAGTTGCATTTGAGCGTCTGTCGGGTGTATGCCTACACCCCGCGCTAAGGTCGTGGCCATTATCTAATGTAATGAGGCATGATATCCAGGACACGGTAGTTAACCCCCGATGTTTAAGTTATCAAACAAAACTGATTAAAACAGAATATGCGGATTTACTGGCCACAATCCGGCATTCGATTGATCCCATTTCAGACCAAGCGGTAATAATTTACCATAACCCAAGCCCGTATAGGGGAAATAAGTCGGGAGTATTTACCTGAGCTAGTCTTCGTTTAAATGCAAGATTTATTAACTCAGCCGTACACAAAAGCACTAAGTGCAGATAGCATTTAACGGAGTGTCTCTAGTCTAGATTATGGCATAAGCTAACCAATTAAATACTAACGGTCTTATTTAACTCTGTACTTAGACCGACTAGCGTACTTGATCAAAACGTATAACACTAGATTAAACGATGATTAGATAGAATGTAGTTTAATCCCAACAAGTAGACTTGTGTAATATGGATAAACTATAAACATTCTGGATTTTGAGACTTAGATGAAAAGGTTAGACCCGTTTCGGTTAATTTTCGTAAACTAATTACATATACTTAACCGTACGCATATCAGCGATATCGGGTAAACCGGATAAGTCATGAACAAGTTCTATATGTCATTATACTATAACAAGTTGTAATATCAGTAGAATATCAACTTTTATGCATGTTAAGGTTTTAAAATGAAACTATGCCTCATAAGGGCATTTTGGTTATTTCATGCCTTATAAAAGGAACTTGAATATAATTTTTCGTTATAACTATAAGTATTCTGGAAAAATAACTTATTTATGATATAATATCAGTAGGATATTAATTATATGTGTAATTTATCTTTTATGACCAAACTATGCACGAAGGGGCATTTTGGTCATTTTACACATAGTTTACAAATTATTTGGGATTCTGAGTTTATATCATGTACCTACTGTAAAAATATTTAAAATAAGTTTTAAAATCAGTAGGTAACAAGTCTTGGTTGGTAAGTATAGTTTAAAACCATACTATGCGCCGAAGCGGCGCTTTTGTCGTAAAATGACGATTTGTGCGACGTTTATAGAAAACTGATGTTTAGGTCAGACTAACATGTCTTAGATATGTTATTTAATATAACATATCAGTAGGTAAAAGATTTACTTTAGAAAGATGTGATTAAAACTATTTTATAAGCCACAAGGGCCTTATTGTCATTTATCGCCATAATACAAGGACTTGTTCATAAACTCAGTTTATAATCTGGTTTGACATCCCAAGTAATCCTACTTATAATATTACATCAGTAGGAAACTCATTTTCAAGTTCGTTATCATGTAAACCACATTTTATGCAAAAAGGACATTTTTGTCAAAATGACATAATTATGGAAGTTGTGCATAAACTAAGATTCTGATTATGATCATGTAATATAACCTCAGAGGGTTATGCTACATATTATTACTATCATAATGAAACTATAGATCAGTAGCAAACTAATCTATATCGGGTCAGACTCGAAAGTCAAAGCAGAAGTCAAACATTGCGACTTTCGGTTACGAACCGACCCTAGAAATGAAATTGACAAGCCGAACATGTTCTAATAGTTATTACCAACTTGTTTAAGTGTCAAAACAGGTCTCATAACATATATAAGATCAAATTATAACTTTTCTGAAAAATGGCGTGTTTGACTTTTTAATGTAATAACTTTGACGCGTCAATTGGTCTAGCAAACGTGATCTTCAGGAGGTTCCTTTATAGGGACTAACACCTACCTTGTTACGATCACTTATCCATGATCGTTACGAACAATGGCTGGACCATAATGGTCTTAAACGAAAGTCAAAACGTTTTTACGTAAAACGCTTGACTTTTGGATATAAAAGCCTATAAACGAAAATGCTAGAGGAACACTTACAAGTGGTTCCTAGGATGCAATAGAACTAAGTTGGATGTTCCTTCGGTTAGGAACTTCAAGAGGAGGGAGATAGAGTTGTAAATGAGAAAGGTGCAAGTTCAAAGGGTGAACCTTTGCACCTATTTATAGTTGGAGAGCTTGAAGGAGGTGATGCCAGGGTTTAAGGGGTGTAAGAGGGAGCTTACAAGTGTCCTAAAAACGTGGCACAGCAGTTTGGAAAACCATGGTTTCGAATCAAATGGTTTTTGGCAATTTGTGTGGAGGCCAAGCAAATTTTCTGTAAACACAGGCCTCTCGCGCCCCGCTAGCGCCTCTTAGTCAGTTTCAAAGTTTGACACTTTTAGCCCCTTAACTTATAAAACCTTCTAAAACACATTTTTATCATATTTAGCCCTCCGTAACCAATATTTGGCATACCCAGGAGTATGCCCGTACAATGTCGAGCTCTCGGTTCATTAAAAGGTCACTCAGAGGTATAAATTAACATGTTGACACTTTTAACCCCTCCATCATCCAACTTTCACATATTTACGGATTTAATCCCTCTCGTCGAATAAATGGGACAGATGAGAGTTAAGACTTCATAAAGGATCATTTAGAGGCTCATTGAAAGCACGTTGACTCTGATGTCACTCAGAGGCTGGGCATGTTGACACAACGGTCACTCAGAGGCCAAGTTTTAGCATGTTGACACTAATGGTCACTCAGAGGTATGTTTAAGCATGTTGACATTAATGATCACTCAGAGGTATGTTTTTAAGCATGTTCACACTAATGGTCACTCATAGGCTCGGTTTATGCATGTTGACATCAGAAGATTACTCAGAGACTTAGTTTAAGCATTTTGACGCTTTTAATCCCTATTAGTCTTTAATAGACTAAAATAAAAATACAACACGTGTCGCTATATTATTGGACACGATTTTATAGGGTGTTACAAAGGCGTGGCCTGCTGAAAAAATAGAACGAATTCAAAGTTGCCAAGCGGCCCTAGATAAAGAGTGAGCCCAAAAGTTGCCTCTTCTCTCGTTCTTCAGGGTGATCTCACTCGGATTGTTCTGCAAAACTAGCAACGCCGTTAGTCTCGTCATGGGGAAAAGGGTTAGTTTTTCCGTGACCACACTCCGGCGTGAGAATAAGTATTTGGTAATTACAAGTAGTAAGCGAGTAAGCTAGTACGTATATTTGTGCAAGTGATTGTAGTTGATCATAGATGGTTTACCTTATCGTTCGATACTTATTTTATAGCCGAAAGAAGTGGGTTTAAGAGATGGGCTGATGGGCCTTGGGCCCGGTCAAGACGACCGGAGATATCCGTTCTGTCCATCTGCGTCGAACATTTAATATCAGCCGAAAGTGGAGAATGTGTGACAGTCATGGCATACGTACGGTTGGTGCACAGTCTTGCGTCTGCATTACTGCTCACGCGACGCTATCAGAAGCAACCTGCCGAGCAACCATTGGTCACGGCTCTGCCACTCCGTACCCTTGTATATATACAACACCTCTTAGCACTTATCCCTTCTGCGAGGCTGTTAGTGCTTTCCGGCCAGCACAGAGGGGCAGGGATAAATCCTTTTGTTCACAAGACAATGAGGTGCTCTCATGTTTGTCTTGGCCTTGCAAGGTTTTAGGGCTCGCAGCTAGAGGGCTGTTTGTTCCGTGCAGAGTCAAGTAGCCTGCGCGTCTAAGTCTAACTTTGTCGTTGTGCCAAGTACACAAGGTTCGTTTTTTGACTTACATTGTTTGGTCTAACTTGTCGTTGCGCTGATTCCGCAAGGCTCGTTGTGTGAACTACATTTGTTGGTCTAATTTACCGTTGCACTGAGTGCGCAAGGTTCATTGTATGACCTATTTGCTCCAAGGAAGGCGCACCATTGCACATTGCGTGCAAGGTTATCCTTGTAGTATACTTTTGAGGGTAGGGTTCCTTGCGCAGGCGCATGGTTTTTAGGACCATACCCCTCCAAGGCCCCCGAGTCCAGCGCTGCTCCTATGCGCATGTTGGCAAGTAGGAGGAGTGCTGACTAAAAAACACTGTTGTATGCGTGCTTACTTCAACGGCAAAAATGTAACATTCGTTGTAAAACGGGTTCTAAAATCCACTCCGTTTAATAATTCAAAAATATGATATGAAGTTTCGTTATGTATTTATGTTAACCGTTCAAATTTGTTATATTAATTTCATAAATTAATAAATAAATATATAAAAATGGTTAAAATAATAAAGATAATAATTAAAAACTAATAATAATATTAATAAATAAAACTGAATATAATAAAAATAAATATAAAGGGTGACCACTAGTTTCGAACCCGGGTCGCACCCGTTCACACACACACGACACAGCGCTGCAACACCCGCACAACATCTGAAAGAAACCGAACAAAATAACCTTTTATATATTCGTTTCCTTTGAAACGGGTTCAAAGTCCCGCCCAGTAACGGGTGAGAACAATCCGGCATTCAATCAAATTGCCATTTTTCAGCAATTAACTGATGAAACTGTTTAAAAACATATATCTAGACTCAAAAACGAAGTCAACACATCCAATTATGATCTGCAATCATTGCGCCATAATTGATTTTGACCGAAACTCCCAAATTGAAAATTCAATGTCTGTGATTGTTCTCATCTATAAATAGAGGGTCTAGGCTCGTTTAGAATGCACATACACACTCTCTGAAATCTCTTGCAACACTTCCATTCGTCAAGACTCTTGCCGGAATCATATTCAGTCGCCGGAATCTTCGCCGGAGATCGAACACATCTTTGTTCAGTATAGCTTTACACTCAATCCTTTTCATTCTTTTAGTTAAATCTTATCAAGATGTTTAAAGTTTAATTTGTAACTAAACAAAGTTAAATTTGATTAAATCGGATCTAGTTATGTTTTAAAATGAAGAGGATGAAGTGGGTTTGTGTATAAAAGAAATTGAAATCGGTAATACGACCGGGTTAGACACACAGTCCAGTGGTGGACTGTGTGCATTTTAAGCAAAAGGTCCTAGGTTCGAGTCATACCTACGCTTCCGATTTCCTGAATAAAAACAACTCATTTTATAACTCATATATAACAGGGCTTAGTAACTGTATAGGTATAATATAAATCACATATTATCCGGGTTAGTCACACAGCCCAACTGGTCGGGCTATGTGCAAAACAGTACCTTGGTCACGCTTTCGAGTCCGGTTGTGTGCAACGGTTTGATAATATAACAAAACCTCCTTAATTAAATGGAATTATGATTTAACTCAGTTAGTATATATATATATATATATATATAATTAAAATCTAGATTATTTCGGGTTAGACACGTAGCTCAGTTGGTAGAGCTGCGTGCACGTAAACGAGAGGTCAGGAGTTATAACCCCACACGCCGAATTCGGCTGGTTCAACCCCTTCAGGGGGTATATTTTTTAAAATAAACTTTTCTTTATTTTTCTCCAAAAATCCCTAAAAATATATATAAAAATAAGACTTTTTAAGCTTAAAATTTGTAATAAATACTATAAAAAATAGTCTAAAAAGCCTAATAAAAGGCATTAAATAAAAAAATTAATCACAAATGAAAGAAATATATTTACCAAATTATTACGTGAATATTTAGGTTACTTTTCTCGTTGGTTGGAATCTTTAAATCGTGCGCGCTCGTTATCAAATTAAGAACGCATCCACTCTGAGTGAATTCTTACAAACTTCCCCTTTTTATTCAGGTTTTTGAGGTGTATTATGTGTCATTTTATTTAAATCATTTATTCAAACACTTGTGCTATTACCATTATATGAACTAATGTGCTATGTGCTATTTTGTTTATTGTTATTTGTGGTTATACTTTATCATTTCAGTCAAGCTTTCACATTAGGCCCATCAGTTCCCTGTATAGACGGGTTGAGCATCGCGTTGCCTAATTAGATCGGCTCTGTTTGATTGAGCCTTGATCTCACAGCTCATTGTTATCATTCTCATATGTACATTGCTAGATGAATATGTGGTTTGTGGATAGTTTACATACATGTTTACTGATATTTGGTTTATGCACATTTTTATTAAATTAATCAATATATCATTTCTTTCAAATGTTTAAACGGGATTCACTCGCCAACTTTTGTTGACCCAAATCTCTATTTTTACATATGATATAGGTGAACAGTTTGAAGCAAGGAACACACAGGATTGGGCCTTTGAATATAAATAAAGCATTATTTGAATGTTCATGTTTAGAAAAATTTTGTGCGTGTATGGTTTATTTGTTTGTTGGAATTTTCCCTTTTAATTTGGAATAACAAATATGAAACTTTATTATAGTAAATGTCATGAGTTTTGATGAAAACCCAATCATGCCCTGACTACCATATCCGATGCGGGTAGGGTGTGACAGATTGGTATCAGAGCTTTTGACTATAGGGATATAGGATAGGTTATTAGACCCTTAGAGCCTATACTATAGTCGATTAGATTTTAATTGCTTACGTGTTAATTGGTTACATGCAAACTCATGATATTTACTTGTTTTACATTTATCTCACACACAAATGCATGCAAACACTCCCACTACTGTATAATTTGTGTGATATTCAATATACATATTGTTAACATAATATGCTTACATATATACGCATCACGCACGTTTCAATTCTCACATATTTAAACATTTTCATACTTCCATTCTCAAAGTTTTGTGATGTTTTCAATTTTCAATCTCGTCAAAGTGAGTTCTACGACGGGCATGTAGTACATGGAAGGGTACAACTGCTGGTAGTCGAAACGTCCTGTCTAGGATTGGCATTTGTATAAATCCAAAATAACATATCAGTTTGCCTACCTGGGGACTAACGGTGAGAGTATGAAGGACATATTAGGCCAAAGCATGGTACACCAAACGTCGTGTGAACTAACCCCACTTTGAGTTGTCACTGTGTCTACACCAGGACACCTTCTGACCTTATATTTCGCAATCATGTTTTATGATTATCATTCGGGTGGTGCAAATGTTAACAGACCAAATCCAATGTGAACCCTAAAAAGCCCAGTAGTCAGGGGGCCCACATGACTACCTAGGCCAAGCATGGGGAACATATGGAGGCCCAAACATGAGCGAGGCCCAAGACATCCTATGGATGTAGTGAATTTATTTTTCTCATTTGTTTTGTGGAAGTTAATTTCTAAATGCGACACATGACACCTATACGCCAAACTCATAATCTTGTTACGCATATCCTGTAGTGTCTTCTACGCACTCTCGTAGAGGTAGGAAATCAGGAAAATCCGGTGAGTGTATGACTGCTCAAATAGCCCAACAAATGGCTGCCATGATTCTCGATATTGTAATTCAAGTCCAACAAGCTCTCGCCGTTAATCCTGTCAATCCAATCAATCAAGAGGGCCAAAATGTGTCAACCCTCCCACCAACACCACCAAGTGCACCTACAAGCACTTCAACTCCTGTGACCCTCCAAAGTACGAAGGGACTGAAGAGGTCACTGGTCTCCTTCGGTGGTTTGAAGAAATGGAGAGTATCTTCCTCAACTGCGATTGTCCAAATGACCGTAAGGTTCGTTATGCTACCGGTCGTCTATATGGGGTAGCACTTACTTGGTGGAATGCCGAAAATGGCAGAAGAGGCGCCAAAGCCGCAGTAGCCCTAACTAGGGAAGAACTTAGGGAACTCATGACAAGACGTTTCTGCCAAGAAGCGAAATTAAGAAGTTGTAAGATGAGTTCTATTTCCTGAAACAAAACGAGTGAGACCATATAACCTACAAAAAAAGGTTTCTTGAGTTGAATCAAATGGTTCCGAATCTATTTACTCCTCTTTAACGCCTGATCGAGCATTACATTCGAGGTCTTGCTTCGAAGATTCAGGATTCTGTGATGAGTGTCGTGCCTGCAACTCTGGAAGCAGCAATGGAGCTAGCTACTGAGTTCACCGAAAACCACATCAGGAATAGGGATTTCAAGGACGAGAAGAAGAAGGATGCAAGTAACAAAACATCAACCGAAACCCCTAATCCAACTCAAGATGGATCCTCTTCTCAATTCACTGCCAAGAGAAAGCGAAACGGGAAAAATTTTGCTATCACTCAAACCAGTCAACCAACTCCACAAGCTGAACCCCTTCAAGCCATTCCATTCACACAAGTGGCACCCAACCCAGCATACCCAAACAAAAAAACCCTACACTGGTCCCCACCTTCAATGCAACACCTACCATTATCACCATCAACCACCGTATAGCAAATTGTGGACGTTATTGTCATCTGAGTAACACTTGTCGTACTCCTCAAAACCAACCTCCACCCCCTGCCCAAAATATGATTCAACCCTATCAACAACCTCAATATCCCATGGTTCCATATGTTCGAGCTTGCTTTAATTGTGGTGACCCTACCCACTTTAGAAACACGGGTCGTAGGTTGGTTAATATCATTAACGCCCAAGCCCAAGCAAACCCAGTCAACCAAGCAAACCAGACAAACCCAGCACCTCCACCGGCAAGAGGAAGAGCCTACAACATCAAGGCAAACCTAGTTGAGGTCAACAACGGTGCGAACGAGCAACCCAACTAGCCTTCTACCTCAAAGAAACCAGGCTCCGCTCCAACCGTTTATTCTTAATGTTTTCTATCAATTCCATTCCTTGTTTAATTAGTCAACTTATCTTTGTTTTCAATTTGGGTAGTAATGTATCAAAAATGTTAACGCCAGTAACGCAATTTATATCACGTTATGACAAGTTGTGTCATTACATGTCTCTATTCATCAATTAACATTCACGTTATCATCACAACGAACCTCGTCTCATCACTTAAGGAAGTTAGATCGTGTCTCACTCTTTCATAGACTGACCACTTCCTCATAATACACGAGAGAGGTGCCGCCGTCATTCAGTCTTGTACCCCTCAAATTTGAGACTCAAGCATTGGCTGTTGTGTTTGTTTATGTTTTGTAGATTTTAGGACGAGTCACATAGAACTAAGCATGACTTGATGACAAAGCCGACGAAAATTTGACAAGGATATGGTGGATACGCTGCAGGTACTTCCTATATATAAGTATTCTTGTCAGGTGATCAAAAGCATTGTTAGACGGATATGAGAAGTTCTGTGTAGGTAGTATAAATCTTATTGGGATAACGTTGTGGTTGAAGACTTCATTCTTTAATATAACTTTATCATTTTGACGCTTACGATTTCCTCAAAACCCTTCACCAGGAGACCATATCCAGCCAGTCATCTCCGTGTTACAACTCTTTTCTATACTTCAATCATCAAAAAGCGATTCCTGTAGCAGGGTATTCAACCCTTGTTAGGAACGTTACCGCATCAATAAAAAACATCATACTCATCTGGTAACGTAAACCCTTAGCGTCACCTCGGAACGAGATGGGTGACTTACTTCCCGAACATGACAAGCCGTGCAATTAGCGTTAGACCCTAGCACCACGCTATGTTGGACCTATTAAAATACTCGAGAGAGTTGGTTCTGTAACCTATAAATTTGACTTACCTGAAGAACCCAGCAAGATTCATCCCATGTTCCATGTATCAAACTTGAAAAAGTGCCTTGCCGACAAAAATCTCCATATACCGTTAGAAGATATTCAGATTGATGAATCAACGTATTTCATTGAACGACCAGTGGAAATCATGGACTTCGGTGAGAAGCGTTTAAGACGAAGTCGAATTCCAATAGTCAGAGTGCGTTGGGAGTCAAAACGAGGACTGAGTTTACTTTGAAACACGAAGACTCAATGCGTGAAAAATACCCGCATCTCTTTCAAGTTACACCTACTACTACTTAAATTTCGGGACAAAATTTCTAAAAGTAGAGGATAATGTAACATTCGTTGTAAAACGGGTTCTAAAACCTGCTCCGTTTAAGAATTCAAATATATGATATGAAGTTTCGTTACGTATTTATGTTAACCGTTCAAATTCGTTATATTTATTTCATAAATTAATAAATAAATAAATAAAAAGGGTTAAAATAATAAAGATAATAATTAAAAACTAATAATAATATTTATAAATAAAACTAAAAATAATAAAAATAATTACAAAGGGTGGCCACGGGTTTCGAACCTGGGTCGCACCGGTTCACACACACACGACATACCGCTGCGACACCCGCACAACATCTGAAAGAAACTGAACATAACCATTTATATATTCGTTTCCTTTGAAACTGGTTCAAAGTCCCGCCCAGTAACGGGTGAGAACAATCCGGCATTCATTCAAATTGCCGTTTTCAGCAATTAACTGATGAAACTGTTTAAAAACATGTATCTAGACTCAAAAACAAAGTCAACACATCCAATTATGATCTGCAATCATTACGCCATAATTGATTTTGACCGAAACTCCCAAATTGTAAATTCAATGTCTGTGACTGTTCTCATCTATAAATAGAGGGTCTAGACTCGTTTAGAATGCACATACACACTCTCTGAAATCTCTTGCAACACTTCTGTTCGTCAAACACACTTGCCGGAATCACATTCAGTCGTTGGAATCTTCACCGGAGATCTAAAACATCTTTGTTCAGTATAGCTTTACACTCAATCCTTTCATTCTTTTAGTTAAATCTTATCAAGATGTTTAAAGTTTAATTTGTAACTAAACAAAGTTAAATTTGATTAAATCGGATCTAGTTATGTTTTAAAATGAAGAGGATGAAGTGGGTTTGTGTATAAAAGAAATTGAAAATCGGTAATACGATCGGTTAGACACACAGTCCAGTGGTGGACTATGTGCATTTTAAGCAAAAGGTCCCGGGTTCGAGTCATACCTACGCTTCCGATTTCCTGAATAAAGCCAACTTTTTTTAAAACTCATATATAACAGGACTGAGTAACTATATAAGTAAAATACTAAATGACATATTATCCAGGTTAGTCACACAGCCCAACTGGTCTGGCTGTGTGCAAAACAGAGCCTTGGTCACGCTTTCGAGTCTGGTTGTGTGCAGCGGTCTGATAATATAACAAAACCTTTTTGATTAAATGGAATTATGATTTAACTCAGTTAGTTATTTTTATATATATATATATATATATATATATATATATATATATATATAAATTAAAATCCAGATTATTTCGGGTTAGCACGTAGCTTAGTTAGTAGAGTTGCGTGCACGTAAACGAGAGGTCACGAATTCGAACCCCACACGCTGCATATAATTCTTTAATACGGCCGGTTCAACCCCTTCTGGGGGTATATTTTTTAAAATAAAGTTTTCTTTATTTTTCTCCAAAAGTCCCTAAAAATATACATAAAAATAAGATTTTTAAGCTTACAATTTGTAATAAATACTATAAAAATAGTCTAAAAAGCCTAATCAAAGGCATTAAATAAAAATATTAATTGCAAATGAAAGAAATATCTTCACCAAATTATTATGTGAATATTTAGGTTAGTTTTCTCGTCGGTTGGAATCTTTAAATCGTGCGCGCTCGTTATCAAATCAAGAACGTACCCACTGTGAGTGAATTCTTACAAACTTCCCCTTTTTATTCTAGTTTTTGAGGTGTATTATGTGTAGTTTTATTTAAATCATTTATTCAAACACTTGTGCTATTACTATTATATGAACTAACATGCTATGTGATATTTTGTTTATTGTTATTTGTGGTTATACTTTATCATTTCAGTCAAGCTTTCACATTAGGCCCATCAGTTCCCTGTATAGACGGGTTGAGCATTGCGTTGCCTAATTAGACCGGCTCCGTTTGATTGAGCCTTGATCTCACAACTCATTGTTATCATTCTCATATGTACATTGCTGATGAATATGTGGTTTGTGGATAGTTTACATACATGTTTGCTCATATTTGGTTTATGCACATTTTTATTAAATTAATCAATATATCATTTCTTTCAAATGTTTAAACCGGATTCACTCGTCAACTTTTATTGACCCAAATATCTATTTTTACACATGATACAGGTGAACTGGTTGAAGCAAGGAACACGTAGGATTAGGACTTAGAAGATAAATAAAGCATTATTTCAATGTTCATGTTTAGAAAAATTTTGTGCTTGTATGGTTTATGTGTTTGTTGGAATTTTCCCTTTTAATTTGAAATAACAAACATGAAACTTTATTATAGTAAATGTCATGAGCTTTGATGAAAACCCAATCATGCCCCGACTGCCATATCTGCTGCGGGTCAGGGTGTGACAAAAAATTCAAGAAGGGTTGGAGGAAACGTTTGCGTGAAGGAAACTCTTCGTAATGATGATTTTGAAATTTGAGTCTCTGCCACACTGACATTGCAGGTGGGTTGGTGAGAAAAAGAGTGTCCTGGAGAGGACATTTGATAGCTGTTGAGACGCTGTCAGTAATACCGCCTCACATTAATTAATGAATCATCAGAGAAAGTGGCGGCCATGCGCGCATGCTAACTGCCAGTGGCAACTTGCCTGTCACGAGGCTTGCGCTGATTGGTTGTTATTTCCTTGCGTGCGTCACAGTTCCCAAACGCGTTAAATGTGATTAGTATAAATAGGGGTAACCGTCTAGGGTTTTCTTCATTCCTTCAAGTTTGTCTCTTGAAATTCTCAGCATTTCTTCTTGTGTTCTTCAGTTTTCTTGTTCTTCGAAACCTTTCGTCTTCAAAACTTCTTTTCTTTTCTTTTGATTTTAATGGCGGCCAGAGGTCTGGAGACTGCTTCTTCTACAGAGGCTTCGACCTCTCTACCGGGAGTCATGCATTTCACCTTGTGTGTAGGCTGACATGCATTTCTCTTTTGCAGGGGCGCCGCTGTTCTTGGCCGCCTTCAAGAGGAAGGAAGGGTGGATTGAGAAAATCGCCCTAGGCCTAGAGGAGCCCACTTGGTATACGCAGATCCAGGGGAATTTTGCACCCCAAGAATGTGGATCTGCTGGCCGCCGCGCCTCCAACTGATAAGTCTTCATATTGTTGAGTGTTAGCATCTTTGCAGATTACTCATTTGTTGTTGCGCCATTGTGTAGGCGCTTTGAAAAACTTGGGTATTGGCCTAGATTATAAGAAGAGAGAGACGCGCGGGCCGGGCGTGGTGGGTGAGAAGGAGTTGACTCAACCCGGGGTGGACCCTCCCAAAGGTAAGCGCATTGTGTCTGACCCTTGGAAAGCTTATGTAGTAGTATCTGACTCGTGGGAGGGTCTTGATCCTGTAGGTATGAAGAATCCTGCGCTGAAGCCGGTAGTCATCCCGACCGCCAAACCTGCTGACCCGGTGGAGGTCGAGTCCAGCCCGGAGGAGCCCCTCAAGCGGAAGAGGTGTCACACCCCCTATAAATCCATCACATCAGAGCTAGGCGTGAACTGAACTGGTATCTTCATTGCACAGCGGAAGTAAATGTGAGTGCTAGGACTTCTAGTAAGTGAACGCCCGCTAAGTACGCAAATCCCCATGGGTTCTCCTATTCCAACCGTGCCATACTTGAAATTGTAACCTGAGAAAGAAACATGCGAAAAGTCAACATAAAGTTGGCGAGTTCATAGTTTGTCTGTGTTTGTTTCAAATGAATCATAAAATATTTGAAAATCTTACATTCGAAAAATCGGTTTGTGAGATCATTGTATCCCAAAGCATTTGAAATGTCGTATCTGTATAACAGTATTGAAATGTTTTCTGTGCTATTTGTAAACCGATGCATATAACTGTTATGTTTGTAAACCGGTGATAAAATGTTTTCCATCGTATCTGTAAACCGATATTGCAATGTTTTCAGTTATATTTGGAAACTGATATTGAAATCATAGTATGTAGGATGCCTATGGAATCTAAGGATCAATCAATGTGTAGCTAATACATAGACCTTTGTGCCATAAGTAAGTAACCAAACCGAGACAACTCTGACATTATTGGGATCATAAAAGCACTCCTAACGGGTTAACAAACTAGGAGTGGAGCGTGCCTCAAACTCGATAGATCTATACCTTTTGCACCTTGGTCACTACGTGATTAATGGTTACTATTGTCATCCTCCTACTACGCACAGTGATCTGTCATCATCTAATCCCATAGCTACATACCAGTTGTTAAGAATCTGTGTTTTCGATATATGAACGAGCCTCGCCCTTCATATGAATTTCATTCCTCATACTTTTGATATTGGGCCTAGCCCATGTCATTTCTGTTATTAGGCCTAGCCCATGTCATTCGTGTTATTGGGCCTTGCCCATGTCATCCGTGTTATTGGGCCTAGCCCATGTTATTAATAAAATCGGGGCCTAGCCCCTAGTCATGACTAAGACAATCCCATCAATAGTCATAAAACTCATGCATGTTTCGGAAAACCTTGTTTTGTTGTGAAAACCGGTAAGTTTAGCCTAAACCATTCATAAAGCGTCGTGTTTGTTGAAATCTGTTGGTAACATGGTTTAGAAATATCTGATTTTTGTTTATCGAAATTTTGTGTGCTTTTGCAAAACTTGCATGTCTTTCCACCCCCGAAAACATTTATAAAAGTGTAAAACGGTAAAAAGTGGGGTTATGAACTCACCTTGATATCCTTGTGCAAAGCTAGCTTAATGTGATTCCATAACGTCATCTCCATAATGTGGCTTGCTAGCATGCAATCTAAGACATTCCTAAAATGGAATAACTTATAAGTTTCGAAATATAATGTAGCTAAACTACGTGTCACCGAGCTCTTCCGAATCGTTAACCCTACGATTATATGAAACTGTTATTGTCTTGACTCGGAATAACCAATCTATGGTTTTCTTGGAAACGACTTAGTTTTTGAGAGATTTGAAATATATGTTTATATATAAACATAATTATATTTCATGAAATCGTATTAGTCATTATATACATTGACGGATAATAGAATGACTCTTCATAGTTTTCTTGAGATGTAATACATATATCCTTGTAAATATACTCATATATGTAACGCATTTCGTATCCGAGCGATAGTCTTGCGTATCGTTTAAAATTAATAAAATAATTATATAGTCGTATGCTTGGTATAATCTTACGGTGTTGCATCGCACTTCGTTTAGCCGTTTGATTCTATATATATTATTGTTATAAAAGCACTCGAAAGTGTTCGATTCGTCGACGTTTGAAATAGGTATCGATGATTATATTTATGCTATATGTTTTCTGAATACTCATGTCCGAATTCTTGCGTTTGAAATAAACGTACACATTATATTTATCTTGTAAAAGTGTTCGGAATTCTTGAAGTTCAAAATAAATATAAACATTATATTTATTTTTACAACAGTATTCAAAGGTATTATCGACGTTTGAAAACTACTTTCCGAATTTCCGACGTTTGAAGTAAATATAAATAATTATATTTATTTTATAACCGATTGCCGAATTCTGTTATCTTGTGATTACGCTTGTTGAAACGTTATCGGCTTGATTTTGTACGTTATAATAATGTTGGTAAAATAAATGTACATCTATATTAATTTTATAACAATTACTTGGATCGGACAATTTTTGTTTTAATTATAAAACTCATTTCTCTTTATGAATTTTGACGAAAAAGGGTAGAGTCTCCTCTTTTTTAGGTGATCCCGACAATACAAGTTGTCGATTTATTTGTAAAAACGCAACAGTCAATGTAATAATAATATGCATACAATTTTATTGTGATCTTTAATACGTCGAATATTATCGCGACCAATTATAGTAGATGCATGTAATTATATACATATATAATGACGTCGGTTCGGTTTTAACTAATAGTTATAAGCTAGTAACGTACGTCGGTTCGATTGTTATTTTTAAATGTTGGCAACATGTAATTGCTAGCGGGTCGGTTTGAGCTCGGTTGCGCGCTCGTTAATATTAATATTTAAATAAAATAATATAAAAAATTTCGTGTAGTAATTAATTTTTACCGAGTCTTGGGTTGACCCGTTGACCGGGTTTGACCAAGTTTGACTGAATCGACCGAACCGAACCCAAATCTGAACCGACTCTTTCTGTTGACCGTTTGACCATCTTTGACCGAGACCTGAACTGAACCAAAACACCCGAATCCCAAGACTAAATCGCTCGTGAACCAAACCCGAATGAGACCCACGGAATCACCACCATTACTGTCCCCGTCACCCGGTCATTAGCCGACACCGGCGTCGCCGGTTCCGATTTTGCTAGCTCTCGGGGTGGCGGCGCTGCCTCTTGTCTACCGCCGCGACTCTACCACCAACAATACAGAAGCCAAAAACAAAACTAGGTTACCATTTGTGTAAACAACTCATGTTTACCCAAAACGATAACTTACTGGTGGTTTTAGAAACGGCCACAGCGAGAAACGGTCGAGCACACTGTCACCATGTCCAACCAACACCGGAATCCCATCACCGCCGCCTGAGGTTTTACCCTACCACCATAGTTAGTTGCGGCTGCTACTCAGCATAGAACCCCCCCCCCAAGAATAACAACCACCGACGCCATCGGAACACCACCACTGCCGTCGTTCCTTCTCTTTCTCCCCGATCTGTTTTCTATCTCACATGAACATATGTATGCGTGTGTGTGTCACCAGAAAAACAAATGCCATCGCCACGGTCTGTGGCGGCGACGCCGCCTGCCCATGTCGGGTATCCGCCGGTGGTCTGAGAGGAGGGGGCGAGTAGAGGGAGTTGTGGTTGTATAATGGGGGCTAGGGTTTTTTTGTCAAGATGAAGGGTAAGAATATATATATATATATATATATATATATACTTAGGGTTTAGGTGGGTTGGGCCCGAGGCCCATTAGCCCGTTTCTTGCATGTTGAGCGGCCCAGTTGCATTTCAAGGCCCGTTTTTACTCCTGAATTTCGTAAAATGTCGTAATACGTTAGTTTATAGTTGAAATACTTAAAATAATGTCAGGTATTGATGTTTGCTGCGATTGTTTGTCGTTTGCGTTAAAATTGCATAAAAGGCTTCGATTGTCGTTTCTTGTCCGTTTTTCGATTCGCTTTCGACCACGAATAATAAAATTCGATTACATAGCTAAATATATCATAATATATTAGTATCGAGGCGTATTTTGAGTCCGTTGCTTCCGTTTCGTTACCGGTGTGTTCCTACGGACGCGTTTTTCATTCACGTAAGCGTTTTGCGACGTTCGAAAGCACAATAATTGTTCAAACCCAAATTCTTACCCCTAAATTATACCTGTAAAATTCGTATTTTCAGCGTTGTCAGTATTTGCCCGGTGTCAGTTCGTTATCGTTTGACGTTCAACAGTTTTCCCGCAAATCACCATTCGCGTACCGAAAAGTCAGATAGACGTTCCTAGGCATTCCAAAGGCCTGATCAAGTTAATTTACGTCTAATGTTTTTAATGTTCGTTATGCGCATAATTAGAACCGGAAAATGCCGGTTGTCACAAGAGGCGTCTGAAGGAGGACTTCTCCACGCAGCCCCCAAATAAGGTTGCGCGTAAGGTAATAGGGAAGAGGGGGAGTCTGGAGACACTCACCGCTAACATTTCCCTAGGTAACTTTATAATTGTATTAATCGCACCACATTTTTAAAATGTTTAGCTAACTGTTTGTCATCCCGTAGGTGGGGATGAGCCGGTTTTTCTGGAGCCCAGCACACTGGTCGCACCCAAGGATACTACAATGCCCCCGCCTGTGGGGGAAGGTGCGCAAACGTCCAGCGCACAGGGGGGGAGTCTCCTGCTGGGGCGGCGGAACATGAGGCGGTGGTGGAAGATCCTGAGGTGGTGGTGGAAGAACCTATGGTGGTGGTGGTGGAAGAACCCGTGGTGGTTAGTGATGCGGGTGTTGTTGAGGAGACAGAGCCGGTGATGACGGCTGCCGATGAGGGTGCGCAAACTAATACTCCACATGGGGTGCATGTAGAAGAGTCAGCGCCCGGGGGTGAGGCTGTGGGATCTAGTAGAAACCCTTCCGCCGAAAGATCTCCAGTCCGCCCAGACAAAACCTCGGGTGATTATTATTACAGGTCATACTCCGCGGCTCATGCTAAAGAGATCCACACCCCTATGTGGAAATTAAAGAAAGGATATGATTTCTCTCACTGGTCGGCGCGCCGTGAGTGGTTTAAAGGAGTCTTCCCTCTAGCGGAGGTGCGTGCTGCGTGCTGAACATGAACAAGAAACCACATACCGCATGTACCTCCAGGTAGCTGCAAGCTCCGCCTCGGTTACACACAGGATTGTTCATGAATGGGCGGGCCTACTGAAAAAACATAACAAATTCAAAGTTGCCCAAGCGGCCCTGGATAAAGAGCGAGCCCAAGTGGCTGCGCGAAAAGCTGAGATGGAGGCTAAGGAAACTGCCTACGCCGACCGCCAGCAGGTTGAAGAATGGGCCGCGCTGGGGTGGAAGAGGAGGTCCAAGCCTCCGATGCCACACTTGCGAAGGAGCGCAAGTTGTGGAAGGAGGCTTGTGAAAGGGAAAATAATGAGAAAAAAATCATTAAGGGATGAACTGGCCCGGTTGCGCGCAGAGGTGGGGCGCTAGAAGAAGGACAAGGAGCAGCAGTTGCTGCGGAGGCTAGGGCGGACCACGAGCGCAGTGAGCAGAGAGAGGTAAAAACTTGCCTCACTACTTTTCCTTCATTTGTATGAACTACAAGAATGTTGTACTAACCTTAGGTATATGACCAGTTTGCTGCTTGCGCCGCTTTGAAGAGTGCGAAGAAAGATTTTTATGGCGCACAAAAAGATCTCAGGGCGTGCAGAAAGATCTCAAGGTGGCCTTGGTGGAAAAGGCTGAAATTCAATGCAGGCACCTGGAGGATAAAGAGCGGCTCCTATTGGCGGAGACTAAGGTGGACGCGGGTGAGAAGAAACTGGAAAATTCTGAAGACGCCCAGCCATCTCCGAGTTGTTGGTGGAGTCGCTGACCAACAACATGTTGTGGATGCAACAACATGGAGTTGTCAATGTAAGTACTTCATTTGTTTTTTGGTCATTTTGTGTAGACTCTAACCCTGTTCTTGAAATTGCAGATCGCAAACTCCATCTAAACTCCGCAGAGTTGGACAGCGCAGTGGCCAAGCTGGTGGTCACTGCGCGCCATGACGCGTACACGTAGGGTTATGCTGAGTGTGCGCAACATTTCACTCATGCAATGGACATTTCATGGGACAACAGCCGCGCTGCCACTCGTGGTGTAGATACTAGATTTGCTTTCTCCCGGGCTCAGCAGGAGTACAACCGTCTTAACATCCCGGATATGGAATTGGTGAGCGAGGTTCTCACTCACGACGACTTCGTGGATCACTTAAAAGAGATATTTCCGGAAGAAGCCGAGGCCGCTGCGGATGAAGACTAGTGTAGGATTCTTATTGTAATATCTTTGTAGGATCTCTGAATGTACTGCGCACTGCGCGAGTATCTAAATATTTTTATCTTGAATGAAATGTAACTTCCTTGTTACAATATTTGATTGAAAAAGGACCAACTTTGTGTAATGAACTTGTGTATGAACATCCGCTCCATGCGCATGCAGTAGGTAGTGAATTTTGTTTCAAGAGTCATTGTGTATCGAGGTGTTTCCGCGTAGAGCCAAAGTGGCTTCGCGCATTTGTAACGAAACATTAAGAAAAATTAATTTATGTAACCCTTGTCTTTATTAATCAATGAGGCGTAAGAGCCATACACAAGGTAGACAATAAGATAATGAACTTGCTAATTTACATGTAGCACCGTCTTAGTTGTTGCGCATTCCATGTCCTAGGAATATTTGTATCGTCTAAGCGTTTAAGGGTGTAAGTGCCCTATCCTAGGACTTCATGGATAATGTAAGGACCTTCCCACTTAGATGCAAGTTTTCAGGACGTTCAGCGTTAGACGCTTCATTGTCGCGCGTTGTAATACTTCTCGAGCTTGGACTTGTATTTTTCTTCGTTTCTAGCGGCGTTTTCACGCCTTTCTTCTAGTAAGTTTAAGTCAAGTCTGCGCTCTAGTTTTTCTGGTTTTATGCAGCTAGCATGCGTGGTGATGGGAGGCCTATCTCTGCAGGAATCACTGCCTCCGTCCCATACACAAGGCTCAAAGGAGTTTCGCCTGTGCTGGTCTTTGGCATGGTTTGATGAGCCCAAAGGATGCTTGGCAACTCATCTACCAGCCTCTTTGCGCCGTGCCCAACCTCGTCTTGATCCCTTCGACGATGCTCTTGTTTATGCTATCCACTTGGCCGTTTCCTTGCGGATGCGCGATCGAAGTGAAGACATGCTCGATATGCATTTCCTTCATCCATTGTTGTAGTTCTTTAGCTGCGAAATTGGGGCCATTACCACTGACTATGCGCAAGGGTACAAATGAATTTCCGAACTACAGTTGCTGTGGTGGATGCAAGGGGTTTGGCTTCTACCCACTTAGTGAAGTAATCGACTACAACGATTATGAACTTCACTGCGCCTGGGGCGTCTGGGAAACGTCCCACTATATCGATTGCCCATGCTAGAAAGGCCATGTTGCTGTCATAGGGAGCAGAGGATTCTTGGGGCGCAATATTTTCGGATCATGGCGCTATCATGATGCGCCCTTTGGCAGTGTTTCGACCGCATCTAGGTGCGTGTCAGGCCAATAATAACTGGCGTTCATGATCTTTGCTACGACCATGCGCGGACCGAAGTGAATTCTGCATAACCCTTCATGTGCGGATCAAGTAGTACGCGTCTTGCGGATCAACACAGCGGAGGAGCGGTCCAAGGTATGACTTTCGGTATATGATATCGTCCGCTATTTCATAGTTTAGTGCCTTGTTCTGGACCTTCCTTGCTTCCGCTTTGTTTTCGGGGAGGATCCCGTGTTGCAAGAACATGATTATGGGAGACATCTAGAAATGATTCCTACTTCAATGATGTTAACTTGACGCAAAGGGACATAAGAGTTCTTGAGTACCTAAATGCGCACTTCACGCGCGAGATGCTTTGTGTATAAAAAAACCACATAACACATAAAAAAACCATTAAATGACACATAAAAAAACCTTTAAAACAAATAATTACTACTCATTCACGTTGTCTATTAATATTATATACTAGTGACTTTCTCTCACGCTTCGCGTTGGAAATTCGGTTGGTATCTGTTTGGTTTGTTATGGTACCAGCACTCACTATAGTAAGATCATATCGTTACCATACCGTACCAAACTAAACAACATCGGTACCGGTATGTATTAATTTTTATGGTTTCTTGTTTGATAACTATCGTGTCTCTGTCGTAGTGAACCGAACAAACAACGTTGGTTAGGTATTGGTATTTATTTTTCTTGTTTTATCTTTCAATAAAGCGTACCATACCAAAAAATATCGGTACGGACACCCGTATTTATTAGATGGTTTTTAGTTTCAAAGTGCTTTCATTTATATAACTCTGTGTGCAACAATAATTGAATATCGGTACCAGTGGCTTAATAATTTGAACCAATCAATATCGTTCGAACAACATCGGTGTATTTACTAGTGTTCATTTTCGGTCGATGTAAAACACGTGCTGATTTCTATATCGAGCGCATGAATTAAACTGGTACTATAACGAATTGAACCGATACCGATCCAATGCCCACGGTGACGTACCATCACAATGTGCAGGCAGATAACTTGAAATGTTAAAAAAACAAACATGTGAATCTTTTTTTAAGTTATTGAACATAAGTTATTATAAAAAATCAAATTAATGTTAAATGAAATACTACTGATAAAAAATAAAAACAAATGCATAAGAGTTATTAATTACCATTTATTACTAAAAAATTAAAAAATAATAGATAAATATTACTAAAAAATAAAAACAATTAAAAAAAATATTCATGACACTGTCCATAGATATTGTTAAAAAAAACCCAATAACTATTTATGAAAATTATTTAAAAAAACCATTTATTTAAAAAAACCATTCATAACACTATTAACCCCTATATATATATATATATATATATATATATATATATATATATATATATATATATATATATATATATATATATATATATATATATTAAATTATATATAATATATAATTGTTTTTTTCCAACACTCTGCTAGTCTTCTTGTTTTATTTGATATAGTCGTCAATCTAAAATATTAACTATAATATAATCTGAAAACATTGTGAAGGGTCGTTTATTTTTGACTTTTTTTTGTGTGTTTTTTTCATTTATATTTTTATCTTTTAATTTTCAATATTGACAATTACAATCACTAAATTTTCAAAAAGGCTTTTTAATCGAGTTTTACATGTATATTCTTTTTTGTAAGTGTCGGTATAAATTCAAATTAATTTACGTTTCGATATATTTGTTCCTAAAAATGAATTTGGTCAAATACAATATGTTCTTATGCTTATTATTTTTTGTTTTTAGTTAGTTTACATTTCGACGTAAATTTTCTTCGGAAATATATCGGGTCAAATATAATAAGTTTTCCTGCTTATTTTTATGTACGTTTTAAGTTATTTTACGTTTTAACGTAAATAACAATTAGGCAATAGTATTTTCATCCTATTAACTTGTTTTTTCATAATTCTTTAATGTTAAGATTTACGTTCCTTTTTCCAATTAAACTTATATTTAAGATAGTGTATACGTTTCGGTTTACAATTAATTTAAAATTAGCATGTCATGCTGTCCGATTTAAATATATTTTTATGGTTTTCAGTCGATGTAAAATATGTGTTAATATTCTTTTGAGAATTATAAATTACAAAAGGAAAATATAAGCTAATATTAAATTAATTCAACTTTATATAGTTGCATAGGATAGGTTTGAAGATAAACTTGTATCATAATGAGAAGATATCTTATTTATGACATTCTATGGCGTTAAAAAGGAAAAGCAGAAACACTTGGAATAAAATAGATAAGTCTTCTTGTTAATTCGTGGGGTACATGTATCGTGGCAACCTTGGCTTAGCAATTGCCACAAGTGGTTTAGCCAAGCAAATGTCATCGTAATTTTCAACAAGCTCAATGAACTGCTCATTACCGGGCGTCTCCCAGGCGAACCCTTGGACCAAACTTGCTAACAACATTGTAGTCATGATGTTGCCCAACATTATTCCAGGACAACCACGTTTACCTGTGCTAAACGAGATCAACCTCAGGTCGTTATCCGAAAGTACCACTTGTTGCCCTTCCTCATGTAGATGTCGATCTGGGTCAAACCGCAATGGATCCTTCCACACATTTTGATTCCTTCCCAGCCCATATCGACTTAGGATAACATGGCTACCCTTGGTATGAAGTAACCAGCAACAGTAGTATTCATTGTTGAAACATGGGGTGGAAGAAAAGGTACAAAAGGGTGCAACCTAAAAGCTTCCTTGATGCATGCTTTTATGTAATTGAGTTTGGGTATGTCTTGCTCTTCGACTAACCTTTGGCGACCTACTACATGCTCTAACTCCTCAACTTCTCTCTTTAGGATTATAGGTTCATTAATCATCTCACCCATTGCCCATTCTATTGCGTTAGAAGTATTATCAATTGTGGCAATCATTAGCTCCTAAAGATTAATACATAAAAAAAGATAACGTTAGGAAAAGAATAATCATGCAAACATAAGTGATGTGTAAAAGTCAAAACAAAATATTATTATTAGTCTCAAGCAGTTCATGAAACTTTTGAATATACTAGTTATTTGGATTTGTGCAATTCTAGTCATTTTTTTAAAGTTCTACATTTAGGCTTTTGGCTACCATCGGTAACGAACTCAAGGGATTCTGACTACTTTTTGAGTTCGCTGGTCTAACAAGCGAACCTAGATACAATAAAAACCAAAAATAAATGAGCAAATTAATTCAAGCAATTGTAGTCCTCGTGACTCTGAATGGATTGAAGGATAGAGTTCGATCCTTTTACTAGCAAACTCAAGTCAAGTTTACTTGCCTCTTGACCCCTCAGCGGATTTGAATGAGTTCACAGCCTTGCCTAGATACAAGAGCTTTCAAAAAAAAAAACTAGGTGTACTATACTTTCACTTGTTGCAAGAATTAGTTCATAAAATATGATAAGACGTAGATAAGTTTACAAAAGCATAATCATGCAACATGATTGGAATGTGAAAAGACAAACAAACCATTAGTCTCCAAGCATTTCATATGCATGTGAAAATAGTAATAGATGGCGAGAGACTTGCTATGGATATGGAGGTGGTTTTGTTTCTAATAAAGTTGGTTCCGTTTGGCAGTTCAAAAATAAAATGGCGAGAGACTTGCAACAATTTCAGCTTTAATCTCCTCTGGCGTAAGCTTAGGGTTTTCAAATGTGATAAGGAATCAAGCATATCAAACTTTTCCTTTCTAGCTCCATTGTTCCACATTAGAATTCGTTCATCGACCAATGGATCCTGATACTTCCGCACAATTTCAATAGCAGTCCTCATTATCTTTTCATGGCCATCAAAGTCAGTCTTCCATCTTAACCGTGGGAAATAATCAGTGATGCAAAACGCAAAAACATTCTTCAGGATGGTAAAAAGGGCAGCAACATGTTCAGTTTCTTCTTCGCCTGGCCCTCCTTCTTCCATTCCTTGCCCAAAGAAACTTTTCCCAAAAACAATATTCCTCATTGTGTTCGCAAAGAAATGTTGGCTCACAGCTCGAAGGTCTATTAATCCACCATCGACGATACCATCTTGTTTCTCTATTTGGTTACATATGTATCTAAGCAATTGATCAGCTTCTTGGTCACGTTTAGGTTGGAGCCATTTGTGCATTTGCGGTGAAAGCATCCCTTGATTAATAACTTTTTTCATCTTCCTCCATTGTTCCCCAAATGGGGACATGATTGCAGTGAGATACCCGCCACTTATTAGACAAGTAGACATAGAATCAGGCCTTGAAATGAATATTTCATCTTGTTTCTTGAGGAATTCACATGCTATGTCTGGGTACGAAACCACAATGACATGGGTCGAAGGTCCTATACGGATGCAAAGGATAGGAGTGTCAAAATGGTCCATGAGCGTATGGATCCACCGGAAAATTGGTTTGTTTAAGAACATTTGGATGGCGCAACAAATAAATGGCAAAGGAGTTGGACCAGGTGGTAATGAATGTGAAGATTTCTTGTTTGAAAACCTAGCAACAAATATGTACATTACGACAATGAGGATGATGAGTAAATACATGATTAAATAAGATGTTCGAGTGTGAATTTGAAAACTCGTTGAGGGGAGGTTTAAATAATGCAAACAAGTACCAAGATGAAGGATGAAGATAAATAGTGACGTCAACATGAGAATCCGGATAAAAGATAGACATTATCTCAAAAATATTCTATGTATTTATTTTCTAAAGCAATTTAATATACGCTTAAGTTAAAACTCTAGAGGCACAATTTACACACTTGAACATTGCCATACCAAAGCCCCTTTGTTCATTATCTAAAGCATTGCTCGAGTTATTTAATATTAATCCCCTTTATTTCACATACACATATATACACACACATAGTAAATATTATAAAAAAATTACTATATATTTTGTTTATTCATACAAAAGTCATTTAGCTTTTTTATTTACACAAAAATCCTTAAAAATGTCAATTTTGAACAAAATTGTAATTTGTTTTACTTTTAAATAACTTAAAGTAGGAACATGCGTTTGTTTGCTAACGTATTCTTTTATTTCCTTCACGGTGTATATATATTTTTTTTATGCCTCAATCTATTCACACATTCTTACTGTGTATTTGGACATCCCTTGGGGCCTAGATAGGTCGTCTAGGGCTAGACATTCCGTATAGCACTGATTTTTAGGAGATAGCAAGTACCTGGCAGGGCGCATAAATTTTAGCATTTAGACGGGGCGTCTGGACCTAGACGACCTGTCTAGGAACTTGTGTTTTTTTTTGTTGGAAAAAGGGCGTTTTGGTGGGGTAGATTGGTTGTTTTAGAGTTCAAAAAAATAGTGTTTTTGGTGGGGTAAATTGGATGTTGTTGGAGGTTGATTTTTTTTAGGTGTAATTTTAGATTTTTAAAAAGTTTTGTTTATTGTATAAAAAGTGAGTTATCTTTTTCAATCGTTTATATATTTAATTGTTTTTACATTATATTTTTTTTTTAAATATAATACTAAAATTTAATACTGTTTTCAACATTTTAAGATGAATGCAAGAAGTGTATGTTGTTTCCGTATTACATTTCACTGTCGATTTAACACAAATAATCATCATGTAATCGAATAACTGAAAATAAAGTTAAATATAACATATATAACATAAATTTGTACAACCATAACAATATGTATCTGTACAGCTGAATACTAAATACAAAACGTCTATGCATACGAGTCGACCTCGGAGTCGGGATCGGGATCTGGCTGCTGCGGCTGATGTGGTGCTCAAGGTGGTGGGAGCGGTATGGTAGGTAACCCCTCTCTCGCTCGTCTATTTAGTGCCTCCCAAACCAACCAGCCAACGAGATCCATAACCCTGTCGACGTCGGCTCGTAAGCGCGGGTATGCCGCACCACCCGCGGCATGACCAGGAAGGACGTGCTGCGCTGCCGGGGCCGGTCCGTCAAAATCAACCGGAGGGTCCTGGACTACCGCTGTCTCATCTACTGGCGGATAGACTTGAGCGAACTGATCGGGCAGCGGCTCCGGAATCCATGGCTCACCTTCGCGGTTTTAAACCGCTCGCCTAGCACGTCGAACCTCTTCACCAGCCTCATTCCCCGCAAGGTCAGAAAACTCATCCGCGTGGACGGTATAGCCGGCTGCAAGTGCGGGTCCGTCTCTGGCACAAGCCCCAACGACCAGGCAAACACGGTGATGTACGCCCCGCCGTACAAAAAGCCACGCTCCTGCCGGTATGGGCGGAGGCGAAGTACTGGGCGAGACCGTGCGCAAGTGCGCACGGCCTCCTGTACAAAAGGAATAGTAAAAAAATAAGTCGGTGCCCGTACACCACTGACGGCTTTGTCCGCGAGCTTGACCTGGAAGGATGTGCTGCGGAAACTGAGGCGCCCCGTGACGTGGTTGTGGCGGTACCGGTACCGGTGCCGGTGTCGGTCCGTCAAAATCAACCAGAGGGTCCTGGACTACCGCTGTCTCATCTACCAACGGATAGACTGGAGCGAACTGATCGGGCAGCGGCTCCAGAATCCATGGCTCACCTTCGCGGGTTTTAAACCGCTCGCCTAGCACGCGAACCTCTTCACCAGCCACATCCCCCGCAAGGTCAGAAAACCCATCTGCGTGAACGGTATAGCCGGCTGCAAGTGCGGATCCGTCTCCGGCACAAGACCCAACGACCACGCAATCACGATAACGTACGCCCCTCCGTACAAAAAGCCGCGTTCCTGCCAGTATGGGCGGAGGCGAAGTACTGGGCGAGACCGGGTGCAAGCATCCAATGTAGATACCTACACATTATATTAGCGAAATACGGAAATTAATTCATAGCAACACTAATCAAACAATTACCATAATAAACGAACGTACCTGTACAGCGGGTCGGCAACGTGAGAAATCCTCCCCTTCGCCCTGACATGCTCCCAAGTGTCAGGGCCTGTGACCACCTCCCAAAACCCAAAAGAGTGGGTCTATCCACCACCACTAGACCCTCCGTATATACATCCGTAGCAATCTCCTGCTGCAGGTATATGCCGCTTTGAACGGCAAACTCAGCAAGCATCATCGAACGCCACACACCGGCAAGCCTAAATGAAACCTCAGGCGGAGGGGGAGGACCCTCTGGCTGGGGAGGCGGCTGGTCGACCCGTGGAGGGTGGAACGTGAAGGTCGACAAAAACTCGATGAGCAGCTCCCTGTAAGTCGGCGTGCCGGCCAAGTCAAACAGCGGTGCCACGAGGAAATTAACGGGAATGAAGAAACGAAGTCTGGGCGTCTCACCAATCTCCTCGATCGCATCCCAGTCGACCGCCGAGTGCGATCCGACCTGCATCCGGCGTAGCTTCCTGCAAAAATGGGGGCCTCGGTGTCGGGCTAGAACTCAAGATAGGGGTGGCCTTAGAGCGGATCCACCGACGCTGGCGGGGCCCGTCGCGGACCATGCGTATGTGGGTCCCCGTGTATCGGATCTTCAATCTCATCCATAACTAATCTGCGATTATATTATAATTTAACACGAATAAAACAATAAATTATAAAAGTTAAAAAAAATATTTTAACAGGTCGTCTATTGGGGTCGTCTAGGGCTAGACGCCACGTCTTATTCATCAAAAAACCCAAATACTTCAAAATCAAAGCCCTTAAACCCCAAAATCTATAAAATTCACAAGCAACCTACGTTCTAAATGCATAATACATTAAAGTTTATTGAAGTATAGGTGAAAATACGTACCAGAGATGTTGATTTCGTAAAAATACGGTCCGGAATATGGTAGAATACGTATGTGTGTGTATGGTTGAGTGTGTTTTTTGTGTTGGTCGTCTGTCTCTGATCGTCTAGGCTGCCAGTCATATATGAGACCTAGACGGGTCGTATGGAATAAACAGGTAATTACCATTTTACCCCTGGGTTGAAGCCTGTCTAGGCCTAATTCAGGGGTAAATGGTAATTAATCAGTTGAGTGTTTTACAGCTAAGCATAGTTAATTACCATTTTGCCCCAGAATTTGGCCTAGACGGGCGGCAGTTCAGGGGTAAAATGGTAATTTACATTTTAAATTTAAAATTCAAAATTTATCAGGGATAAAAGATCCCGCTCACACCGTACGTTGCGTCTAGGTCTAGACGACCCATCTTGGCCTTGACAATATGCCCATTTTGCCCCTGAGTTTGGCTTAGATGGCTAACAAACCAGGGGTAGAATGGTAATTTACATTTTAAATTTTAATTTCAAATTTTACCATGAATAGCTCAAACTATACGTTGCGTCTAGGTTTAGATGACCCGTCTAGACCGTGATTGTATGACCATTTTACCCCTGGGTTTGGCCTAGACGGCCAACAAACGAGAGGTAGAATGGTCTTCTTGCTAGACGGCGTCTAGGTCTAGACGACCCGTATTTTCACATTAATTTTTTTTTGGTATAACTAATAGTATTTTAATTACTTAGTTTAAACTTTTATATAAGCCGACATTCCACCAGTACACCCAAGGCACAAACTCCAGGTATTGACAAAACAGATGGTAATCATACAATCCGAGCTCTCACGTCCCACCGTCGCCACCGGCAGTATTGACATTTCGTCATCTGCCGGTGCCGACGGTTGGACGTGAGAGCTCAGAGAGTATAATTGCCGATGTTTGTCAATACCCGGAGTTAATTGTTGTGCCTTGGGTGTACTGAAGGAATGTCCTATTGGTTATACCAAAAAGTTTTTTTATTATATTAAAAAAATCTTTGTATTAATTATACAAATAAATCATATTAAACATAAAAAAAATCAGACGAAGTTCTTGCTTTGTTGACCGTGGTTGACCAAAACTGATCGTCAGACGATGACTGAGAATCGTTAGGTGCTGTAGAAACACCTGAAATAAGTTCAACAACATATCACTATGTTAAACCACAAGACACTCTATTACGCAAACAAAAAACATATATATTTAAAAAGGGACAATATTTCTCGTTTACCTGCATTAACTCCTCGAGTTCCCTTCAGTTGTAGTCTTCGATTGAGCACAAGACACTCTTTGACGTGTAGTCGATTGAGATACAAATTTTCTCGCTGGAAACCGTCCCTCCAATAGTTCTTTCCAAAATATATAAGGCTGGTCTCCATCGGGTAAATATGTTTTTATCTCACTATCTAACGGGTTGCTTTTCAAACCATCTCTGTGAGGTACGGATTGCGCGCATGGTGTTGCCTCATCACCATATCCTCCATCATCACAAATAATGTCTTGTACACTAGACACAACCACAAGGCACTCTATTACGCAAACAAAACACATATATATTTAAAAAACGACAATATTTCTCATTTACCTGCATTAACTCCTTGAGTTCCCTTCGGTTACAGTCTTCGATTGAGCACAAGACACTCTTTGACGTGTGGTCGATTGAGATACAAATTTGCACGCTGTGAGGTACGGGTTGAGCACATGGTGTTGCCTCACCACCATATCCTCCACCATCACGAATAATGTGTTGTACACTAGACACAACCTCCTCTTGCTCGTTACAATGGGAACATCGCTTCTCCCCTAACAACGATATCACCATTAGTAAATAATTAAAACAACAACTAGTTTAACCTAATAACTGTTACCGTATTGGCTTAGGCACCCATGAGTCGCCAGAATACGCCCCAAAGAAATAGTTGCCGTCCCAGTTTGATGACATTTCACCACCTTTGAATGATATCAGATGAAGTAATATAACCAAAATTTCATGACAAAGAGAACTCCGACAACGAATTTAAAATTTTATGCGAGCGTATCACTTTAGTACTTTACTGACATGCATTGAACGATATCAGATGAAGTAATATAACCCAAAGTTCATGACCGAGAGAATTCCGTCGACGAATTGAAAGTTTCTGCGACATGAAATGCTTGGCATGAGTCTATTTAACAAGGATATATACGCCCCGTCTAGGCCTAGACGGGACATATCACTTTACTACTTTACTGACATGCATGCAGAGCACAACGTTCAAGACGCCCCGTCTAGGCCTAGACACCCGTCTTGAGCTGGTCATCTTCATCAACCGTCTACGGCTAAACGCTCCGTCTGATGTGACTGATTTGACGTTGTACGGGCCAGGAATGTGGTCGGATAAAAGGAAACCTAGACGCCCCGTCTAGGTCTAGACGACCCGTCTAAAGGGTGTCTAAATAGGCAGAATGGTGTGTGAATATATAGACACTTTTTTATCCTTAAAAAGATTTCAAATTAATGTAGTTGTGGAAGTACTTCAGGCGTCTTGCATCGATTAGAAAACAATGTCTAATGTGTTGTTTTATTTTTTTCTATATTAAATAGTGGTATGGCTATTTAAATAAACAAAATTAAATAATTTTAATTGCCAAAAGATGGTTTTTTGTCATATAATTTTATTTTATATCCTTCATTTTTAAAGAAGTTGTACAGTAATTATATTATTATATCTAAAATGATTTTAAAGTCATAAATCTATACAATAGCTATAATAATATTTTAACAGAAATGCTTTAATCTTTTTGGAATGAATTTTGAAATGCACACTAATTTGGTTCGTTATGATTTGTGTTCGATTCCTACAAGCTAGACAATTTAATTTTCCATTTTTTATTTTTATATCCTTACATTTTTAAAGAAGTTGTACAGTAATTATATTATTATATCTAAAATGATTTTAAAGTCATAAATCCATACAATAGCTATAATAATATTTTAACAGAAATGCTTTAATCTTTTTCGAATGAATTTTGAAATGCACACTAATTTGGTTCGTTATGTTTTTGTCTGATGTAAAGTTTTAGCTTAAATACATAATCCATTCTATAAAATTATATTATATTCATACATTAACCCTTTTAAAATTTTTTATAATTTTTATACTCCATTTAACCTATTTATACTTATATTTTAACTTGTAATTATGAATGTTATTTTTGACAATATATTTATTCGTTTTTATGGTTTTTTGTACAACTTTCGTTGAAAATGAAGTAGTATATGCAATAGAGTATCTCTTTTTTTATCGTTAGCTATTGCGAATGTTAGCATTGTACCGGTACTGTGACGAACGAAACTGATCCCTTAACAAGAATATCGATACCACGTGGATTTCGACTAAACAATATAGATGTTCGTGTTGGTACTATTAGAACCGTTATTGATGCACAGATTGTGACATGCTTATTTTTATTTATTTAAATATATGTCTCACTAAAAATAAACTTTTATTCACAAAAAAAGTGTTTTTGGGATCATAAGTTATAGCGGGTGTGGGCGTGGTACAGAAACCATGACCAACCAAACTAATACCGTCTCAACAATATCGGTATCACGGCGACTCCACCCGAACAACATTAGTATTGGTATCAATACAATGTGAGTTGTTGGTAAATTTGTTTTTACTATTTAATCAATGTAAAACACGTATCGTCATCCTTTTGGGTATATAATGACTCTTTCTATTGCTATACCGAGTGACTACCGTATCAGTAACGTAAGGAATTAAACCGATGTCGACTGAATTCCCGCTGCAACGCGCAGGGACTCTTTCTAGTTTGTTACAAAAGGAAACATATAATTACAAAGTATCTAAAAGATTGAAAAAATAACAATAACCACATCATGTGACAAATGGCAAATAACCGGTAATTCCGTACAATCTAGTCACTATCTTTATTACATAATCTCATACATTTTATCGTAATTTGATTTAGTAACTGAGTCATACGTCATATCACAAGTATTAGGACAATTAAATCAGATCATAACATATATTGGTTTCCGTGACGACGTGAAACAAAAAAAACAATGCACTAAAAGTGTTGGTAGAAAGTGTTGGGCACAATATTCGCGATTGCACAATTGATGTAAGCAAAACCGCTAAACGAAACAGAACAATGAATAACGGCATGTTAATGCCCTAAATGAGTCCATATATA
This sequence comes from Scalesia atractyloides, assembly GCA_947069175.1. NCBI lineage: Eukaryota > Viridiplantae > Streptophyta > Magnoliopsida > Asterales > Asteraceae > Scalesia > Scalesia atractyloides. Next base: position 18,677,994 of record CAMTDV010000029.1, read on the forward strand.
CATGAAAACACTAATGTGGAAACACATTTTGCAATAATACATAACGTTCTGGTACAATGCCTAAATTACACAATTGTCCGTTTCGACCAAAATGTGACAATTTCAGTTTGTCTGCAACAATAATTTGGTATTTTCGGATTCCAGAATTATAACAGAACAATGCTAAACACCCTAAAACAATATAAGAATGGTAGAAATACATAAAACATATCATTTCCGGTCGTACGACAAGCCGTGCACAACTTGACCGAAAAGCGACCGATTGTCGAACCGATAATGATTTTAATGGTCGATAGCCTCATATATTAATTTAGAGAGCTAGTTAAGCTTCATTTGGGATCTGAAGTCCTTTCAACTATCTTGAGGTCACGGAAACACAACTTCCGGAAATGTTCGACGGCAAAATATATATGTGCCGATATCGAGCAAGCAATTAGACGGAAAGGTTTCCGGCCATCCAAAATCAACATATACTCGACTAGCTAACTACTTAATCATATTTCTAGATCGTAAGTGCCCAAAATAAATGACATGGCACTTAAGTCGAAAACCAAAGCTTCTGGTACGAAATAATAAAGTTCGTATACTAACCGATATCGTACCGATGAGCGAACTAGTGATGTTTTTGTTTTCCAAAACTAATACCAATTAGTCAAGGGGACTAATTAACATTGATTAACACCCTAAACCCTAATTACTTGCTAATGATACAAGATCAATCCCTAATCTTCATACTTAAGCTAATCACCTAAATATCCATCAAATTACCACATGTTATAAAAACAAGTTAGACTTAGCCCCCCTCATTTTGGCGGATTTAAGTGGGTCCCCAACCTACTTGATTTGTGTTGAAAAAAGTATGATTAGAAGTATGGTTCATAGATCTTGTTTTGACACTTGAAAGATTGAAATTATATAAAAGACCAAGCACCGTCCTTTACATCATTCTTACTTCACAAAAAAATTAAAACAACCTCTCATCTCTCTCTCTCTTCCCACGACTCAACACCACCACCATCATCATCCATTTCTTCAACATTGAAAGACCAAAATTAAGCTTAGTTAGGCCACAACAAGAGCATCTAAGGTGGTTGCAATCATAGGGGATCATTGGAGTTTTCTTTGGAGCTCCATCTTCTTCTTAATCTTCATTAATCTTGTGCAACTTTATAAGACAATCTTTCATCATATTTAAGCTTCTTATAATGTTTAGTTTATTAAAGTACTTGTTGATCATCTTGAATATAAAGAAAAATATAACTTAAAATCCCTAACCTCATCTTAATAATCTATTATAGTTTATTATGTGTTAATTATATGTATTAGTGTTAACTAGTTAGCATGATGATGATGATTATGTTAAAGTAAGGTGTTTAAAGTGGATGATCTTGAATGAATAACAATATAATGATGATTTAAACATGGTGATGTTTAAATCTAAACAAGATCATCAACCTCATGATCCATGAAGATTACCACAACTTAAAAATGATTTACTATATATGGGTGATTTTTAAAAGGAATAAACACCATGATTTAAGTTATAATCATCGTAAAAAGTGTAGTAAACAAAGGAGGTTTGAAGTGGAAATGTTGATTTAAAGATATAATAAAAGTGATGGCTTAAAAATTCTAATAAATATATAAAGATCTCATTGTTTTTAAGTAAAGTGGTTAAAATATATTTTACAAGGATCATGGAAATGAGGATGTTAAAGTATAAAAATAAAGCATATAAAAGTGGTATGTAACCTTGAGTTGATGTTGATCTTGATTATAGGTTTAAACATAATTTAAATACGTTTTTGAAACGTGGAAAACACCATAGTTTAGGGAAAACTATGGCAAAATTTTCTAAAAATCTACTCGCGTTTAGAGAATAATTAACGGGGTGATTAACGGGACTAAACACGATTAGTGACCTAAACCGTCATTAAGGAAGTTTTAATGACAAGGGTTAAACCCTAACTTTCCAAGAGTTTAACAAGTGTATATATATATATATATATATATATATATATATATATATATATATATATATATACAAGTTAAAAGTAAGTATTTATTACATATATATACATATTTTTCATCCAAAAGTTTGTGTGTAAATACATGTGTATGTAATCTAGAAGTTTATGGTGTACACCACAAAGTACCCAACTTATACAAATACTTCAAACACTTGAAGAATTACCAAGTGTAAATGACATTAAGCACATACACTTTTACAATATGTTTGAAACAATAATTGGACGAACGGAGTAATGCGGACATGGGCGAACTTACACGATACACCATCTCGTCGTTGACCAACTAATAAATCGTCAACATGAAGAGCTACTACGACATTTGGCGATTTTCGACGCGAAAATATATATATCAAACACCAACGACAACACGTCTAAAAATGATATATTTTAGACACTTAACGAATATATATATATATATATATATATATAGCAATGAAAAAATCCGAAAAGTTAAAATGTATAAGAATTACTAAGTGATTTTATAAAAGTATATAAATATACTTAAAAGTCTATACTTTGTAAAAATTAATAAGTGTAAGATTTATAAACGTTTGTGCTCTTGAAAATAAATTGGGTTAGGCCCGTTATATAAAAAGACATGGGCAAGGCCCAATTACACAAAACCTATAATAACATGGGCTAAGCCCTAAGACATAAAATACATGGGCTAGGCTCAAACATATAAAATACATGGGCTAGGCCCAAACATATAATTTCATGGGCTAGGCCCAGTTACATAAATTCATGAGCTAGGCCAATGACATAAATTACATGGGCTAGGCTCAACCACATAAAGAAATGGGCTAGGCCCAATGACATAAATTACATGGGCTAGGCCCAATCACATAAAGACATGGGCTAGGCCCAATGACATAAATTACATGGGCTAGGCCCAATGACATAAATGACATGGGCTAGGCCCAATGACACGCGTGTGAGGCACGAGAACATGTGAAGGGCGAGGCCCGTTCACACACTATCTAAAAATGACAATATATATATGTTTGAGAAATATATGTATAAAAATATGAATCAAACAAACGAGCTACCAACACTTTGATAACATTAAAAGTTGTTCTAATGTGATAAATATATACACAAAAAGAATTCAGATGAACAACTGGTATGAGATCCAACGAGACCTAGGTGTCTAATGAAGTTAATACAAATGTATGTTACACACGTGTACGGACACCGAATTTGATAAGTACGACTTACGGAATGCAAAACTGTGAGTTCGTGTCTCTCCTTACAATTATTTCAAAGTTTTGTTTTAAAACTATCGAGGGGAAATACATGTCATAACAAACAGTATGTTAGCTATGGGTTTAGATGATAACACGATTGTGCATAAGTAGGATGATGACAATAGTAACCATTAATCACGTAGTGACCAATGTGCAAAAGATATAAATCTCTTGAGTTTGAGGCGCACTCCACTCCTGGTTGGTAAACCTTTAAGAGTGCTTTTATGATCCTGATGATGTCAAAGTTGTCTCGGTTTGGTTACTTACTTATAGCATATATGTCAGGGTGCTTGCGACACACTGATAGATCCTTAAACTCCATGAATGCTAATAACATACTCAGATTTCATTTCTGGTTTACAAGGATGACATTTTATACGAAAACATTAACTACATGAACTCGCCAACTTTTGTTGACTTTTTAAAATTACATGTAGACGCAAGGCATGAGCTGGTAATACATTTCGGGTCATGGGAAATGACAAGACAATGAGTGCTATCTATTGGAGGATTTGCCTCTTATATCCCAACCTCGTATGGGTATATATGGGTCAAAACCTCATTATGCATTTATGATAAAAACAATATTTTATTTTGAAGTAATGTATTTCAAACTATGTTTATGATGACAATGTGAAATCAGTGAAAGCTATGAAATTACTTTTGATCAGTTGTAAATGTTGGAATGCAAATTTATATCAATATGGCATCGTTGTTGATTTATACTTGTTTACTTAATTGGATGCAATGATTACCTCATGGTTACATGCTTACGCTTCCGCTATGACTAGGACGTGACACATCACAAATAAAAAAATGTTTATATAATTTACTTATGTGTCTATTATCAACACATATTATGCATGCAAGCATAGTCTAAATCTTACATATGTATAGCATAAGCAATAAACATGTTATTGTAAGTTATTAATACTTTTTTGATTCACATGCATCTTTTTTTTTGGAACGGTATATTTCTTTTAATCGATCTTCCTTCAAACACAAGTGATTAAAGACTTTGCTTCTGTCATTGGATCACCATCCTATTGGTAATTCACACGCATCTAAATTGTAATCGCCACATGTTTCTAATAAATAATTTACATTTTATTTGATTCATATTACCAAGAACTACTACGAGGAATATGTTGAACTTTGTCGGTCAATAAGCTTCATATCAAGCGCTTCTAATCGATCTAGGTGCTTTACATGAATCTCCTTGCATATGTTGGAAAAACAAATAGTTGTCGAATTATCATATCTGTTAGTTATTCACTACCTGAAAATCATATCTGTTAGTTATACACATATCAAAGTATAACAATGGCCCTTTCAAATTGGAGATTCATATCTTTAATACTAGATCATGAGATGTGGAGAGATGCAAGGTTTAGTTGCTTTAAGAGAGTGGTTGCTTAAAAGGCTTGGGACAGTTGGGAGTGGTCATAGGAAGAAGAGAAAAGGCTTGTCTTGTTTATTTTTTTAATATTTTTATATTCTTACTTTGTATAGACATTTGTTTGTGTTGTATCCTGAGCCAAATGATAATAACTTATTTGTATCACTCCTTCACCAAATAAAGATTTGAGTCCAATGGTTAAACTACTGTTTTCTCTAATGGCAAAGACTGAAGACAAAAATAAATTGGAAGAAAGAGCTTATGTACATAACTACTGAAGACCTAAAGTACTTAAGTTGATCAAATGAAGGACTATTTTTTCAAGAAACAACAAACAGATATGTACATCAGTTGTTTATTAGGATAGAAGTTTATACATGTACTAGCTTATAATTCCGTGTAATACACGAATTAAATATAAAAAAACTTAGATTGAATAATATTTTAACTTATAAGTGTTACAAACCTGTGTATTAAACACGTAAAATATAAAATAATGTAACTCATATTTCTATATAATCCTAATCACATGGTTAAAAATGTGTAATAATAGTATAATATAATTACTGAGTTTTTCCCATTAGTATTAACATAAGGATAGTTTAGTAAAAAAGATCTAATTAATGTACTTTTTATTTTATGATAATATTTAATCAAATACATTGTATTTATCTAATAATATTAATTAAATAGTGCATCCTAATATTCTTATTAACATATTTAAATTAAATTGATTATATAAGTAAGGATTAGGAACTAAAAAATATTTAAAATTACATGTAAGTCTAAATTGTAAGATTGAAGGAGAGAGTGACACATTACAATAATTGGAATTCTATATTAAAAGTTAAATTAGATTTATTGTTTTATTTGTAACTTTACCATCTTTATCAATAATTAATAGTTCAAATTATTTGATTTTAGAAATATATGTGGTTAATTTTAATGAGGAGTTATATTATCAAATAAAGTTATTATATAATGCATAAATAATTAAATTGGAGATACTAATAATAATAGTTTTCTTATAGATAATAATAAACTAACGGTTAAAAGAATTTTGATTTTAAATGATATTAATATTAAATACACACATATTAAAAAATATATATAATGATCATTTATTGTATGTCATAGAGACGAAGATAATCTTGATCTCTAATATGAAAAATCTATATATTAAAGAGATAAAGTAATTCTTATGGTTTTTTTCTCTACATCGTATAGTATAATTATTAACCCAAGCATCATGGTATATCAATTTCTTTTGAAGAACCATGATATTGTCAGCTTTGGCAATCAGCACGCCCTCAGCGCTTGCCCCTCACGGTTTTAAAACGCGTCATGATAGTGAAGGTATCCAGCCCCTTATAAGGAAGCCTTGTTCCCCTTCACAACCGATGTGAGATATCACAATCCACCCCCTTAAAGGGTCCAGCGTCCTCGCGGGACCTGGCACCACCGGTCCGGTCCCGGCTCTGATACCATCTGTAACAGCCCAGCGTAACCGCACCATGATATTGTCCGCTTTGACAACCAGCACGCCCTCATCGCTTGCCCCTCACGGGGGTTCATTTAGAATTATTTATTAAGGTGGATAGGCGGAGGATCAAATGAGAAGAATATCCTAGCCCTAAAATAACACGATCAATGGTGATAAATGAATGTAGCAAAGATATAAATAAAACAATCTTTTCATGTGCTTTTAAAGGGTATTATGGTAATGTTAATGTAGCATTGCATTTATGTTAATTTAGTAGTTACATTATGTTATTAATATGATGGTTACATTATTTTGACTAGTGTAAGAACATTTATGTTAATTAGGTGGTTACATTATGTTAATGTGAGCGTAGGTTTACATCATATTTCTTCATAACCCATAAATTAATGTTACTATGCACCTCGTACGTTAAATGGGATGATTCTACATATCCCTACAAACATATATTATTCCTAAACACATTTTAAGGCTTATGTTACCACATAAACAATTATAGAAAGTTGAATTATATGCGATTAATGTGTTTTATGATCCTACACACCCCCTGGATGTTCCTACACACCCCTGTGATGTTCTTACACAAACATATAATGTTCGCACAACCTTTTTAAGGTTTATATTCCTACACAAACAGTTAGATAAAGTTGAATTATATGTTTGGGTAGTAGGTAGGTCATATGAACGTATGATGGTTAAATAAATTAAGTAATTAAATATTGTATATATCTTTATTTATTTTTAAGTTATAAAGTGAAAACCATAAATGAACTATTTTAAATAGCTAGATTATTAACTATATTGTTAAAATTACTTTATTACCCTTATAAAATAAATCACTCTTATTGTTAAATTTTCTTCTTTTTCTCCTTAAGCTTTTTTTTCTTCTCATTTAAACTTCCCACAAGGTGCATAATGGTTTTTATATTAAATTACTTATATTAACTATATTGTTAAACTTACTTTATTACCCTTATGAAATAAATCACTCTTATTGGTTAAATTTTCTTCTTTTCTTCTTAAGCTTTTTTTTTCTTCTCATTAAAACTTCTCATAAGGTGGATAATGGTCTTTATATTAATTACTTATAATTTATTATGGTTGAGGTAGCAGGAGAAATTACCACATGGCATTTTGGTGGAATCCTTTATTACGAGAGAATGTCATGTGACTTTAAGACTACACGGTGTAGGCGTGGATTTGTGGCGTTTAGGCCACTCCACGCTGCTCACACCACACCGCACACGTCGTTGATACTGGCGTTGTTAAGTGGTCGAGAGGAATTGGCGTGGAAGGGCAATTGGGTGCAACGTGGCTTGCTTTTATGGGGTGTGGTAATTAGTCGTCGGCCCAAACGACTAGTTAAAAAATTACTCTTATATATAATGCACCACTTCTCAACCCACATATCTCTTCTTCCATTTTACATGTCAAAACACCCTACGAAAAAACACTTAGAAATGCCGGTTATTCCATGGATCGTAGAAGAGGACATTGCGTTATGCCAATCGTGGGTCTTGGCAGTGACCTACCACGAGGCTCCTTTACCCATGTCTCCGTTTTGGGATCTAGTTTACCATGAATTTTGTATACGTAGAGGTGAGGCCATCCGAACAGTGCACACACTTTGTTCACGTTTTCGGATGATTCATATGGATAGTGCGAGATTTGAGGCGATTGTCAACGGTGTAGACTACGACAATGGTGAGCTAAACGAAGGCCATATCATCCAAGTCCCTTGCGTCGAGTACCATAACAGATACGGTGGTGACTTCAAACATTACGCGGCATGGCAAATAAAACGGTTTTTTGGTTAATGTTTTATTTTAAGTTATGTAATGCTTTTTTATTTTTAAGTTAATGTCACGATATTTGTTTAATTATTGTTAACTAGTTTTTATTTAATGTCAACGGTGTGTGCCATGTGTTGAAAAACGGCATGTCTCCATGCTCGGGCCACGCCGTCCGTTTTAACACCACGTCATGTTCTGATGCATGGTCCACATGTCGCATAATACCTCGTCTTCAAGCCCCTCCGTACCGTGTTATCTAAGTAATTTTTTATTAATATCAGATAGTAGTTTATTGTATTCGCAGATACGGTGCTGACTTCAATTAAATGAAGTATGTGATGACTATTTGCTTATCATTATGTTTTGATTATATTCCACTGCTTAAACTATAATAAACAGAATTTTGTTATGATTCTATTGCAAAACATACCCTTAGATTCCAACATTTTTTGTTTTAGTATTAAGGGTAAAATAGATTTTTTAAATGCATTCAAAACAAAAGCAAAGCGATGTTAACTTGATTCCCTTTTAGCCAATTGGTTTTACCTTCCAAACAGTGGGACAACTCGTATAATATCTGATAGCTAAAAATTAAATATGCAATATAGACAAATAAGATGGACCTTGGGTACATCAACTTAAACATTATGTTGGTTCAGTGGTAAAGGTAAAACTTTTAGAAACATCATTTACATTAAGGTCCTAGGTTCTATCATACGCAAATATAATATATGAGGTGTAGTTTAGGATTAGAGATATGATAAACTCAAACTTAATTAACTAACAACTGTGTAAAAATAAACTAATACTAAAACTAAAAATTTGGTCGCAAAATTTGCGACAATTTATATATGATAAAGCTCATATAAATAAAGAAAATAATTAAAAAATTAAATGCAGGTTGCAAATTAGTCCCAAAATGGACGCCTCGTTAAGTCTAGTAGTTATATGGCTGCAAACGTTGAAAACAAAGATTAAATACTGACTGTTTTTCTTTTGGAACAACAAACTTCTTAATCCTCTCCTAGTAACCACCAAGAACTATACATTGAAGGATTTGAATTCTCCATCTTTAACATAAAGATTAAACACCTTATTACTATACTATGTCCCTTAAGTCGTAAAATTTGCGAATGTTTCATTTCGGTCATGAAAAAGTCAAAAATAATTACTAAAATTTTGACACTCATAATATCTGCGACCATTTCATCTCTTTTGTAGAAAATGATAATATTGTTGTGAAACAAAGGTCTACTAGCGACTAGTATATGATATAAGAACAAATATCAAAGGAACACAGAGAGAAAGATAGAATACAGGATTATCATTCTTTGAAATGTAATGATGCAATACAAAGAACCTCTATATATAGTGTTCTTACATTAATACAAAGGACATGAAAAGACGGGAGTTAGAATGTGGATAGCCGTCACAATATAGTTTTTTATAACACTCCCCCTTGACTATCCATGTGATAAAAGAAAACGATGTATTATACGCTTGGTGGTGTTGCCTCGTTAAAAACCTTGCTAGGAAAACCCAGTGGGACAAAACCTCAGCTATGGAAAAAAGAGTACAATGTGTATTTTCTCCCCCTGATACTTCTGGATCAGGTATGTTGCCTCATTAAAAACCTTACTAAGAAAATCCATTGGGATAAAACTTAGTTAAGGGAAAAAGAGTGCAACTTGTATAATGTTCCCCCTCATTTTTACATATATCCCATAAGTGACTCGTGTCTGGCTTCTTTGAAAGTTGCTCGAAACTTTGTAATCCATTGATATGTTGCTTGATTGTGAAATCCTTTAATGAGCATTGACGTATGATCTTCATCATAAACTTTAATTGTCTTCTCTTATAAGTAGATACCATAAGATCCATGAATGTGTTTTGTTGCATTCGCTGTATTTACAAAACTAACCAAACTTGATGAATTAATAAAATATGAATCCATATCATTTGTACCTTAAGGGTATAAAAATATATGTTTTACCCATTACATTATCTCCTCACTATACATGAGTTATATCTTGTCAATGAATTTCATGACATATGTTCGTGTATACAAACTAGGAAGATATATTAATACAAGTAGTATTTTACTATGGTACTTATGGACCAAGAATCTTTACTTCTTTGATAGGAGATGATAAGAGTCATTTTCTATATCAACTATTGGACATTATAAAATGCACTTATACCATAAGCTTTGTGCGTATGAAAATTTCCACCATCTTCTAGATGTATTATGATGGATAATAATACAAATGCATATTCTACATATTAAGCCATATATTTGTAATACCATCTTTTATTTGCAAATTCTTAGTTTAAATATTTGAGCCCATTTTGATAAGCCATCTTTAATGACATCATCAACATATACAATATACTTGTAAACATCATATAGTTCTTTTAACGAGAACAAATGGACCAACTACACCATATGTATTTCTCCTTTCTAAAGCTTAACAACAAGTCGATTATACCGCATTCGACTCTACTATTTTAGTCCATACAAATTTTTTCTTAATTTTATATAGATACGTTGCCAAGGTTTTTAAAATTAATGCTTTAGGCATTTACAATCATTCACATACTTCTTTCCACTTTGACTAATTATATATGTGCATACACTCTTTAGAAGTTCCATTACATAAACTTTCTCATTGATTTTTATAAAGATGTCTTGAACACTTGTTTTTTTTATAAAATTCATTTTATACCATGCTTGTACATTGAAATATTGTAATCACCGGGTACAAGTTTTTTATGTATGTTTATTGGTGCACAAGAATTACATCCTTAAAATGTTTTGATTAACTTTTTAGGCACTCAACTGCCTTAGGAAACTCATCAAAAGTTGTAATCATATATAGCATATAAATATCCATATCGTATGCAAATATGAATCACGGTGTTCCCGAGAACTTACTTTACATGACTTTGATAATTTAAATCCTTCAAGGACTTCTATGTAAACTTTAAGTATCACGTGATACATAAATTTCATAAGACGCATATCAATTTTTTCTTTATATTACCAGACGAATAAAATATTGAAAAGTCATTGCCTCCACCACTAGAAAGTTTGCATCTTTATAATCAATCATGGGTTTTTGCGAAAATCTTTGTGCCACCAGTTTTTCTTTATTTCTCTTAATTTGATTTCACTTGAATCACATAAAAGAACCATTTGTATCCAACATATTTTACAACTTCAGTTATATGGATTGTTGGTTTAGAAACTTTTCATTTCATTAGAGAATTTAGTTATGCCTTATTTGCGTCTTTCGATTTTCTTTTAGCCAATCATTTATATGTTTTCATTCGTAGGTAGATCTTAAATCATGATTCTCGTCATTTCATCATTTCAAGCGCTATATAAACAAATGTATAACAACGTCGATTTTGTTTCGATTCCATACACTTATAGACAGGATATAACTTACTAAGAGCTCTTTATTTTCAGGTGCCTGAGGTTCTTCCAGAACCATCATGTCTAATGTCTCTTCAAGAGACCTTTTTTTTACTATAACATTGACTTGACCATCTTCTTCATTACTTGCTCCAATTTTTTCAGGATTTTTTTCGGAATCGACTAGTCTACCACGTTTCAGACGTGCAATAGACTCGTTACTAATATATGGTTTGCCCTACTAGGACAATTAACTTAATTGGAGCATTAGCAGTTAATTACGTGACTTACTTAGTCACTGTATTTAGGTCAGTGAACATGTCTGGTGATTGATTCTTTAATCTAGGTAACGAATTTTCTTTTGAACTTCTTGTTCACACAATTTAGTTTGAGGATCAATGATAATTCATGCATACTCATTCCTTTTCCAACTGCCATTAATCTCCCCCTAATATTGGGAATGCTAATTTACTTAAAGTAAGATCCAATGACCCGTAAATAAATATCTCGTTAATTGCTCTAAGTATGTAATCATAAAAAGTATTTTCACCAACATATATTCTCAACATTATTTGAGTTTCAATCTTTATGCGTTATGGTGGATCAATTTCAATGTATACTGCACAATAAAAAGTTCAATGGGAAATATTTGGTTCCTGACCAAAATCAACTATAATGGGGAGAAACTATTACAACATGTTTTTTGCTCTCTTGATTATTGGCTTTGCAATCAATTTGTAGACATTTGATCATCGTCTTCAACAAAAGCAATTTGTGTCTTAAGCATTTACAAAGTTCAATACTTATCCCAATAATCATTAGTAACATGGATATTTAAATTCAAAGTTATAACCACCATAAATATGATAATATGGAATAATATGATTGCTATCTCATGAGCTAAGCTACACACAACTTCAAGTTGTAGATTTGATAACCATTTGGATGATTTATCAATTTAAAAACACTAAATGGTAACATGTTTGGATATATACATCCTTCGTTTATTCCATAATATTTTAGGAATTCACACCCTACTTTGGTTGGTAAATAATTAATTTTTTTGAGAGCAACTATGACATGTTTAATTATCATGAAGAATCTTCTGGTTATTCATTAAGTTTCACATCATCATTGGCTCGATGTGGTCTAACTGATCACACCAACATATAATTATGATCTATAAAACTTATGGTTTATGATATTGTGTGTAACACCCTGTAAAAGCGTGTCCAATAGTATAGTGACATGTGTTCTATTTTAAATTTAGTCTATTAAAATACGAATAAGGACTAAAGGAGTCAACATGCTTATAATGGGCCTCTGAGTGATCCTTTACGAAGTCCTAACTCTCATACGTGCCATTTGTTGGACGAGAGGGTTCAATTCTGTAAATATGTGAAAGTTGGATAAGGAAGGGTTAAGAGTGTCAACATGTTAATTTATACCTCTGAGTGACCTTTTAACGAACCGAGAGCTTGACAATGTCCGGGCATAATCCCGGGTATGCCAAATATTGGCTACGGAGGGCTAAATATGCTAAAAGGGTGTTTTAGGAGGTTTTAAGAGTATTTAATAAGTTGAGGGACTAAAAGTGGCAAACTTCAAATCTGCGTATGGGGCGCTCGTGGGGCGCGAGAGGCAAGCCCTGCGCTTCTCGCAGGGTGCGAGAGGCCTGTATCTGCAGAAAGTTTTGCTTGGCCTCCACACATATTGCCAAAAAAAACAATTTAAATCAAAACAAGGGACTTTTAAACAGCCATGCCACGTTTTAGGACACTTGTAAGCTCCTTCTTACACCCCTTAACACCTGGCATCACCTCCTTCAAGCTCTCCAACTACAAATAGGTGCCAAGGTTCACCATTTGAACTTGCACCTTTCTCATTTTCAACTCTATCTCCCTCCTCTGGAAGTTCCTAACTTAAAGGAGCATCCAACTTAGTTCTATTGCATTCTAGGAACCTCTTGTAAGTGTTCCTTCCTTGTGCATTTTCATTTATAGGCTTTTATAGCCAAAAGTCAAGCGTTTTACGGAAAACGCTTTGACTTTCGATTAAGACCATTATGGTCCAGCCATTGTTCGTAATGAACATGACTAAGTGATCGCAATAAGGTAGGTGTTAGTCCCTATAAAGGGCACCTCCTAAAGATCACGTTTGCTAGACCAATTGACGGGTCAAAGTTCAGTTATTAAAAAGTCAAACAGGTCATTTTCGGAAAAATCATAAATTGATCTTATATATGTTATAAAACATGTTTTGACACTTAAATAAGTTGGTAATAATTATTAGAACATGTAAGAACATGTTCGGCTCGTCAATTTCAGTTCTATGGTCGGTTCGCAACCGAAAGTCGCGAAGTTTGACTTCTACTTTGACTTTCGATTCTGACCCGATTTAGATTAATTATACACTGATCTAAAGTTGCATTATGATCGTAATATAATGTAGCATAACCCCCTGAGGTTATATTACAAGATCATAATCAGAATATGAGTTTATGCGCAAGTTCCATAATTATGCCATTTTTGACTAAAATGCCTTTTTTTTTGCATAAAACAAGGTTTAAATGGTAATGAGCTTGAAAATAAGTTTCCTAATGACCTTAACATAAGTTTTCATTAAACATCGCATAAAACATCATTTTACGACATAAGCGCCGTTTTGGCGTATAGTATGGTTTTAAACCATATTAATTGACCAAGACTTTTTACCAACTGATTTTAAAACTTATTTTAAACATTTTTACAGTAGATACATGTTATAAACTCAGAATCCCAAATAATTTATAACTATGTGTAAAATGACCAAAATGCCCATTCGGTGCATAGTTTGGTCATAAAAGATAAATTACACATATAATTAATATCCTACTGATACTATATTATGAATAAGTTATTTTTCCATAATACTTATAGTTATAACATTAAATTATATCCAAGTTCCTTTTATACGTTATGAAATTACCGAAACACCCTTATGAGGCATAGTTTCATTTTAAAACCATAACGGACATAAAAGTGATATCCTATTGATATTACAACTTATTTAAAATATAATGGCATATAGAACTTGTCCATGACTTATCCGGTTACCCGATGTCGCTGACATGCGTACGGTTAAGTATATGTAACTAGTTTAGGAAATTAACCAAAACGGGTTTAACCTTGGTCGGAAATGGGATCAATCGAATGCCGGGTTTAACCGTGCTCGACTTATTTCCCCTATACCGGCTTGGGTTATGGTAAATTATTACCGCTTAGTCGGAAATGGGATAAATGAATGCCGGGTGCGGCTAGTAAATCCGCATATTCTGTTTTAATTAGTTTTGTTTGATAACTTAAACGTCGGGGGTTAACTATCGTGTCCTGGATATCCTCGGCTCATTACAATAGAGTGGCCACGACCTTAGCGCGGGTGTAGGCATACACCCGATAGACGCACAATAATGCTTTCCCATAAGGTTGGGAAGAATTGACTCCTTCGTGAGTCCAAAGTGGTGTGTATGTTAATCATGTCTTGTTCCCCGTACCGGGCCCTGTATGGACAAACATGTAAATCTGTTAACAAGGTTGGACGGTCAACTTTCCCAAGTTTTAAAAGATTTTGTGTTGATACACACTTGAAACATTTTTGAAATGATTTCAAAATGAGTCAGTTTGGTGTATTTACCAGTGAAAGATGACGTATTTTCAAAAAACTAAGCTTGCAGGTACAATACGAAAATAGGCTAGAAGTGCTCGGTAGTGATAATGATTTGCAAATCCTAGATCTGCCCAAAGTCTGTTTTATATTCTTCCCATGTACAATTTATGATCCGCCAGTGGATCTTCTATTATGAGCCTGTATATTATTTTGTATTTCAAACATTTGGATTGTAATAGTAATTTTACTCCAAGACTTTCGTAGTGCCATGTTTAATTGACAATGATGTTATCAACTGACGTCACGATACTCCCTACCCGGGCCCACCGGCGTATGGATTTGGGTTGGAAATCCGGGGTGTGACATTGTGTAGCACCCCAAATTTTATATGTTTATCATGATATTATATGTACAATGTCGTAATGAGTAGATGGTGATTTTAGACTAATCAATAATAATAGTCGATTAATTGTACTAGTAAGCTTAATTATTTAGGATGAATAAGTTAGTCTAGTGAAAGAAAAACCTAATATATAGTTGGATATAAAAGTGACATGCTTCAAAATACTCAGGGCTGAAAGTGTAATATGGAAATAAGCTTTATAACAAAATTAGAAGTGTAGAGTGTGGGAGTCTTGTGTGTGTCAACCAAAGGGAGAAAGAAGGAGAAGAACTACCATGAATGCACTCTGAACATGCAGCTAACTGAAAGGGGAAAACTGATTAAAATTCATGCATGTCTTTGATTTCTCAATCTTCTAGTCACACAAAAGCATAAAGTAAGTGTAATTTCATGTTTTGGTGACCTGAAGAAGCAGCAAGGGCTTTCAGTCGTGTTCTGAATGCACACCAAGTCTTTGTCACAAGTTCTGAGTGAAGTTGTGCTCTTTCTTGTGCACCTCTTCTTGGATATGATCTACCATGTGACATATGCTACTTTTGTCTTGCTGCAATGGAGTGATTGCTGCTCACGTGCGCGGGCATCTACTGATTCACTTGATGACTGATGCTCGGCCACTGCTGCTGCTACTACAGAGTATTCTTCTCCTTGGTTCCTCTTGAAGCTTGGGGATGTAGTTACATGCTCATGAGACTACTGTAGTCGACTTAATAGTGATGTACTTTGTAATATACTTTTTGCTACCTTGCTCTCCCAAAGGAGCTTTCTAGCTACTGATCTCCTCACCATCTTTTAAGCAATCTATGAACTTATGCGAAATTAGTATGATTAAGGGTTAGATGCATCACATAGAACATGAATTATGCTTGAATTCGACTAAATTGATGATTAGGAATGAAAACCCACTTGAAGTAGGAGCATTGTGTAGAATCATGATGGATTGTGTCAAAAATTTGTGTAATGGTTATATATGATGTTGCTTAATATGAATATTAGAATGATGGAACTTATGAATGAATGTTTTATGAAATTAGTTGAATTTGATGATCTTGATATGAATAAGTGAGGAGATGCATAAGATACTTGTACTTTATGTTTCATTAGTGGTATGCACTTCAGGTGTTTGATGAAATGCTTGAGTATTGGTTTTAAGTAATAAAGATTATTTCATATGCATATAATGGTAACTAATTAGAATTTGTGAAATGATGAGTTGTTAGCTCACAATGTTGATTTAAATGTGATACGAAAGCATGAGATTGAAAGAATGTTGAATATGAAATTGTAGGCGTGAAGGAAGAAGGTACGGATCCATCCGGTTCGCAAGCAATGCAAAGCAAAGGTAAGCTCATACGAACATCATTTCTTTTAAATTATTATTAGTTTGTTAGTTATAGTTAGAGGCATGTAAATGCGAAGTGATGAACGTAGAAGGAACTTGTTAGACAATAAAATTGTAAAGTATGTGCATTATCCTATAACAAACGCGTCAAAATGAATGGCTAGAAAGATGATTATAATTATGAACATAATGACTCGTTGTTAACGTGTCAATAAGGATGAAATATTCTTTGTAAGGACCCGTATGATCGGGTTGGATGATTTATATATTTGGTGTTATAAGAATAAAAACTACGATTTCCTTGTAGGCGAAATTGTTACAAGTAAAGAATGTAAATAGAAAGGACGTTACAACATCATATCCATGTTACGGATCAACCATGAAGTAAAGGAAGTATAAAATTTTATGTTATCGAATCTTGCTAACAATTACTTCTGTGTTGTGTATGCTAGGGAATCGAAATCTTGATAATGGCGTGCTTGGAATGAACACATCGCATTGCCCCCTTTACGCACTTCTGACTCAAGTTCTGAAGTTAATGGGTCAAATAAATACTTTTGGAATGTAAATGTTGTTTTAAAACACTTATGTTTTCGTGTGTAAACTTAAAGTTTGAACTTGTATGTGGTAGTTTGGGTTCTTGCTCTTAAGTATTTAAATGTCGCTTTTGGTTCGTATAAATTAAATAACTATTTGACCTTCGACGAAACGGGTGTTTCAAATTGGTATCAGAGCCCAGGTTTGAGGGATTCGAGCATGAAATGAAGTGCTCGAACTCAAACCGAAAGCTCTCGAAGAGGTGTGTGTGTTCGCTTCAAGACGTAACAGGAAGGTAAGCATTTAGTTATTCGTTCATAGATTTAAATTCGAATTTGGTCATGTTATGGGAAGATTAGTAAGTAGTGAAATCAAGTTAACGGTATGTTTGAAAGTCTTTGGGGACTGGCTTAGTTAAACCGATTTTAAAACGGGTCGAACAAAAAGAAAAGATAAGATTTGTAGGGGGACAATCGTAAGCTACGGTAACTTCAACGTAGCTTACGGTGAAGTATAAATGACTGAAAAATCAACAGCAGATACTAGCCGTAACCTACGGCTAATAGCCGTAGGCTACGGTGATAATGTTCTATTTGTCATGGGTGCAGCTGAGCGTTATTACCGTAAGCTACGGTAGACGTACCGTAGCTTACGGCGAGTATGAAATGCAGGATGGAAGGTGCCGTAGGCTACGGTAGGTGACCGTAACCTACGGTCAATGGTTTTTGGCTAAAGGTTCTAATGACCACCATAGGTTACGATGGTGAAACCATAGGTTACGGCGGGCCCTTCTAAAGTATAAAATTTTTATTTTATTTTATTTTATTTTTTTGGGAACCCTGTTGTGTCCTAAAATTTGTAATCTGCAAAGGCCTATGCTAGGGCCACAATAATACCAAATGATTGAGTTACGTGAACGCGTTTTGCGAAATGCGTGATGTGAATGCATAAATGAGAAGGGATATGGATTCTCAATCTTTGTAATTAGAATGTATGCATAGTACGATCCACTATGATTGTTGATGACAAAAGTGAATAGGAAACCAAAGTTAATAAAATTCAATAGAGATGATATGAGTTAACGTATGATGAAAAAAAGTTTGTAACAATAACTAATGAAATGCATGTTCAGGTAATGATGGCGGACGAACTAAATATAAATAATGATGAAGTAGTACAACAAGAAATAATGAACGAGAAAATTTTAGAAGAAGTAGGGAAAGCCATTTAAACCAACCTGCCTCGAATGGCTCAAGAAGTTGAAAGTCGTGTTTTAGAAGCAGTTGAAGCCATGATGATGAGTAAAATTGAAGATTTGAAAGAAATGATGAATGAATCCCAAAGCAAGAAGGGAACTCTGAGGTGCACGTATAAAGAGTTCATGGCTTGTAACCCCTTACCATATAAGGGGGAGATAGATCCTATAGCATGCCAAAGGTGGATCTCGAGCACGGAAGCAGTATTTATAAGAAGTCGATGCGAGAAAGAGGATCAGGTGATGTTTGCAATGGGCCTACTCCAATTCCAAGCTAAGGATTTGTGAGATGCCTATTGTAAAGAGGTGGGAAAAGATAAGATCCAAGCCTTAACGTGGCAAGAATTTAAGGAACCTTTCTTAAAGTATTATTGCCCGCAATCTGCTAACGATAGAATCTAAGAGGATTTTCTGCGTGTTCGTCAGAAAGACGAATCAATCGACGAGATCACAAACACCTTCCTCGACAAGATGAAATTTTGTCAAGAAAGTGGGAACATAGAGAATGAAGATAATTCGTTATCATGACATGTTGAAGGTTGAGTATCAGGAGTTCATAACTCCCTCTAAATGTGAAACCCTGAACGAGCTCATAAATTGGGCGCGAGATTGAGAAATCGAGTTGAAACAACAAGTGGAGAGGGGTGAGAAGAGAACATCTGAGAAGTTACCCAACTCGAGCCCGTCAAAGAAGCAGAAGTTTCAAGACTTTGGCAAGAAGGATAAAGCGAAGGGTGGCATACCTAAATGTAAGACTTGTTGGAAACTTCACATGGGAGAGTGTCTGATGGGTAAGAAGGGATGCTACAACTGTGGGCAAGAAGGACACCCATACTATAAGTGTCCTAATCCCCCGAGAACATGCTACAATTGTTTCCAACCTGGACACATTAAGGCCGAATGTCCAAAGCTTAACAAAGAACGGGCAAAGGAGTAAAGAAAGAAGAAGCTCTAAAAGCTCGAGGCAGAATGTTTTAGATGTCATCTGAAGAAGCTAAGGCACTTCTGAATGTTGTGTTAGGTATATTTTTATTAAATTCGATGCCCACCTATGTGTTATTTGATACCGGGGCTAGTAAGTCATTTGTGTCAAGCGAAATTATATGTCACCCATCATTTAGAATAGAAAAGATGCTGATACCTTTAGAAGTAGAAATAGCCGATATCAAAAGCTATCTACTACATGAAATATGCAAGGGTTGTAAGATAACAATTGAAGACGAAGAATTTGATATTGACCTCGTCCCCATGATCTTGGAGGAGTTCAAGGTAGTAGTTGGTATGGATTGGCTATCTCGGCATCATGCCGAAATTCAATGTGAAAGTAAGACCATTCGCGTGACGACGCCTAGTGGCAAACATGTAATTGTGTAAGGGGAAAGAAAAAATAAAACCTACATTGTGCACCCTTATCCAAGCGGTCAAATACATCGAAAACGGTAGTAAGTCATACTTAGCCTACGTGGTTGATACCCACCATGGGGCCCCAAGATTTGAAGAGGTGGAAATTGTAAACGAATATACTGATGTGTTCCCGGACGATTTACCAGGGCTTCCACCCGAACGAGAAGTAGAATTTCGGATTGAATTAAATCCTGGTGCAAAATCGGTGGCTAAAGCACCTTATCGATTAGCTCCTACCAAGATGCGGGAATTGATGACCCAATTACAAGAATTACTCGACAAGGGTTTCATACGCCCGAGTGTATCACCATGGGGTGCACCCGTGCTTTTCGTGAAAAAAGAAAGACGGTGCAATGCGAATGTGCATTGATTACCCAGAATTATACAAATTGACAGTTAAAAACCGTTATTCCTTGCCTAGAATTGATGACTTACTCGACCAGTTGCGAGGAGCGAGTTGGTTCTCGAAAATCTATTTACGATCGGGGTATCACCAACTTCGGGTACGTGAGGAAGATATAGCCAAGACTGCGTTTAGGACTCGTTATGGATATTACGAGTTCTTGGTAATGTCCTTTGGGTTGATTAATGCACCAACTGCATTCATGGATTTAATGAATCGGGTATGTCGGAATATGTTAGACAAGTCTGTGATAGTCTTCATAGATGATATACTGGTATAGTCCCGAAGTGAATCCGATCATGCCTGCCATTTGCGTGAGGTGTTAGAAACGCTTCACAAAGAAAATTTGTATGCAGAGTTTTCCAAGTGTGCATTCTAGTTAAGAGAAGTGCATTTGTGATAAATGAAGAAGGTGTTCAAGTAGACCCTTCTAAGGTAGAAGCCGTAATGAAATGGGTTTCTCCAAAGAACCCAAGTGAAGTACGAAGTTTCTTAGGCTTAGCCGGTTCCTATAGAAGATTTATTCAGGATTTTTCTAAGGTATCTTTGCCCATGACTAAGCTAACAAAAAAGAATGAAAGGTTTTACCTGATGGTGCAGAAGATCTAGTTGTGTACACGGATGCTTCGCATCAAGGTTTGGGGTGCATTTTGATGCAAAGGGGTAAGGTTATTGCCTATGCCTCTAGACAACTAAAACAACATGAGTGTAACTACCCGACTCACGATTTAGAATTGGCAGCGGTAGTATACGCCCTGAAGATATGGAGGCATTACATGTATGGAACAAAGTGCATGATCTACTCTGATCATAAAAGCCTCAAATACTTCTTCAAGCAAAAAGATCTAAATATGAGGCAACGAAGATGGCTAGAACTTATTAAAGATTACGATTATGACATCCATTATCATCCCGGTAAAGCTAATATTGTGGCAGACGCTCTAAGTCGAAAAGAATACCCGCCCCAATTCGGATAAAATCAATGAAAATGATAGTCACACCTAATCTCCTCGAAAGTATACGAGAAGCTCAAGTCAAGTCATTAAATTCAGATGATCCAAGGAAAGAAAGAACTAGAGGATTCGCACACAAGTTGGAAAAGAATGCGAATGGGATTAAAAAAGATATGGTCGAATCTGGATACCTTAGGGTTGTGATGTAAAGGAGTTGCTCTTTGAGGAAGCTCATAAGTCACGATACTCAGTTCACCCGGGATCCACGAAAATGTATCGATATTTAAGAAAGAATTATTGGTGGCCAAGAATGAAGCGTGATATTGTCAAATACGTCGCGAGATGTTTGACATGTTCTCAGGTAAACGCAGAACATCAGAAGTCGTACGGGAAGTTGCAACCTTTGGAAATCCCAGTGTGGAAGTGGGAAGATGTTACCATGGACCTCGTAACTAAGCTTCCTTGAACTAGGAAGGGGCACGATGCCATATGGCTCGTTGTTGACCGTTTCACTAAAAGTGCCCATTTTCTACCAATATGAGAAACTTATCCCTTAGAAAAGATGCCGGAAATATTTTTGAATGAAATTATATCCCGTCAGGAGGGCCCGTATCCATTGTGTCAGACCGGGATACGGGATTTACCTCTCGTTATTGGCAAAAGTTCCACGAAAGGATGGGTACTAAATTGCACTTAAGTACCGCTTATCATCCCCAAACGGATGGTCTGTCAGAGAGGACTATCCAAACACTTGTGGATATGTTAAGAGCATGCGTTATGGATTTTGGGAGAAATTGGATGAATATCTACCATTAGTGGAGTTCTCGTACAACAACAGTTATCACCAAAGCATCCAAATTGAACCGTACGAGATGTTGTACGGATGAAAATGGATAACTCATGTGTGTTGGGGAGAGGTTGGGCAAAGAGAACTTGCACCAAAGGATGTGGTAGCTAAAACAAATGAAAAGATTGACCTTGTACGAACACATTTGAAGGCGGCACAAGACCAACAGAAAACCTGCGCGGACAATAGGAGGGCCCTATTGAATTTCAAGTGGGAGATCGTGTTTTTCTGAAAGTCTCCCCTTGGAACGGGGAAAGTTGGGACCACGTTATAAATAATAATAGTCGATTAATTATGCTAGTAAGCTTAATTATTTACGATGAATAAGTTAGTCTAGTGAAAGAAAAACCTAATATATTGTTGGATATAAAAGTGACATGTTTCAAAATACTAAGGGCTGAAAGTGTAATACGGAAATAAACCTTATAACAAAATTAGAAGTGCAGAGTGTAGGAGTCTTGTGTGTGTCGACCAGAGGGAGAAAGAAGGAGAAGAACTCCCATGAATGCACTTTGAACATGCAGCTAATTGAAAGGGGAAAACTGATTAAAATTCATGCATGTCTTTGATTTCTCAATCTTCTAGTCACACTAAATCATAAGGTAAGTGAAATTTCATGTTTTTGTGACCTTGTATGAAATGGGTTTTAAGCAATCTATGAACTTATGCGAAATTAGTATGATTAAGGGTTAGAAGCATCACATAGAACATGAATTATGCTTGAATCCAACTAAATCGATGATTAGGAATGAAAACCCACTTGAAGTAGGAGCATTATGTAGAATCATGATGGATTGTGTGCAAAAATTTGTGTAATGGTTATGTATGATGTTGCTTAATATGAATGTTAGAATGATGGAACTGATTATGAATGAATGTTTTATGAAATTAGTTGAATTTGATGATCTTGATATGAATAAGTGAGGAGATGCATAAGATACTTGTACTTTATGTTTCATTAGTGGTATGCACTTCAGGTGTTTGATGAAATGCTTGAGTATTGGTTTTAAGTAATAAAGATTATTTCATATGCATAATATGGTAACTAATTAGAATTTGTGAAATGATGAGTTGTTAGCTCACAATGTTGATTTAAATGTGATACGAAAGCATGAGACTGAAAGAATGTTGAATATGAAATTGTAGGCGTGAAGGAAGAAGGTACGGATCCATCCGGTTCGCAAGCAATGCAAAGCAAAGGTAAGCTCATACGAACATCATTTCTTTTAAATTATTATTAGTTTGTTAGTTATAGTTAGAGGCATGTAAATGCGAAGTGATGAACGTAGAAGGAACTTGTTAGACAATAAAATTGTAAAGTATGTGCATTATCCTATAACAAACGCGTCAAAATGAATGGCTAGAAAGATGATTATAATTATGAACATAATGACTCGTTGTTAACGTGTCAATAAGGATGAAATATTCTTTGTAAGGACCTGTATGATCGGGTTGGATGATTTATATATTTGGTGTTATAAGAATAAAAACAACAATTTCCTTGTAGGCGAAATTGTTACAAGTAAAGAATGAAAATAGAAAGGACGTTACAACATCATATCCATGTTACGGATCAACTAAGGAAGTAAAGGAAGTATAAAATTTTTATGTTATCGAATCTTGCTAACAATTACTTCTGTGTTGTGTATGGTAGGGAAATCGAAATCTTTATAATGGCGTGCTTGGAACGAACACATCTACGTGCTTCCGACTCAAGTTCTGGAGTTAATGGGTCAAATAAAAACTTTTGGAATGTAAATGTTGTTTTAAAACACTTATGCTTTCGTGTGTAAACTTAAAGTTTGAACTTTTATGTGGTAGTTTGGGTTCTTGTTCTTAAGTATTTAAATGTTGCTTTTGGTTCGTATAAATTAAATAACTATTTGACCTTCAATGAAACGGGCGTTTCATATTGTATATTACTTGCACGTATGTAATACAAAACATAAGATATGAAAGAATGTATTATAACTTCAAAGTTCAAACCATTGTGTTATGTAATCACTAGTTTACCACTTTTTGTGGTCGATCTCATCATGACTATCATTATAATACTGATATTCGATCTCATTATTAGCTTGGCTATCTTATAATTTCTGATAGTTTGATCTCTTATTAACATGATGATTGTTGCACTTTTAATGGTCAATCTCATTATTAATATGATCATGATTACAATTTTCTCAATGATCAATATATATTCACTTCATGAATCAGAGTAAAACCATACAATTTTTATCGTTTTCCATTATTTTCTCAAACATATAGATATACAGTCGTTTCAAACTGTTCATGCCCTTTGAATTATTTGATGTTTGACAAACAAACTTTGTTTTATCCGATTTTCCCTTATAAATGAACTTCTCTTCGTATAACATCAATTGAGAAGTAACTATATGTCAGAGTCATATAATACATCTTTTATACTTGATAATGAGATACAAGGAGTATGACACTTTGGGTGTCAAATCGAAGCATATTTCTACTCTTTCATGAGAATGACAATAAACCACAACTTTGGTTAGTCTTTCTAATCGGTATTATCGTTTCAATAAAGTGATAGCATACATAATACAATGTATAGATAGTAACAAATCATATAATATATGACCTTATAGCATGTCATCATAAAAACAACTTATAATAGGCATTTATGAAATAAGAAACCTTTTCATCGGCTAATAAGAAAACGCATATAATTTATGTAATAACTTATCATGGTATCCAAACACAAAGATATCTTATATATTTTGGACACTTACTTTGAAACTTAAACATATATCTCTTTCAAGTTCTCCACATTTAATAATTTATTTACAAATATTCATTTGTCACACAACTAGTTTAAGGTAACTAAAATATGTTTAGGAAAATAGTGACTTATATAGTTGTATAGTAAACGATAAATCAAAACTACTCATTCAACTAAAGAAATTTACATGGAAGCTCATTAGTGGCTAGACAGAAATAGTTAGGTAAAATATTCAGGCCAATTAAAAACTCAACAAAATAACTAAACAACCCTTCCTTTTATCTTCTTCGACAACTTTTAATCCCTTTTTCCTTTTTTCTTCTTCTTCTTACTCCATTTCAAAATTTTAAAGTTCCCCTATTTTATTCGTAAACAAATCTCAAAACTACTAACCATGTATCTTGATCATACTAACTTATTTTATTCAATTAATTTCACCCCAAACGAATACACATATATATGATCAAGACAATAATAGAAATAACAATAATTATATGGTTAGTATAAGTATGATTAGAAAACGATGCCACAATTTAACACATTATCTTGCGAACAAATTTGTCTATATGTAACAGTGCATCACGAATAAGTTATCTAATATTGTATGAATTCACCTATCACGGCACAAGTGTATACCTAGCCAAAAGTATATCTTGTATAATATTTTTACTTAAATTTGAAAAATAACCAAAAATCTTCATCAAGTCCTCATGGTGTTTTAATAACATATGATAGGAAAAACTTGTCAATTCAATTTCAATAAGCAATCAAAATAATCATATATATAGAAAATATACTACAAAGACTATGCATCTAATCGACACCATTTTACAAGTGCATACTATTATTATATTGTGAAGACAAATGTATTTTATTAACTCTAAAACATGTTGACAATAAACCTTTTAATCATCAAACGCATTAGGTTTATTAGCATCACAAGATTCACAATACTTCTGCTATATACTATATTTACTTTACTAAAATACTACAAGTTAATCATCTATATACATGAAAATAAACATAAACTAATCTAAATCCATAATACCTTCTATTATGATCCATATAATACTACCGTAACAAATATAAAAAAAGACTAACACTAAAGGAATATGTTATTATCAGATAAACAAGTATATCCTAACAAGGTTCTCAAATAATAAATAAAACTTCACTTTGACAAACTCTTTAGAATATCAACATCATCCGTATATGATACTATTCACAATATACATACCAGAATACATATAATATCTACATAGTAATATAAAATTATTAATAATAAGCATACTTGTTGGATATCAATTAAATAATTATGCATTTAATTATAATTACAAATCTATATCAACCCATGTTGTAGCATATACAATCGATAAGTTCATAACAATTTCCAACCAAAACCGTTTCATATACTTATTTTAAAACTCATGGATTTATTCAAAAACATTAATTTTTTAATAATAACCTTAATAATATATTTTAAGAAGTGGATCAATTAACTTTTGATTCCTTTACTACTACTGTAACCCAATAGAAAATAAATGATATATAAAGTGATAGTTTAAAACTATTATAAATAACTTAAAATAAAATAAAGAATGTAACACTTTTATGTAAAGGTTACCTTTCGAATAAATGATACCGTATGAATCTGGGGAAGGCAAATCCGTAAGAGAGCTTGACATCCGAAGCAATTTAACCCGGAGATATAAGTTCTTTCATTGGTTGGTGGTTGTCGACCAAAGTAGAGCGATGGCGGTTTCAAAAAAATGGCCGACATTGGTTTCAGAAAAATAGGGTTTTGGAGAAAAAGCACTTTGGTGCTGATAACGTGTTGTGAAACAACGGCCTACTAGCGACTAGTATATGAACATAAGAACAAGTATCAAAGGAAGATAGAGAGAAAGATAGAATATAAATTATCATTCTTTGAGATGTAAAGATGCAATACAAAGAACTTCTATATATAGTGTCTTACATTAATACAAAGGACATGAAAAGACGAGAGTTAGAATGTGGATAGTCATCATAAAATATGTTATTTATAACAAATATATATATATATTATATATAAATGAAAATCTTGGAGAACATGTGTTAGTTATGGTGCCTTATCACCCTAATTTTCTCACATCTGTCATATTAAATAATATTAGTAACTAATTTTTTTATTAAATAATAATATTATCAATAAATGAATATCCATATAGATAATTATATTATATTATGAAAAATAGGAATTTAATATCAAATCAACTATGGATGGTTATAATTTTCGATGTTATTTATCATTTCCAAAAGATAAACTTTTATCATGGACAGTTATTATACCATCAGACTATTTTTACATTTTAATCAACTCTACTATTTTACACAATTAGATTAATTAATATTTTCAATTTTTATCTTTGGCTTTTATGTAAGACCCTAAACCGTTTTAAGTGAAAACACGCAACGGAAATGCGAATCACAAAATTTCTTTCTTTATTTACGTTCTAATATGCTTGAAAACCATTTAAAATGACTCTTTTACATGAATTACATTCTTCCTACTTATTCAATACACCAAATGTTACATACATACAAATAAGCGACCATATTCCAGTACAATCTACGTTCATGCTCGATCTTCAACTGCTTGCACCTCATGAAGATGATGATGATCTATGTGACCTGCAGTCACCGTTTACAACCACATCATTAGTAATAGGTGACATCTTACATAATTTACTACCATAAAAGTTAGAACGACATAGTGCTTTCTTCCAACGTGTGATAAACCATTCGATTATTTTTCCGAATTTGATCATTGTATCCCGGCGCCGAATCTTTGAATATGCCAACAATATTTTACCTGCACTTTAATTCCATTCTCAAAGCAACATGGTTAGCACTTAAAACCAAGAATACATATGTACAAGTCTAATTCATCAGTATATATTAATTTCAAATACGTGCATACATATCTTTTATCCAAACACTTACATACATCTTACATTCTAACACATTCCAACATATAAATCCTAGGCACAACATCCACAGAAACAAATCCTGTACATAAACACCTATGTACATACGTATTTATTCTTAATTTTGCTCATCTATGGTATCCTTTACTAACACACAACTAAATAAAACTTATCTACAAGCATACATACTTATTTTATCCCCACACGTGCTCATCTTCACTCCAAACACTCTTCGGTAAAGTTTGGGGTGCTTTTCAGAAGCTTAAAACGAGTCTCATACTCACCCAGACCTCACACAACTATTTGGTCGGGTTAGGGAGCATTCCGAAGGTTTAACAGGGCTTAACGGAGCACCCAACTTCGCTAATATAGGCACTTTACTAATAGTGCACTTTGTTGTAGTTTGCACTTCGCTAATACATGCATTCTACCAAATTGTGCACTTTTTGAAGTGTGCACTTTGCTAAATCGGGCTCTTTACAGAAGTGTGCTCTTCGCTAATACGTACATTCTACCAAAGTGATAACTTTGCTGAAGTGTGCAGTTCGCTAATACGGGCATTCTATTGAAGTGTGTACTTAGCTGAAGTGTGGACTTCACTAATACGTGCATCCTACCGAAGTGTGCACTGTGCTGAAGTGTGCACTTCGTTAATACAGGCATGCTACCGAGGAGTGCACTTTGCTGTAGTTTGCACTTCCTGTACGTGTATTCTACCAAAGTGTGCACTTCGCTAATACGGGCTCTTTACAGAAGTGTGCTCATCACTAATACATACATTCTACCGAAGTGATCACTTTGCTAAAGTGTGCACTTAGCTAATATGGGCATTCTATTGAAGTGTGCACTTCACTAATATGTGCATTCTACCGAAGTGTGCACTGTGCTGAAGTGGCACTTCGCTAATACGGGTATTCTACCGTAGTGTGCACTTTGCTAATGTGTGCACTTTACTGAAGTGTGCACTTTGTTGAAGTGTGCACTTCGCTAATACATGCACTTTACTTTTTAATCATGACTAAACTACATATAGTCCTATATGATCTCACTTACCTTGGTCCTACCATTACTTACCACCCTTTTCATGATTTTCAATCTCCCTGCTTTCAAGACTTCATTACATAATAACAAATTAACTTTGGGAATTATTTACCTTGAGCATCCGTGTTCGTGCTTGCTTCCTTGCCTACGCTTTACTCATTAGCCTTGTGCCGAGTCTATGTTAATGTAATTTCCTATCCGTTCATGCCATCATACCCACACTGTTGTTAGTACGTAAGTTTATTCACACTAACATATAGGTCTAACCCAAATGTTGCTTTCACTTTCATTAGTCAATTACTAATAAGATTTACATAAACAATCATATCATTCCAAATTCACGCGATTTCATTTTATCATCTTCTGAAACTCATAATTGATCAAACTTGTATCACATGATTTATCTATTCTTACAATTGCGTCCAATAGCCTAACCATGCTATTCATACATTATTGACTTTCAGAAAGTCAATTGTCCTTCTTACACACTTTCAACTTATGAACGTGAACCTATCTTAATATAGTCGACCATATTATGGACACCATTTGCACTTCATACTCATGTTGTAGGACACATACAACCACATGATCAATTAGTTACATACATACACATATATAACAATTCGAAACATACTAATGTTTTCATGATCCTACAATTGACAACCACATTCAAATTTAAGAAATTAACATAATCTCAACCTCATCCTTTACTAGTAAGTCCACAAGTTATACCTTTAGTACACATCCATTTCTAGATTACCATTAAGCAACTAGTCCGACACATAGTGTGCACCACCATTCAAGCCACTGGTGCATCACTTCTACCAAATCATAAAATCAAACAAAACCTTCATATGGATTAAATCAAACACACCTTCCTCATGTAAGTTTACTAACAATTACATTATTAGCACATTCTATACCTATTTACCAGGTTCTGGCATACAATTTCACCTTCTAACTTCACCTAAACATTTCATCAAACCCTTGATGTACGTACAACTATCTATGCATAATCAACAAAACTAAACACCTAGACATTCGATGCTTTACTTCCTATTTGTTGCTTTCATTGATTAAAACAACTAAACATCAAGTAAATTCGACACCATACTAAACCTAACTAACAAATATCCATGATATACAACATAATACATCAAATTTGCATAAGAATTGGACAAGGGTGACACACCTATGCCACTTCTAGTGGGTTTCACCTTCAAACATCAAATTACTTCAAATTATTCATAATTTTAGTTCTATTTGGTGACTCTAACACATATTTATGCTTATTTTCATACTAATTCATAGATTGATCTTAAACCCACTTCTTACAAAATCATCAAATCAAAATTTACAACTTACCAGATGTTTGTTAGGATGAGATGATAAGAATTCTTCCCTCATGCAAGGTATCATCACCAAATTTGACCTTGATTTGGCTGAATTTTGTGATGGAATGAACTAGAAAGAGTTCTTTCTCTCTCTCTCTCTTATTAATATATATATATATATATATATATATATATATATATAGTAGGGGAATGTTTAAATGATAACGCTAAATATTGTGGGAACCGTGAGAACGAATAAAAAAACCACAAGAACTTGGTCAAAAACAATTCAAATTCAAAATTGTTTTACATTTATCATTATTATTCGAATACAATGTCAGAAATTTTATTTACAGCTTTAAATTTACGTAAATTCATAAAGAAAGAAAATTTACACTTTTTTAAGTTTGCCAGTTACACATGTGTAAATTTGTTATATTTATACATGTATAAAAAATCTAATAAGCGTGATTTTAGAGGATAAATAAATTATTTGATATTGTAAATTCTTTTTTTGATGTTTTATCTAAGTTACAATGAAGTTTCTATTAAAAAAATTGGTTTTTCCATTCGTTCTCATGATTCTCACAATATTTAGCGTTCTCAAGATAACCGTCCCACATAACACACACACACACATAAATATGTCCAGGTTTTTCAATTTCTCATCCTTTTAACAAATTAACTTTCTAACATGTCTAACTTTGGTCCCTTGGTTTAGTTAACTGTTTTGCATGATCAAACTTCCTTCCTATTATTTAACTTGTATTTTTCTAACTAAATTAACTAACTTAGTTATCACATATCATACCACGTAAAATAAAACACACTAGTAAATTAATATTCGGGTTTTGGGGCATTACATCTTAATTCAAAATTTTGTTTTTATCAGTTAAATTGTTCAATCATTTTTTTATGAATTATACAAATTGAAAACGAATGTATAGTCATTTAGGATCCAATAAAAATAACTTCAATCATATATTTCATTTTTTCCATATCATTATTGCCGAAAGTATTAAAGTAATTATTTCTTCTATTCCAGTTTCGATTTATACCATAGCCTATTTTAGCTCTTTGCGTATGTTTATAACTGTTTATATAATGTAACAACCTCAACCCATTTTCTTATGAAAGGTCAATTTAGTTTATGTTATATCTCTAACGTGTCAAACGCTTAAATTTAAATGAAAGTAATCTAAAGTGAGAAGGTCGATCGGTTGAAAGTCGCTCTAAGTTTGAATTTAATGCAAAATAAATATATTTAGATTGTTATATTACAATCAAAATAATATAAACTTTTACTCATATTTGACATTAAGTTATACATAATATATAAGTAACTGGTAGCTTTACGTGTCGTAATTTTGTGAGCCTAAGATTCTTGTAACCAGTTAACCTTTTCCCACGTATTTTTCTATGAACCCAAAGTATACCAAATAAATAAGTAATTTTTTTAGCTTATTATTTCTCAATTATTTATTATTTTCTCTATTAATATTTATTATATGAATAGTTCATTTATTTATTTTATTATTTTTTAGTTATTTCCTTTATTTTTTTTCACTAATTAATAACTTCTTAATATTTTATTAATTAGATTGTTTAATACATAAGTTTTTAACCTATTAATTAAAAGTTAGAATGTAAATGTCAATCGAAAACTAGTAATAAATTCTACGATCATTTTCTACAATCATTTGAAATAGTCGTAGAATTTATAACTAGTTTTTGAAGGATATTTAAACTTTAACTTTTAATTAGTAGATTAGAAACCAATGTAGTACATTCATTGGAAACTGGTTACTAAAGATTAACAAAGAAATTAAGCTTAAAGTTTAAATTTTGGACATTAAATAGTTGCAAAAATAAAAATCTAATATAAATGCCAGTCACAAACCGGTGGAGACTTTTTATAAGAAAATATTAAGTCAAGTTTAAAAAGAATATGTTGATTATGATATAAAGTTAGTATTAGAGTACAAAACTATTATTAAATGCAATCTCAAAAGATTCACTTTATAAGAATGAATGGGTTAAATTGTAGAGGTCAAAATAGTAATTTACTAAAAAAAAAGCTAAAGGTACAGTTTTTACACTATGATAAATTAGGCTTATTAGTTGATGATAAAAGTCATTCATAATCATCATTTAGATCATGTTTTCTCGTTTTGTCACTCTCATCTCTCAAAGATTCAATTATTATTCTTTTCGTCCCGTTATTTATCGATTAAAGATGGACTTAACTATAGAAGCAAATTGTCAAGGGGAAGTCCGAAAGCAAACAATTAAGCAAGGTTGGATTTTAGGGAGTGCAAATGGTGTTACCCCATAAATAATTTTTTGTCAAGACCCAATATTTTTAATATTTTATTATATAATTTTTACATATAAAGTTATTCTAAAACAATAATCTATAGTTTTAAAACCTAATAACATATTAAAACAACTAACATTTTTAAAAACAAGCTCAATTAATTAAACCCAATAACATGTAGGTATAAGTTCGTATTTTTGGAGCACATTTTTCTACTCGCACATGGATCATCAGAGACGGCCCTGCCTGCGTGGTCTGAATCGAACATAAAAATTTGGATTCTAGTCAAGCCAAAAGTAGAAACAAGTCTAGTCCAGGTTTTCAATTCAAGCACAAAGAAGAACCTCATTGGTTTAACTGAAGGCAGTCCATGCGTCACGAACTGAATGAGCATGGGTGAAGGTTCCCAGTTAAACTGATCGATCTTGTCCGGGCTTCAAAACCTTTGTTTTGTAGAAAGTATAAAACTGATCGATATATACACACATAAAAAAGCAAAGTCTATGCACTCACCGAATATGATGTTCCTTTAGTACTAGATAGAATGCATGTGTTACAAGTAATTGCTGCGTTCTAGGTTTTATACAATGTTTAATTTCCTTTGTCTTCTAGCGGCCAGGATTGGCCCGTAGGTGGGTGGTGAGGACCACCGGCTAGGGCACGATATTTTGAATGAAACGTTATTTAAAAAAAACCGATATGTAGAGGTTAAAAAATATATTAATAGGGTACACCCATACAAACACCAACATAGGCCCACTTATAAAACTATTTTTATGGTTCAGATTAACTATTAGCCAATCAGCATTAGGTTTAGACATGTAGTGATCCCAATACCCAATTTCATTAGGATCTAAGGGCACGGGTTTTCAAGCTCAAACATGGTACACGAATTCTCAGGGTCGGCCCTGCTAGCGAGTTAGTGTTAAATTTTTAAACTGATTTGGGTTAATAACTAGTGATCAAGGCGATGGTGATGAAGCCGACGACAGACGACGGTACTAGATGTCATGAACTTTGGTCGGTGCTGATTTTTTTGGATACCCCTGGTTTTTTTGGATACCCCTGATTTTTTCTTCTAGATGTGTTACTTCTACTGTATTGTTTTCTGGCAAGTGGTGGCTAAAACAAGTAGATAAGAGTGGTGGTAGCACTGCTGAGTTTCTTTAGGGTCAGGGGTCCCGCCCCCTTGTTTTTCGGTTTGTGATGTTAATTTTATCAAAAATTTCATAAAAAGAAATTAGTGCAAAATATTGGATTTGGAGGACCCCCATCTTTCGCTCAAGATCCGTTAATTGCGGCACCTGGAGTGTTAGATCAGGTATGTTTGATGTTAATGTTGGCTTTTGTTTAAATTTGGGAATGAAAATCAGAAAGGGATGTAGTGGTGATGATAATGAAGATGCGATGATGGCTAGATGATTATGATGTTAGGTTGTTAGCAATTTTGTAGATTTAAGTTTATTGATGTGGAGATAATAATTTGGGCCATGGTGCTTAGCCGATGATGGTGGTGCAAAGGTTATGATGTTGGGGAATTTTCAAGGCAGAAATCAGAGTAAGAGATCTGTTGGGATGTAATTTCTCCAGCAAGTTATGTAGCTACAATATGGGGTTGAAATCGGTGGTGAATGACATTAAATAATCGTGTTTTAGACTCTTGCCGAACACAATGTAGTCAACCAATTCAGGATGGTTTTGAGAGCGTTTCATAATCGGATCGACATTCGAAAGTTGATAATTTTATCATTAGGTTTTTCTACGGTTTTCCATCCCACTACAACAGATCTTAATACTAGTTGATTTAATGGTAAAAATGAATTAATAAAAGTTAAACATGTCTTAGATAACAAAATAGGAAATATTGTTATATCTGTGAATTTTCATTTAATTTTAACAGTAAGTAAATTTCATCAATTTATTTAATCTCATGTATCTATAATGTACTTTGTTCTTTCTTTGAAAATGACGTTAAATAAAGCTTTAATTAACTTTTGATTACGATGATAATAGGGAATTGTTAGTGGTAGTTTCCAAGTTGTTCAGTTTTATGTCGTTTATTGGATTTGTTTCTTTTAGATGTCGTGACAATTTTTTCACAATTCTTTGTATTAAATTCACATAAGCTATATTTATTATATAAAGCATGTCTTTTGCATAGAGATGTAATTATTATTATTATAATTATTATTATTATTATTATTATTATTATTTATGAATTTGTTAAAAAAATAAGATTTCTGTTTTAAGTTTTGAAGCATAGGATACAAGTATCAATGCAATGGTTAAAAGCATTTACATTCTTTTAAGCAAACCTACTCTATAAGTATACTAAAAACAACTAAGTATAGTTTCTTATTCCTTTTAAATAAATTTTTATACCTTTATTATTATTTTTTTCTTATACGTTCACAGTCATCTTGAAAATATATTAAAAGCTTATAAAGAGCGAACATTATCCTCACAAATATACAGATCAACAGTAATATTTTCTGTCTCCTCTACTTACACCTACCTTTTTATAATATAAAGATCACCCTCATAAAATTTGATTGAAGAAATATGAATGCTCTAACCTGCCTTTTTTATTATTAATAAACTATAATAAGTAACTTGCTGTTAAATGTGTAATTTATTAAATATTTTTTTTGAACGACAATCAAATAAAAGCCTTGTTACCCGGGGTAACCTAATGGAAAAAAGACAACCTCATACGTCCGCGATCGCAGACAGCGCTAGATAGCCCGGGCCAACCATCTCCAGTTCTAAGGAAAAAAACCCGCCGTCCGAAAGTTCACTACTTCAAAACCCGATTGAGATCGGATTCGAACTTGAGACCAACGAAATTAAACTCAAATCTTCACTTCTCCTCCAATGCCAATGAAGTTATAGCTCATTGGTCAGGTTATTAGATATAAAAGTGTGAATTTAATGATATTATTTTAATTAAATCTTTTGTGCTTGTTATTTTTCATATAATTTGTGTTATGGGTGAAAATTCTGACCGGTATTCCGGACTAAATCTTGAAGTCCGCATTACAAGTAAGTTTGATATCCTAAACCTATTCCTGATATTTTACTAACTTATTTGTTGTACATGTTATTAAATGAATGCAGTGAATAAATAAAAGACTTGATCAAACAAAATACTCAAACAATCAAAAGACTCGGACTTGTTGTTTAAAGGTGAACGTTGGAACGTGGATGAAGAAATCACAAATGGTCATAAAAGCATATTCTTTGTATCCCGACCATGTAATGTTTCATTTTTGTAGTTTAAATAATGAGACTATCTGATTGTATAGGTGCACAACATAACATAACACGACACTCTCATTTGGATTACAACATACACTTTTTATTTGCACTTCACTTATAGAAACACATCCACTATCGCTCACAATCATTGTAGCATTTAGCATCGATCAGAGTAGTTCTCGACTTGTATTTTTTCATAGTTAATATTAAGAATTGTAGTAGACGACTTTCAAGTTGGTGCCTGAGGTTTTGTGCCGACAATTTCAAAAGATTAAGGGCTCGTAACTTCTTGCGTTGTTTACTACTAAATCATTTATTTACCTTTTAATATCAAGATATCCTAGGCTATATCTTGATATCTTGATTCTACAACTTCCATATCCTAACGATATACTCCAAATTTCTGAATAGCACACTACTTTACAAACTAATTTGACCACTAAATCGTTTAGGTAATTTTTTAGCAAAACAATTTGTATTCATTATCTCTTTATAAACTTGATATATAATTAATAGTTTCACAAGTTTATAAGTTTGTAAACTACGCGTTTATTTTATTTTCTTACAACTGGTTATTATTATAATATTTTAATTGAATATTCGTTTTAAAAGAAATCCATATCGATTAGCTTATAAACTTGATTTTTAGTTAATAATAGTTTTATAAGTTTATAATTTTATAAGCTACGTTATTATTTTGTTTTATCTATAGTTTTGTAAACTACGTTTTATTTTAGTTTACTTACTTACAGAAAGATATTATTAATAATATGTTAGTTAAATCTTTATTTTGATAATAATCTATATAGTGCTTAGCTTATAAACTTGATTCATCTTTAATAGTTTAATAACTTTATAACTTTAAAAACTATATTTTATTTTATTTTATTTAATTATAGACAGATATTAATGATAATATTATAATAAATCTTTATATTTATCAGAGATCATTCTAAAAAATACATAAACTATAAACTATAAAATTGAATTTATAAAAAAAAGTATATTTTTTAACAATGATGCTCATGAAACAATTGTCAACCTGGTTCATACCAAGGAAAATATTACTTACATTAGTTCAACTTGTATGTAATGTATCCATTTAAGAAGGAACCCAATTTGGTTATTGTACTGTCTCGTAGACTTATGGATTCAAAAGGATGGAAATTTTGGAAATTTGTTGTTTATGCGTAGGTTATCTAATCGGATTTAACTGTCTTTGTGTTTGTGATTTTGTGCTATTAAAATTGTTTTTTATGTTATTTTTAATAACTAAATATGAGAGAAGATAACTACTTTAAATTATTTTTAGTTGATCCATAAACAACTTAATTTGTCAACTTATGTGTATTATTTTAACATTACTCTTAGGTTGATTACTTTATGATAATTCAACCAATTAGGGTATGTTCATGAATCATCACATGATTGCCAGATGTGTATCATGTTTCTGTTGTGTATTGTTGATTCCGCCCTAATGTGGAAGTTCCCCACTAGTCATGTAAAACTTAATCCATGAATGATATGTAGCCAACTTTTACACCATGTGTAATGGATAATATCATTGAGTGGAAAAAGTGTATGGCACGTTATCGTCAAATAGGCGGTAAGGTTTTCAATAACTAACCCATTTAGGTGTGTAGTGGTTAATGGCTTAGCTATATGCCAGTGTTTTACTAATCAAGGGCGGATCTCTGTGGAGGCTACATAATGCTCAGGATACCCCTCAACTTTCTTGGTGAAGTATAATTATTTATTTAACGCCATTAAATGTTTTAGAGATACCCCTAAACAAATATTAGAATATCCATGAGTGTAGGTGAAGATGAGATGAACCAAAATTTCCATCCAAGAGAAACTTGTAGTGGCACCATTTAAAAATGAATAAGATGAAGTTATATTAATAGTGAACATTAGGTAGGGATGAGCAAATTTTAATCGCTAACCGAAATTAACTAATAACTAAGGCATTACCAAACCAAATTAACCGATATCCTAGATTAACCGATGATATGTTTAGGTTAGTTGATTAACCATTCAAGCGGTGATGGATACGATTAAGGATGTCCCTTAACCGAACCAAATCGAAAATAATAGAATGTGTATATATATATATATATATATGTAATTATAGATGACAAACTGATTGCAACCTATTAAAAATTTAATCAATACATTTTCTAGTTTTAGCTTTTCTATTTAGGATGATATTTTTGTCATTTATATTGCATATTCTAAGATTAATAACCTCATAGCCAAGTTGGCTATGTACTAGAATTAACAAGTGTTACGTTGATAAGCAAATGAACCATCTCAAGTTGTAAGGAATTTGATATATATCTAATCTTAGTGAGTTTCTTAAGGGTATTTGGATTCAAGATCTATATGTATTCTTTGAAACTAAATCATTTGATTTTGATGTCAATATTCTCTTATTATTTCATTTTTTTATAATTAGGAGCTTTAGCATCCTACAAATTAATTTGTTTGTGCCTTTTTATTCTTGTACTTTATCTAATTTGTGAAATAATTTGTGAAAGTTGACGCTTCTGGAGATTAATTCTAGCTTTTGGGAGATAATTTTAGAAAATAGGTGGGGTGTCTTGTTTAGTAGCTAACTAATCAAATTAATGAAAACCAAACCATCACCGAGCTTCATAACCGATAAACCAAACTGAAGTTCAATTCACTTATGTTTATAGTTATGATTTTTGAAATATCCATAATTGAAGCTAGTAGTTATGGTTATTGTTAAGAAAAATCCAATGTTGAGATGGTATTTTGAAAACCACCAATGAGCATCTTTGTTGAACATCATTATATTGTGGGCCCTGGTCTTTTG
Source organism: Scalesia atractyloides (assembly GCA_947069175.1). Classification (NCBI taxonomy): domain Eukaryota; kingdom Viridiplantae; phylum Streptophyta; class Magnoliopsida; order Asterales; family Asteraceae; genus Scalesia; species Scalesia atractyloides. The sequence goes on from CAMTDV010000029.1 coordinate 18,716,681, forward strand.
TTTTATTCCCTTCTAGCCCCTTATCTTTCCCATTATTTTTTTTGTTGAACGTTATCTTTGCCTTTCACTTGTTCTAACCCCTTACTTTGTACTTTCACTATTTATGCCCCCTAGCTTTGTCTTTGATTTCTAATAATCCCAAAGTATTGTCTTTCATGACATGTGTACTATCTTCTTTAACTTCAAAGTTTGGCATTTCCCATTGACAAACTACCCTAACCCATGTTTTAACATTCTTTACAATCTTAATGATTCCTTAAGTCTCAACATCATGTTTCTAAATTCTATCTTTTGCTTCTTGTTTAGTACCAAAGATTTGCTCTAAATAGAAGTTGTTGCTGTTTCTATGACATTTTGTCTCATTTCAGAATGGAGGATTGCGCTAATTTCAACACACCTATTTAAGAGAATCACAATCTTGGTCCAAATCATGAGAGTGTGGAGGATGTTGATCCAACTCATTATAGGGTAATGATTGGTTCTCTAATGTACTTGACTGCTTCCAGACCAGACATCATGTTCGTAATGTGTCTTTGTGCCAGATATCAAGCGAATAAAAAGAGTCACATATGAAAGCGGTGATGCGGATTGTGTCATGGCAATGCAAGAAGCAGTCTTGCATGTCTACCTCTGCGTGTGAAGCCGATTATATTGCTGCGGGTAGCTGTTGCTCTCAGGTTCTCTGGATACAATAGCAGATGCGCGATTATGGTTTGAGTTTCACTCGTACTCCTATTATGATAGACAATAACGCCACTATTTCAATCACAAACAATCCCGTAAAACACAGTCGTACAAAACATATTGATATTCGTCATCATTTTATACAGGATTGTGCTGAAAATAAATTGATTGAACTGCATAGAGTCGACACACTAGAAAACCTAGCAGATCTTTACACAAAAGCATTTGACAGGGCTCGTTTTGAACATCTAGTAAAATTCAACAGGATAAGGAATCCTGAATAACCAGTTTCCATGAGAATTTTGTAAATAATTTACTGTTTTTTCAAAAAACAAAACATAAAAGAATAGAAAATCAAAAATGAATTTTCACTATGTGGAAAAGAATACATCAGCAAGTTAGACTGTCATATTGAAACTAAATTTAAATTGCTTAAGTGTGATAGTCAGTATGCAAAAACATGAAATAATCAACTTACCTTGGTGATATAAACATAACGAAATGTGTATGAGTGGGTAACATATCAGTGGCGTATGGTTTTATAATCTTAAATCTTGCGGTGATAGATTGCCAAAATATGAGGTTTTAGGTCTTTATATCGTTATTTCATCCGAGGTATCAGGGTTGTCCTTCTGTTCCATCCAGATATATGCTGAACTAGGCACAACCAAGATATCTTAAAAGAGCTAAAATGTCAAATCCTAGAAATTGAAGAAACTCTCCTAGAGAGTCAATCAAATGTGCAAATTTCATCAATCGTACTAAATTTTGGTATTTGCCCTAACCCTCGTTGGATATTGGTCTCTTTGTTGTACGGAAGTACTAACCTGATCACGAAGTATCTAACGTTGTAAATCAAAAAGGATGAATTTTGGTATACTCACCTACTACGAGGAATCTTTGTGCATACCTTGATCGTGGGGGGTATATCCTGAAGTGGGACACACTAGTATATCAGTATGAAATTACCTTAACATATCACTAGGTAAAGGTACTTGAAATGTTCATGTATTTTGTTTAAGTGGATAAACAATACTGGTAATCATCTTGAACTGTTTTTTCATGAAAATTACATATAGAATTATCTAATAGTCTGAAAACATTTGATATTGCTGATATGATCTTCTTCCCGGTGATTCTAACAAAAACAGAGTGTTTATTATTTTGTTATTTATTTGCTTTTCGAAAATACAAAAATCCAAAAAGATTTTCTTTTTCTTGTAAATTTTTAGCGTACAAAATATGGTTATTCATGGAGGAGTTGTTACCGATAGGGGGAGACGATGTTAGAAGATTACTTCAAAATTTTAAAATCTCACAGGTTCTGTGTGCTTAGAAACTTTAAGTGTGTAGTTTGAGTTGAAAATTGCTTAATCTGTGATATAGTTTTACCATCTCCTGAATAATAATAATTTGTAAACTTGAGTTGAAAATTTCTTATGGCTTCTCGAGATGTTTGTTTTATATTGTATAGACTGTAGCATTGTGTTGCTGAGAAGTTTAAGGACAAGGAGTTTGCTTGGATGCATGGTAGAACCTCCTTTCTACATTGCAGACAAAGTTGAAGAGTTTGAAGATTGCTATGCAAGTGCTAAACTAGAGTTTACTCAAATGCTAACAAGTTAGAAGATTTGGTGATTGGATGCATCAGCTTAGGGGGAGTCTGTTGCTGACAAAAGCTATTAAAGCTGAAGCTATCCAAAGACCAAAGACATTGAAGATTGCATGATGACTGAAGACAAAATTATTTTATGAAGCTATTGTCAAGGGGGAGTTTGTTGGTGCATATTTGTGACAACAGCTTAGATTTGGTCTTTGGATATCTTGTAATTAGTAAAAAGATAAATAGTTAGCAGGTTTAGTATTGTAGTAGTTGACTAGAAGTGCTTGGGCCAAACCAGACCCACATTATAGGGAGTGGTATGCGAATTGGGCCTAGACCAATTTGTAGCCCATGTGGTTAAACCCTTGCCCAGTTGCAAACCTGTCTCCATATAAAGAGAGTTTTGCATTAGGGTTAAGGTTGCTCAGTTAGTTACTTCAGAGAGAGTTGAGAGAGAATTCGTAGAGATATTGGCTTGGACGAATTCGTGGGATCTAGATTGATTGTAATCGTTGTGATAGATAATCAATAAAGATCGGGTTTATTGTGATTTCTGTTCATACTCGTATTTCTGTGATAATCTGATATAGAGGATTCCGCACTCTATATTGGATAGACGATTCTATGAAGACCTACACTATGCCTTCTAATACTATTAGCCTCATCATCAAAAGTTGAACGACTATTAAAAGCCTCATTGTCCAACACATCTTCTTCAACATCATGCTTGTCATCAATTATGCTATCTCAACCACACCCATATCAATATTCAACTTATAGTACATGTCTACTTTAGGATCATATATATTGTTTTGATTATACCAATGTAATTAGTGTCACTATCATCCTCTACTTTATAATCAAAATCATCCTCATCACGTGAGTACCGTTCCTCATCAACTGAATTAACACTCTCATTATCTGAATTAACACCCTCATTATCTGCATTAACATCCTCATTATCTGCATTAACATTCTTATCATCTACGTTAACATTCTTATAATATGCATTAACATTATCATTAACTACATTTTTATAATATGTGATAGCTAAGACATCTTGTTACACTCACTAGATTGTCCCACCTCTAAATTTATTTCCATTCCAGCTATAAAACTCTAAAACCATTGTTTATAGCATTGTTTAATGGTTCATTGGGTACTTCATCATTAATTTCTTCAATAACCACACCTGTTGTTAATGGGGGCATATATGATGGTTCATTTGCTTGACCATGTTCTGTATACACACCTATCATACTATGTTTAGGGACAAATTTTAACAATTCCAATACATCTGAATCACAAGCTAGGCTACAAAGATTGTAATCTAAATCATGTCTTGGGTTAAAAAGTGGTAGTAGAAAGTTGATCCTTTAGCATAACCTAACATGATCATAGCAATATCCATCTCGTGTCAAGAGAACTTGTCACAATCAAATAGAGCAATGAAATCAACCTTACCATTGATGTGTGTTTTAAATGGAGAAAAAGTAAACTTGCCACCATGATGCAATCTTGCAAATAAGATAGTAGGATAGACTCTTACACTATAAAAGTTTTGACTTCTAATACATTAACAATTTCTAAATTCAAGAACATTAGTATTGAATACTTACCGTATATAGAATCTTTTACTCTCTTGTATGTAGAATCCTTTGCTCATTATGTCTACTATTTGCATTTATTCGTCTACAATTTGGTTTCAATCGTTGGGTTTAGGATGAATGATCATCTAGTACAATTTTGAGGGTTTATTTGTTTGATCGTGTAAGTTTATGGGTTCTAATGGGGGATTTCATTAAATAAGGTGGATAGGGATATTATTGAGATATTTTAAAAATGAATAGACTATAATACACTCACGTGATTTGCATGTGAGGGAAGTTAACTACAAACTCTAACCAAGTTAGGAGGCAAGGACTCCACCTGACGAAACATGTTTACTAAAAGGACAACCACTGTAATTTTGGTAGTTAAAAGGCACAGCTTGAAACATCATTTAAACAGAGAGGACTGACGTTCTTGGAAAGTAACAAATAATGTGACACAAACACAACCGAGTTTAAGGACAAAAACACTAAACTATCTATACACGTTCTAGGTAAGCATACGTGTTGGAATATATTATAACTAAGGTTAATACCAAAGTATCAGTTTGTGTACACGGAATCTATTAACCTATATCTTTCTTAATATCTAACCTAAGTAACTTTTAATGATCAAGAAAATTATGAACAACCAATTTAATTAAGTTTGTGAAAACCATGATAAGAAGATAACTAGTAAGGTTTAGAATCATCTCAATACCTTTGCAAAGCAGTTGATTATGGTTCTTGTTGACGTATTTTGTGTGTTTGTTACTGTGCGAATAGGCTACTTAAGAGCATGTGTTGAATATTGTATATCTGCGTGTGTGAATAATAGAATAAGAAGTGCATGACATGAATCTATGAAGGAGTCCTATGCACGTAGAACTCGTATGCACGCACGAGTCGTACACTCAGTGTCGTGCGCTTTGTGTCATAAGTTTTGACATTTTACGAGTTGACTTAATCACTCAAGGAGATGTATACTCTTTCGGTGGCTAATAAAAATTTGTGTTGACTAGCCGTTATGCTGCCGAAATTGTGTTACATATCCAAACATCTGTCTAAACACCGTGCGTAACATTTAAAGATCCTACACTGGTTTCTAACAGTGATATCAAAGCCAAAACCGATTCAATCGATCTAATCGTTGATTGAATCACCTACACTCATGATCAGTGTGTTTTAGATGTAAAACCAAAATTGAAGATCAATTCATAGTGATAATGTCAAATTGAAGATATCAAAATTGATTTTCGCACCTGTCTATGGTGGTTTCCTCATCAAATTTGAAGAAAGAAGATTTTAGATCAAAAAGTTGGAAACAGTAGCATGGAGCGTAGGAGTCATACGCACATACCACATGGAGCGCATGAGTGATACGCTCAGGAGGCAAGTGTTCAGGAAAAATATGGTGATAGATTTTTTTTTTCAAAATTTAACTTCAAACACGGGTTGTTTGGGGACATGTTGGATTTTTCAGAGAGAGTGTTAAGATGATGAAATCACAGATAGAGTTAATGATAGTGGGTAGTCACAGTTACCAGGGTAAAAGTTGATTAATAATGGGCCATAATGCCAAGTATTCCACAAGATTCTGTTTAAATGAGAATATAGAGATCATAATTTGCCAAAAATTAGGGGGAATAAAAATTTTAGTGTCAAATATTGAAATTAGAGCATCTTTGGAAATTCAAATTTGGAAGATGACAGAGAGACATGCAACAATATTTGGGCTGTTCTGACTCATATTGTTTGGTGATGCATAATATTTCGTATTCTTAAGTTTTGAAACAAAGTGAAGTCTAGTATTCATGATAACTGGTTTGTAGATAATATAAGGGAATCTTTATTGAACTCAGTTTTCAGAGGAGCTTTCAAGAACATGAGTGGCTTGATCGTGACGGCTCTAACTGGAAAAGACTTGTCACACCCTGATTTCCTGGTGGGCCCGGGCTTGGGGTAAATGACAAATTGATACAGATAAACAAATAACACAACGGAAGTCTTGGGAATTAAAATACTATTACAAATTATAAGTGTCCGAATGTTCAAAAATAATATACAGATGGAAATGTATAATATATGCACAGGCGGATCAAAATAATCAAAGTGATTATGTAACAGACAACTAGGATTCAATGCAAGGAGTTGCAAATTCGACTTAAGTATTTACTCGGCAGCTTCAAGCCTATTTACGTTCTTTGCAACCTCCACTTAGTCTTTTGAAGATACGTCAGTTTTCACTAGTAAATACAAATAACCGACACATTTTGAAATACTTCCAAAATCATTTTAAGTGCACTAGGCACATGTATTCTCATAAATAAATTGGGATAAAATATATCTCTTGTTATCAGTTTTACATGCTTATCAATACATATGAAGCCCGGTACTAAACACCGTAACATGATTAACCAACTTGCCACTTTAACCCATAAAAGGGTAAGAAAAATATTTTACGATAGCATTAGCATCTGTCGGGTGTATGCCAACACCTCGTGCTTAAGTCGTGGCCATTTATAATTAAATGAGCCGTGGATATCCAGAACACGGTCGCATTAACCTCAATGTTAAAGTTATCAAGCAAAACGAATTAAAATGCGTTTTGCGGATTTTTAGTCACAATCCGATATTGACCCTATACCCGACCAAGCAGTAAAAATTTACTGTATCCCAAGCCCGTATAGGGAAAATATGTTTTAAGTATTTACCTGGTTTAAATCTTTAAAATCCAAAGATAAATATAAGCACAACCGTTCAAACAAAACAACTAATAAGGTTTCAATTTACTGGACACCCTTAGTCTGTTAATAACCCATTAGAATGTTAACGGGTCTTATTCAAGTCATATGACTTAGACCAGTTAACTATAATATAAAGAAAATGGTACAGTTTGCTAGATCAAGTGGTGGTGACCGAATATAATGTGATTTGAACCCTCACAAGTACTAAGACTTGTATAATATGGGGCAAACAATAATACATTCTGATTATAAATGAATTTGAAAGGATTTGACCCAATTCGGTTAACTTATATAAAATAGTATATAAGTCAATCGTACGCGCATACGCGGTATCGGGTGATCGGATGAGTCAATATCAAGTGATTATGCCAAAACATGATTATTAAGTTACCACATCCGTAGGTATTACATTTTATATGTTCATTATGGATTAGAACTAATTTATGTACAAAAGGGCAAAATTGACATTTTTATGGCATAATATAAGAACTTACATAAAACCCGACAACTGATTATGATCAAATGGTATAACCTCAATGGGTTATTCCATACATAAATATGACCGTAATAGAACTTTAAAAAATTAACTAAAATGGGTCAGAATCGAAAGTCAAAGAAGAAGTCAAGCTGCTTAATTTTTGGTTGCAAACCGAACTCTAAACTCGAAATGACGGGTTGAATATGCTTTAACATGTTCTGATATGTTTTACCAACTGATATAATGTAAAAAATATGTGTTTAGATGTTTATAAGTTTATTTAACTTAATTTCTGAAAAACTACGTTTTCACTTTCATTTTAGCATAACTTTGACCCGTAATTTGATGAACTTAACATGATTTTCTGGAAGTGCCCTCATAGGGGATTATCACCTACGTTATTATGATCACGTAGCATGTTCAATTCTAACATTGGCTTGACCATAATGGTCATAACCGAAAGTCAAAGCAAAAGTCAATTTGGTTGACTTTCGGCTAAAATACTTAGCCTATAAATAAAATGAACTGAGAAGGAACACTTACTAGTGATCCAAGATGAATAAGAATTCAGTTGGGAGGCTTCCTTTGGCAAGGAAACACTCCAAGAGTGATAGAGAAGAAGAAATGAGAATGAGCAAGGAATGAGGCACACATTGTTTGCTATTTATAGTTGAAGAGGTGTTTGTAGGATTATGACAAGTGTTGGGGATTGTCCTAAGGTGTCTCTAGGTATTTAGTGATGTGTTAGAAACTGAGCAAGAGTGGCAGAATGCGGAATACATGGCAGCAAATGCAGACTGCCTTGGTCTGCAAGTGAATTTTCCAGCATCGAGTCTACGGACCGTAAGGGCCTCAAGCTTACGGTCCGTAACCCTTGTTACGTGCCCATGGTTTTGAATTACTTACGGTCCGTAGACACTAAAGGCTTACAGTCCTCCGTGTACCAGCTATAATATTATCACATCCTTACGGTTCGTAAGCACATAAGGCTTATGGTTCGAAAGAGTCATTTAGAGGCTAATAAAATGGCATGTTGACATAGATAGTCCCTCCACATTCATTCTTTTACAAGTTTAGTCGCTCTCGTCCAACAATGTGGCATAATTGAGAGTTAACTAGACATGTATCATCATATAATTCCACACAAATTTCTAAGGTGTTACATCCTCACCCCCTTAAGAGAAATCTCGACCTCGAGATTTTATTCAAAAAGATAGGGGTACTTTTGTCGCATATTAGACTCAACCTCCCATGTATATTCGGGGCCATGATGAGCATCCCATTTAACTTTCACGATGGGGATTATTTTCTTTCGGGGCTTTTTAACCTATCGATCCTCGATCAAAATTGGTTTCTCAATGAACCTCAAGTTTTCATCAATCTGCATATCATGGTGCGACATTGATAGCGACTCATCGGCTACACATTTCTTTGAATTGAATATGTGGAACACATCATGGATTCCACTGAGTTCCTTAGGTAGCTTAAGTCTATAAGCCACGAAACCGACACATTCAGTAATTTCGAATGGTCTAATGTATCTCGGGCTCAACTTGCCCTTCTTTCCAAATCTCATCACACCTTTCAAGGGTGATACTTTCAATAATACTTTGTCCCCAATTTGGAACTTGAGAGGTTTACGCCTCTTATCAGCATAGGTCTTCTACCTATCACGGGTAGCTTTGAGCCTATCATGAATTTGAATAATCTTTTCCATGGTCTCTAGGACTATCTCAGGTCCTGATAATTGGCCTTCCCCAACTTTAGCCCAACAAATGGGCGTTCTACACTTTCTCCCATACAAGGCTTCAAATGGAGCGGCCTTAATGCTAGTTTGATAACTATTATTGTAAGAGAATTCAATTAAGGGTAGATGATCATCTCAACTACCACCTAAATCAATAACACATGTTCTCAGCATGTCTTCCAATGTTTGAATGGTACCCTCACTCTGTCCATCAGTATGTGGATGGTAAGTTGTACTGAAATTTAATCGCGTGCGCAATGATTGTTGGAAACTTTTCCAAAATTGAGATGTGTATCTAGTATATATATCAGATACTATGGATACTGGCACTCCATGTAAGGACACAATATTGTCCACATATAACTTGGCCAACTTGTCGAAACTCTAAGTTTTCGTAATTGGTAGAAAACGGGCTGACTTAGTCAGTTCATCGACAATCACCCAAATCGTGTCATTGCCACGTTTGGTCTTCGGTAACTTGGTAATTAAATCCATAGTTACCGTCGCCCACTTCCATGTGGGAATTTCAAGTTGTTGTAGCAGTCCTAACGGTTTCTGATGTTCAGCTTTAACTTGCGAATATGTCAGACATTTTGCTACATAAGTGGCTATGGATTTCTACATACCCATCCACCAATAATTCTTTTTCATATCCTGGTACTTTTTTCTCCTCTAGGATGTACAAAATATTTGGAATTATGAGCTTCCTGGAGGATTAGATTCCTGAGTCCTCCAAAGATAAGAACCCAGATGCGATTATTAAATTTCAGGATTCTATCATTTCCAGGTGTTAACTGATCAACAGTTCCACCTAATCCTTTATTAGAAGCATTTGCTTCTAATAAGGCTTGTTTCTGAGCATCTAGCAACTTCTCATTCAAGCTAGTACATAGCTAAATGCTTTTGGCGTTAATCCTGATAGTTTTAACCCTTTCTTTGCGACTCAAGGCGTCAGCAACCACATTTTCCTTACCTGGATGGTAACGAATGTCGCAATCGCAATCGTTCAATGTCTCCATCCAACAACGTTGTCGCATATTCAAATCTTTTTGATTAAACAGATGCTGGAGATTTTTATGGTCAGTGTATATAGTACACTTTGTGCCGTATAAATAGTGTCTCCACAACTTAAGTGCAAATACAATAGCACCCAATTCCAAATCATGGGTGGTGTAATTCTTTTCATGCACTTTGATTTGTCGTGATGCATATGCAATCACTTTGCCTTTTGCATGAGTACATAACCCATACCTGTGTGTGAGGTATCACAGTAAACAACGAAGTCTTCAATCCCCTCAGGTAGGGTTAAGATAGGAGCATTGCTTAATTGATGTTTTCGAATCTCAAAGGATTTTTTTTTGCTTGGGACAAATCTTATGATTTTTTTGTAGAGTTGATGCCATCTTTAAAAAAAATTTCACAACTAATGCCACTCTCAAAAATATTTTACAGTTAGTGCCTTCTCCGTTGTGAATGGCGAATTTACATGAGATGTAGGCTTTGTCATGAATAATCAGTGAATGTGTAAGTTACAATCATCGGTAAAAGTACAAAAGCCATTCAAAATGGTAGAACTAAGAATAAAGGTACTAAGATGGGGAAAACAATTATATATCAGTCAATATCGGTAGCATCATTCTTACTGATATTTGACACCAATATTTTACAAGGTGACAGATAACCGATATATCAGTGATATATCACCATCATGATATAAACTGCATAGCCTCTAAATGAAGACACCTAGCTAGTGTATATAAGTTGCTTGTTTCTCAGCATCCTTCTGTTTGTTTAGCGGTGGTAAAAATTTACAGGTTGGGTAGTTGGGCAGAATGGATCTCAGTCGAAAGGCCGAATACTGTTTATTTGAAACTTTGAAAATTTTGAATTATTTAGTGTTGGATTTGATCACATGAAATATAAAATTTTAAATATGATGACAATAAATCTATTATGCATTACAAATAAACTCTGATGGCAACATCATCAGTTCGCCATTTATAATGGCATCTTGTCAGTACTATACAGATTTCGCCATTTTGAATGGCTTTTGTACTTTTACAAATGATTATAACTTACACATTCACTGATTATTCCTGACAACGCCTACGTCTCATGTAAATTCGCCATTCACAATGGAGAAGGCACTATTTGTGAAATATTTTTGAGAGTGGCATTAGTTATGAATTTTTTATCAAACTGGAAGCAATTCTGAAATAAATATGTCAGGGTAGTCAAAAGAGGGGCAATTCGAGAAAAATTCTCAATGAACCTTCTATAATAACCGCCAGTTCTAAGAGACTACGAATCTCAGAAGGAGTCTTGGGTGCCTCCCAATTCATAATAGCTTTAATCGTGGGGGGATCCACTTGAATACCATGCTCACTAATCACATGTCCAAGAAACTGGACCTCTCTAAGCCAAAACTCGCATTTAGAGAACTTTGCATAAAGCTAGGGATGAGAATGGGTCAGGTTCAAGTCAGGTATTGGTAATCCCATACCCATACCCGGTTGTAAAGTCATGTCCCATACCTGGCCCAATACCCGTCGGCTATTTGTCAAGAAATTACCCGTTGGGCACCGGGAAGTTTATTAAAAGATATACGTTGCGATTTCGGAATACATTTCTTTACTATTATAATTATTATATAATTTTATGTATACAACAACTATTATTAATGAAAAATGTACATTACATAAATATAAGTTATATCATAAACTAATAATAACTTTATTGTACACTTATATGTATATACTTCACAACATATAAAAATATAAATATTGTTATCAAATACATATACTAATTTTTTTTATTTTTTCATATTATGAACATACTAAAATAAATAACTAATAGACAAAGGTTAATGGAAAATAAAAATATAAATTAAAAAAATCAAGTATATAGTTCGGGTAAACGGGTATGTGGTTTCGAGTAATCGGGCAAGGTATCATCTAATCCCATACCCGACCCATACCCACAAAAATTTTTAAAACTAATCCCATACCCAGCCCAATACCCGTCGGGTATCGGGTATACCCGTCCCATTTGTGTCGGGTTTTGGGTATACCCGTCGGGCTCGGGTACTTTTGCCATCCCTACATAAAGCTTCTCTTGCTTTAGCAATTCAAGAATGCATCTGAGATGTTTCTCATGTTCATTCTGATTACGAGAATAGATAAGTATGTTGTTTATAAAGATGATGACAAACTTATCTAAATACGGCTTGTAGACTCTATTCATGAGATCCATGAAGGCTGCAGGTACGTTAGTGAGACCAAAAGGCATCATTAAGAATTCATAGTGGCCGTATCTGGTTCCGAAAGTCATCTTTGAAACATCCTCGTTCCTAACTTTCAGTTGATGATAACCAGATCTCAAATCTATATTCGAGAAATAACTAGCTCCTTGTAGTTAGTCGAACAGATTGTCAATCCTTGGCAATGGATAATGATTCTTGATCGTTATCTTGTTCAGTTCACGGTATTCAATGCACATCTGCATTGAACCATCTTTCTTCTTGAAAAATAGAATAGGAGCTCCCTAAGGCGAGGAACTCGGCTGAATAAAGCCTTTCTCCAATAGCTCATCCGATTTTCCCTTCAGCTCCTTCATCTTCGTGGGTGCTAAGCGGTAAAGGGGCTCTAGCTATAGGAGCAGATCCTGGCAAGATGTCGATCGTAAACTCAACTTGCCTCTTCGGGGGTAGACCTGGTAAATCTTCAGGAAATACATCTCGATACTCTGAAATGACTGGTATATCTTCAATCTTTGGCTTTGACTCATCAATAGTCACTCGTGCCATGTAGATGACACATCATCTCTTCAATCACTTGGACGCCTTAAGCAATGACACTTTCTCAAGCAAACCATAGTGTAGATCTCCATGAATGGTGAGTACTTCACCGGATGGGGAATTAATCTCGATAAGTTTTTTTCGTAGGCAATACAGGCTTGGTTATAAGCTAACCAATCCATGCCTAAGACTATATCGAATCCTGCCAAATTCATTGGCAGAAGATTGACAGGAATAAAATGATTATTAATGGATATAACACATCCATCAACAATAGTAGAAGCGGTTTTTATACTACCATCTACCATCTCAACCTCATAAGTAATATCTAAAGGTCTGAAGGGTAGGTTTAAAAGATACTAAATTATGATCAACAAAGCTCTTATCAGCTCAAGAATTAAACAGAACTCTAACAAATACATCATTTATGAGAAACGTACCCATAATGACGTTCACATCATTAACTGCTTCCCTTGCAGTTACAGATGTTGGATTTGAACCCTACAAAAGAATAGATGATAAAAAGCCAAAATATGCTATAACCTCTGATCCTAATAATAATATAACATCTGCCAAAATCAAGCTCTGCTGAAGATTAAATGTCAAAGGTCTGCCATAGCAAAACTCTGTTGAAGACAAAGTTCTGCTGAAGTCTAAAGCTAGAGGTTTGCCAAAGCAAAGGTCTGCTGAAGTCTAAAGCTAAACGTCTGCCAAGGCAAAGCTCTGTTGAAGGCTAAAGCTAAAGGTCTGCCAAGGCAAAGCTCCGATGAAGGCCAACAGAGGATGTCTCATCAGTGTTTTACTATCAGTCTTTGTAATGTTTAGTTATAGCAGTGGTTAGCTTAGCAAATGTTGTTAGTTTCTTAATTTTGTTAAACGTCGCTTTCATGCTGACATCATCATAAGATGCTTAGTGGTTAGGAATGTAGTATAAATAGAACAATGCTTGTAGTGTTCTATTTGATCACTTTCCTCAATTATCAATCTAACATTTCTTCCTTACATTATGTACGAACAAATCAGTGATGTTAGGCTGAGGGGGAGATTGTGATTTATATGCATGTGATTACAATCACTAAAAGAATGTAATGAAAAACAATCTCTCGGCTGTTATGAATTAAAGTTCATCATTCCGCTGCATTTACATCTGATTTATCATCTTTCATTTATCATTTAGAACTTTCATAATAGTTTCGAACTCAGATCTTAACAATTGGTATTAGGGCTTGGTCAATCGAATTTGATTTAACAATCAATTCGATTTGAATAGGTCAGCTCTCACTGCTAATTTAGTTTGTTCATTTTTATTGAAAAACAAAGTTTAATTACATTTTCAAAGTTTTTAAACAAAAATTGTTTGTAAACAATCAGAATGTCACACACTTCACAAGATCCTCATAACACTGGCAACATGTTTAAACCACTGATCCTTGTCAGATCTGAGTATACTATCTAGCAAAGACAGATGGGTCATGTCCTTGCTCAGCAAAACACTGGTTGCTGGAAGTAGGCCATCTTTGGAACACATGTTCCAATGACACCGAGTATAGAGGACCGTAAAGTCCAAGTCCAAAGAATCCTGAAATTTATTCTGAGCAAGATTTCCAAAAAATCGAGCTAGATGTAAAGGCATTTACCATCATGGCCTGTGCATCGCCAGACGATATCTGTGCTGGCCTATTGTATTGCAATAGTGCAAAGGAATTATGGGATGCTTTGAAAGAGCAATTCGGTGGGACTGAGGAAGTGATAGAAAACAACAGAAGCTACAAGAGTCTGGCAAAGTAGCTGATGACTATGCATACGGTAGTACAATACTGTTTGGCCAAGAAGAAGTCACTGCAGTAGTAAGGACTAGAGTTATGATCATTTCATTGATATAACTTCTGGTTTCAACTCTGACCCTTACACACCTAATTATGCATTTGCTGCTAATGGGGAAAGCCAAACTTCTGACAACTTATGCTTTGAGTTGAGTGGCCTTCAACATTTTGATACTTCCGATTTGGAAGAGATGGACATTTTGCACTAGTTGGCTTTGTTAAGTGTCAGGGCTAACAAATATTACAAGAGAACTAGTAGAAAGTTTACAGGGTTGCACGGGGGGACAAAAGTTGGGCTGGATAAGTCAAAAATCAATTGTTATAAATGTAATAGGCTAGGACACTTTGCTAGAGAATATAGGTCTCAATCAACTGGACCAATTGTCACACATCCTAGCCCTAGACCTTAAAACACTGTCCATTATTTCCAATATACCCCTGCTCCTCACATGCAAAACACTACTCATTTTGCACACCCTGCTACCACTATTCCTGTGCAATATGTTCAAACCCCTTCCTCAATTCAATATGTTCAAGCACCAGCTCCTCAGGTTCAAAGGCAACCTGCACAACAAGTCACTCAAACCACTGCTCAGGTAGAGGTTAATCAACATACCTTCTTTACTCAGGGCTTTGTTGATTGGATTTGCTTGCCTAAGGATCTGACTGATGAAAACTTTGCTCTAATTACTGACACTGAAAAGAAACAAAATGAATTTTACTTTATGGCATTAGAGTCTATAGTTGAGGGTGTTGAATTTGAGGAAGTGGAGTCTAAATCTGTTGTGTCAAATGTTCATGATGAAACAGTTGTTACAAAATAAAATATTGATGAAGATTTGAAACCTCTGTCTGATCCATGGGATGCTAGTGTTTGTGAAGGTGAATGTGATTGTGCCATGATGGCTGCTACCAAGGTATCACCTCGGGTCTTAAAATATCTATGTTCAGATAAATGCATCATAGCTTTTGCTAACATAAAAGAGGTGAACGAAAACCTTAGGAACAAGATTTTAGATGATGAATTGCAGTTTGAAAAGCTTTCAAAAGAGCTAACAATAAAATTGTTTGAAAAAGAATCTGAAATCAGCAGCTTAAAACATGAAGCCAGCATAACCAAGGACCAACTTCAAACTATGATAGAAAAATATTAGGTTTGCAAAAAGGAATTGGAATCCACCCAAATCACTTGTGAAAAATGTGTGGAATCCTGTAAAGGTTACGAGATTTTTCTAGAAAACCAGGTCAAAAGTAACATAAAATTTGGCATAGGATTCAAGAAAAATGACCTAGTTTCTGAAAATGTTACCGAAAATGACTCTGGTGTAGCTGAAATTGTTCCAACAAACTTGGTTAGTCAAGAAATCAAAGTCACTAATAAAAATGGAAACAAAATTGTTTTAGAAAGACATGAGGGATCCTCAACTTTTGAGGAGATTGAGAAATATCAATTTAAACCCACATGGTCTGATGAATGTGACATTCTTAAAATTTCAAGCCAATGGATTTTTCAACCTTTGATTTGTCAAAGCACCAAAGGCAAGAATCATTCCCATAACAGATTTACAAGCAGATGTTACAACATCTATTGACGCAAAGTCTGAAAGAGGGAAAAGAAAGAAAAGATCAAGAACTTGTTATGTGATTTCTGTGAAAAGAAGAACCATGTTACCAAAAACTATTTTCTTCTAAAAGCTTATGGCATCAACAAAACAAGTGAGATCATTGATTCTCCTAAATGCAAAATTTGTGAAAGAACAAATCATAAAACTCAAAAGTGTGTTTATCTCAGAAACTTTGATGTGACAAAGAATGAGTTTAAAACAAAAACATTAGAGAGTTTAAAGACTAGTACTGCAAAAGGAAAGTCTAAACAGACCTTTGTGCCTGTTGAAACATCTGTTACCAACGCACTACACAAAACCTCTGCTCCCAGAGAGGTGCAGGTAACAGATGCACCACCTGCCAGCCGGTACCCAAGAGGATATGGCCAACCAATTTGTACCTCTTAGTTATGAGGGTTACAAAAAGCCCTCAAAACCAAGAGTAAATAGGCATCCTCATGGTTACTATCATCTAGTAGGAGATGGGCCTCAACAGATGTTACAAAGATCTTTTCAAACCTCTGCACATTCTTCCGAATTTGAGACTAACATGTTTGTGACCCCTTCCAAAGCCAATTTGGCTTTGGAAACCCACCTAAACTAATTATTTACCACTGTGCAGAGAGCTTCTACTTGCTTTGATAGTTTATATGATGTAGATAGTGGATGCTCCAGGCATATAACAGGATGTAGAGCCTTTCTCAAAGACTTCATGGCTCATGAAAGGGGTGATATATCTTTTGGTAATATTCAAAAGGGAAGGTACTTGGGTCAAGAACAGTTCAGACTAGGAAACTCAAATTGGAAAATGTCAATCTTATTGACAATCTGAAATTTAATCTTCTTAGTGTTTCACAAATGAGTGACAAGGGCTAGGGGTCATTCTTCACTAAGAAAACTTGTCAGATTGTTGGGCCAGAAGTGCTTAAAAAGATTGATCCAATCATAGCTAAGAGCAAAGCACAACTTGTTGCTCATAGGAGTGGCAATGTGTATGTGGTTGATATGTTGAAGGATAATCCAATGACTGGTGTCTGTATGTTCTCAGCTGCCTCTAAGAAAGAGACAAAACTATGGCACAGGAGACTTGGACACACAAATTTGACAACAATCACCACACTCTCTGAACAAGGCCTTGTAAGAGGCTTACCACAAAATTTTTTCACAAAATATGAACATTGTGTTTCACGTTTAAAAGGAAAGCAACATAAAAGTTCATACAAGCCCATTGGTGAGTCCAAAACCAGTCAGTGCTTATAATTGTTACACATGGACCTGTTTGGCCCTGTAAAAATCCTGAGTGTAAGTAAAAAGGAGATATTTTACATGGACTTACTTTTTACACTCCAAGGAAGAGACTTCAGGTATCTTTCAATGATTTGTGAAACAAGTTAAACATAACTTTAATTGAAGCTACTAAAACCATGCTTACAGATTCTAGTTTACCCTTGTGCTTTTGGACAGAGACTGTAAACACTGCTTGCTATGTTCAAAACAGAATTTTGATCAAACCCATGCAATAATCTACTGCTTATGAAACTCTGTTCAAGATCAAACAACTGATATCATATTTTAAAATCTTTGGCTGCCAATGCTTCATTTTAAATCTAAAAAATTCAATTTTAAAATTTGCTGTCAAAGTTGACTATGGTTATTTTCTGGGATACTCAACCACTGCTAAAGCCTATAGAGTCTTTAATTCAAGGACTAGGTGTGTGGAGAGACCTTAAATGATAAGTTCAATGAACTTTCTTCATTAAAAATCCCATCAAATCCTGCTGAACTTTTTGATTTAGACAAATTCACATTTGAAGTTGTGTTTGTTAAAACTGACCTTGCAGGTACACCATAGTCTCCACAACAAGACTATGGATATGGCACTGTGATTCCACAGTATAAAGCCACATCAACCACCTGGGTAGCAAATGTTATTAACAACTGTGAAAACTCTGCCACTGCTTGATCAACCACTGCGGATCCTCAATCCTCTACAATCTCATCAATTATAACCTTTGTTAATAAAAGTCTAACCACTGTGGATAAAAGTCATCATGCTTTTACACCTCTCTCACCAATACCTCCACCTCCATTCCAAACAGATGTTGGCTCTTCAAAATTGCCAACAGATTTTAGCTTAGATGATTCCCATCTGCAGCTTTCAACTCAAAATACCATTATTCCATATAAGGGAGATTTAATCTACCTTAAATACCATCCATCTGACCTTATCATCGGCAACATAAATGAATGGGTGCTCACTAGAAGTCAATCCCAAAACATTTATCTTTTTGCTGGTTTCCTATCTCTCACACAACCTGTCAAGTACCAAGAGGCACTGAAAGACAACAATTGGGTAGAACCCATGCAAGAAGAGCTCCTTCAGTTTCAAAGACAACATAATGGGAACTTGTACCATTGCCAAAGGATGTATGTCCAATTGGCACAAAATGGGTCTTCAAAAACAAAACTGATGAAAAGGGTATTATTGTCAAGAATAAAGCTAGGCTTGTGGTTCAAGGTTACAGACAAGAAGAAGGCATTGACTATGATGAAACCTTTTCTCCTGTAGCAAGATTAGAAGCTATCAGATTGTTCTTAGCCTTTGCTGCCAACCACAACA
Source organism: Scalesia atractyloides (assembly GCA_947069175.1). Taxonomy (NCBI): domain Eukaryota; kingdom Viridiplantae; phylum Streptophyta; class Magnoliopsida; order Asterales; family Asteraceae; genus Scalesia; species Scalesia atractyloides. The sequence continues at coordinate 18,735,372 of CAMTDV010000029.1, forward strand.
TCAAGGTGTTCAAATGGATATCAAAAGTGCATTATTATATGGTACGATCAAAGAAGAGGTATATGTTTGTCAACCTCCTAGTTTTGAAGATGCATTTTATCCTGATTATGTCTACAAGCTTAACAAAGCTCTGTATGGCTTGAAACAAGCACCAAGAGACTGGAATGAAACTCTTTCCACCTTTCTCTTATCCATTGGTTTTACATGGGGTAAAATTGATAAAAATTTATTTTTGAAATAGAGAGGAAAGGATTTAATGCTTGTCCAAATCTGTGTGGATGATATCATCTTTGAATCCACATGCACTGCCATGTGGGAAGAGTTCAGACAACTCATGGCAGCAGATTTTGAAATGAGTGCAATGGGTGAGCTCTAGTGTTTTCTTGGTCTCCAAATAAAACAATTGCAAAATGGTACATTCATTCACCAAAGTAGTATGTCAAAGAACTACTTACAAAATTTGATATGAATGATTGTAAACCATGTAGCACACCCATGACAACCTCAAAGCTAGTCATTGTTGATGACAACGATGACTTGGTTGATCAAACTCTTTATAGAAGCATGATAGGTTCTTTGTTGTACCTAACTACATCAAGGCAAGATATAATGTTTGCAACATGTGTTTGTGTCAGATGCCAGTCAACACCTAGGAATTCCAATCTCATCGCTGTAAAAAGGATATTCAGGTACATAGAAGGTGCTCCCACACTTGGTATCTGATATCCAGCTAATGGAAATATTGAGCTTTCAGGTTATTCAGACATTGATTTTACTAGATGTCACACCACAAGGAAGTCAACTTCAGGAGGATGTCAATTCCTAGGCAATTGCTTAGTGTATGGGCAAAGCAAAAAAGCAAGTTTCAGTATCAACATCCACAACAGAGGTTGAGTATAGTGATGCTCCAAGTTGCACTTCTCAACTCTTATGGCTTCAAAATCAACTATTGGATTTTGGTGTAACTGCTTTAAAGACTCCTCTCATGTTAGATAGTTAAGCAGATGAAAACATCACTAAAAATCCAGTATCTCATTCTACTAGAAAGCACATTGACGTCAGACATCACTTTGTGAGGGATTGCTATGAAAAATGTTTGAGTTCTCTGCATCATGTTCTAACTAAAGATCAACTGGCAGATGTTCTAATAAAATCATTAGATACATCCACTTTTGAAAGTCAAATCTCTAGGATTGGTATGCTAAACATGGAATGAAAATAAATTTTGTTTTGTATGTGTAAATAGCATCAAATTGTTTTTAGAAAATCAAGATATCCATCCTTAAAAATACCTAAAATTGAATTTTTTTCAATAAATCTCTAAAGTCTGCTCATAACCACTGTTTCTCCAAACCTCTGCTTGGAATGAAAATCTATTTGTTGCTGAAAATGTATCCTCTGTTCTACATCCGTTGTTGGTGAAATCACTGTTTTCCCAATCCACTGATAAACTATCCTCTGATAGTGTAAAATCACCACTGATCATTCATCTGTTCAGAGCCACTGCTGGTCTCCCGCAGAGATTTCCTAACAACTATTATCCATTATCCAATAGAGTTTACATGTGCACAGAAGTTAGCCATCAGATCTTTTGGAAACCGCTGCGATGTCAGCATTCACTTTTTCACTTTATAAACCTTGTTTCATCCAAACAGCATTCCACTTGCCATTTCGATTTGAAAACTTCTCCATAAAAATCTCCATTGCTATCATCTTCTTCCAAACCCTCATTAATCACTCTTTCACCATGAATCTCATCATAAAAACTCCCCACAACTACCTTCCGATATTCGAAAAAACCAATAATAACACCGTGTTTCACTCCATGATTGATGTTCTACAAACATCATCATACAAAGATGTGTTACTAGCCAAGGCTCCGATTTATCTTGACACCCTTCGCCAATTTTGGGCAAATGATGAACTCGAGGTTCAAAACAAAAAGCCCTTTGCCATCACTTCAAATATTGGACAGTCACATGTTCAGATCTCTCCATCTACTATTGTAAGTCCTGAAACTCTGGATCTAACAATGATATCACACGATCACCAAGGATGGGCAGAATCCAAACTTGATGATATTCAAGAAAACTGAAAAGATGAAAGAACAATGCGAATCAACTTTAACACCTTGCACACGATTATATTACTTGAACAAGCAAAACCGTCTGGTACAAGATAGAGGCTCTCTAGAGAAATCCCAAAAGTCTAACCATAGAAATGACATAAGCTTAGCTTATATACCTAGGGTAAAGGCATGCCCCTCATGGGCTTGCCTGGCCCACATGTCCTATGGAATGCCCAAATGACCTATAAAGGTCCAAACCTAATACAAACTAACCTAGTCAATCCCAGTTAGCTACCATAGACCGTTGCGTATATTTAATGCATCAGTCTCACACTTCTAGGACCTAACAATCTCCCCTAGACTGATGCATCAAATTGTCTGCATAGCATAAATTCAGCACCATCTTCGACATAGTCTATCATTGTCGCTTTGCTGTAAGTGTTGTGGAAGTCAGTCTCACACTTCAACGAACTCTCAGCACTGGGTCTCTTTCTTCAACTCTTGTGGTTAGCTTCATATCAGGTTCTTGATCAGCTTTGCTTGAAATATCTTTGTGGAAAAGAATGCGAGAGGAGGAATCTCAACAACTCTTTTCATGTTTAATCTTTCTTTTTCAAGCAAGCAGGTTCACAGGTCTTCTTCAAATGTAACTGGTATCTAGTTCTTCTGATTCAAGTACACTTTGCTATTGTGATGCTTCATGCTTTGTCAGCAACTAACAACATCTCAATTTTCAACAACCCCTGTTTCTTGATTTAAATCAAGTTCTGCAAAAATTCTCATAAATTTATAAGCATACATTTCATTGCAGCAGAGGAAAGTACCATATGAACACTTAGTACATCAAAGTACTTGTACTCGGATCAAAATTCAAATTTCTTAATGATCAATCACATCTTCAAGAACGATTAGAGATTTTTTAATAAGACAAATAAAACAATCTATTTTTGGATTTTTAAAAACTAGATACTATTTTTGGATTTTTAATTTTCTATTTCTTTTAATTTTTAAATATAAGAATATAAACAGAAACACAAATAAACGAATAAACTAACTCAGTAGATGCAACTATACAATTACAATGGGATCAAAATCGTTTTCAGGCGGACCAAGGAACACTTTTCTGTGCGAACTTATTCAAACTGGTCTAAGTGATTGCCAATATGTTTATCCACTTAAACTTTAACACTCAACTTTCATTTTTCAACTTCGTGATATGCTTAAGGTAGTACTATACTAGAATACCCATGTGTCCCATGCCATGACATACCCCTGCAATCAAGGTAAGCACAATGATTCTGTTGGTGCATATTTGTGACAACCGCTTAGATTTGCTCTTTGGATATCTTAGTAATTAGTAAAACGATAAATAGTTAGCGGGTTTAGTATTTTAGTAGTTGAGTAGAAGTGATTGGGCTAAACCAGACGCATTTTAGTTAGTGGTAGGCGAATTGGGCCTAGACCAATTTGCAGCCCATGTGGTGAAACCCTAGCCAAGTTGCAAACATGTCTCTATATAAAGATAGTTTTGCATTAGGGTTAAGGTTGCTCAGTTGCTTAGTTAATCACTTCAGAGAGAGTTGAGAGAGAATTCTTGTGGTCTAGATTGATTGTAATCATTGTGATAGATAATCAATAAAGATCGGGTTTATAGCGATTGCTGTTCTTATTCGTTTTCTGTGAAATCTGATCTAGGGGATTCCGCACTCTAGGTTGGATAGACAATTCTGTGAAGATCCATACGGATTAGGGGACCTACAATTGGTATTAGAACATTCGGCTCCTGTTTTGCTCGGTTCAGAATCATAATAGTAGGAAAAGTTGAAGTTTTGGACGTTTCTAAAGGCTGGTACGAAGTTTTGACGGCTGTTCTAGGGTTCATGTTGCTATTTCGGACAAACAACAAGGATCCCGGATAGAGGAAGTGCATCTTGGATCATTAGAGAAACATCTAGATCATTAGAGAGCATCTCAGATCAGAAAGCTTGCATTTTGGATCATCAGAGTTGTATTTTGGATCAGAATAGTTGTATTTCGGATCAGAATAGTGCATCTCGGATCATAGGTGTTCATCTCGGATTGCATCTCGAATTTAGGAAGCATCTCGAATAAATAAGGACGCATCTCGGATTGAACCAGTGCATCTCAGATACCATCTCGGATCACTGTTCCGAATCACCATCTCAGATTAGCATCTCGGATCACTGTTCCAAGATTCCATCTCCATTGTTAATCCGAGTTACTATTTCGAATTCGGTACTGTTCCGAGTTGTACCCACAAATGTGGAAAGCTCCCAGCTGGCGTAACTAGAGTTAAACGTTTTCGTACACAGAGTTTGATCCGTAGACAATCTTGACCGATTGCACGGTTACTCATGTGATTTTTAGGACAAATAATTCCTAAAATCACTATCGGACATTATACATCATTATCGTTGAGACGAGTCTCATGGTATAATTTAGTGATCACTTTTTTTGGACAAATTGTTTACGCTTTTAACGAGTCGGTTCGGTAAAAATGTCGAATATGTCTAACTTGAACGAATTGTTGAGAATGGAGCACGAGGCAGGCACAACTAATAAACCTCTAAAAATATTGAAGGTAGAAAATTACCTTACATGGAAGGATAGGTTTCAGACATTCATTGAATATCAGGACACACGGATGTGGATCTATATTCAAGATGGATACGTTAACCCAACTCATGACTTTGAAGGTAGACAATGTGTGACTGCCTATGTGAACATGTTAGAGGCTGAAAAGAGAATGTATGAGTCTGAAAAGAAGTCCTTAGTTGCTATAAAGATGTCGTCACCAGATGACATCAAGCATACATTCAATCGATATAGCATTTCGAAGGAGATGTAGGATGCTCTTGAAAAGAGGTATGAGGGCAATCCTGATGTGAAGAAGAATAAGGTTGATTTGCTGAAGAAACAATTTGATGTCTTTAAAGGCATGAGAATTGAGACCCTTGAAGATATTATCACGAGGTATTATCATCTAATGTCAGAAATGGACAATTATGACATAGAGAGATACACAAATGTTGAGATAAACTATAAGTTGCTCGATGCTTTACCTGCCAAGTGGGATATTTATACTCTTATGATAAAGGGTGAAGCTGACTATGACGATAAAGACTTGGAAGAGGTTGTTTGGAAACTGAGAGCTTATGAGCTCAACATGAAGAAGAAGGAAACTGGATATGATCAGGTTCAAGATCTGGGAATTTATAAAGGGCTTACATCTTCATCTTCCAACAATGCTTAAAGTGATTCTGCAACTGCGTTTCTCTCATGTGAAAATGAGCAGATTGTGACAAATGCTGGTGGTGAAGTATGTTTTATAGCTGCTCCAGGAGGATCGTCAGGGACAAAAAGACAACAATCCAACAATAATAACAACAATACAAGGTTTATGCCTCAGAGTGTCAAGGCTGCTGAAGATCATTTGGCCCTGCTTGCTTATTTCGTTGTTTCCTATGAGAACTACATTCAGAGAAGAATATCTGATCCTGCTATGTTTGATGAAGATTATGATCAGATTGACCCTGATGACCTAGAGGAGATGGATTTACAATGGCAGATGGACATGATCTCTAGAAGAGTGAAGAGGTTCATGAATAGGACGGGCAGAAAGTTTGTTGGAAAGAATGTAGGTTTTGACAAGTCTAAAGTGAAGAGTTACAATTGTCAAAATTACAGGCACTTTTCTAGAGAGTGTCAGAGACCTAAGTCTGAATCTCGTTCTAGCTCCTCTTTTCAAGATTTTCCTTGTCATGGTTCAAGCAACAGGAATGCGTCAACTACCACTGGATCAAAGGCCCTGATCTCTACTACTAGAGAAGGCTCTTATGATTGGAGTGTTCATCTGGAGGGTGATGACAATGCCACACAGGTGTTCATGGCTGAGATAGCCCCAGTTGATGATGAAGGAGTGAAGGCTAATGCTGAGGTAGAGCTAGAGACGGTAGCTGAAAAAGCTGATGAAGAACAAAATGCTGCACATACGAAGATTGCTGCTGATTTTGCTGCTTTCATGGCCGATCTAAGCAAATTAACAGGAGAGGTACATTCTAAATCTAGTAGTTCTGTTTGCTTAAAATGTCTTTAACTGCAAAGTGAATTTGACACGTTAACAAAGCAACACCAAAGTCTAGTAAATGAGCTCTCGAACGTAAAAGAATCACACTTTTTCGTAAAAAGAAATAAGTCATTATTTTGAAGAAAATTAAAGCTTATTGTCACACTCCAACCGATGGCGGAAACATTAGAATGAGATGAACGAGATTGCTCAAGACATCATAACACTAAGTGTGACAATAATTAATTAAACAACCCATTTCATTTCATTCGTCAAATTTTCAAGTACAACATAATTCGAATACAAAATAACATCAAGGTAATAAGTTCAACAAGACATAACAATTTAACTTAGCATTCTTAGCGTGTTTCTATGCCAATCCTACTAAGTTTCGTCACACCAACTTCATCAACCTGCAACATGTTAAAAAGTATAGTTCAATAACAAAGTATTGGCGAGTACACAAGTTTGATATCATAGCATAAGTAATAAAAACGTTTAAACAAATCCACATGATAAGCTAGTATACGAGATTAATGTTAACAAGGCATGTGTGTCAATCTCAAGTGTACCACATAATAGATTAAAAACTTAACATTGACCACAAGAATACGGGAGGGTGCGTTAATCCTATAGCGCTATACATGTTAAGGGAGGTTTGATCGAAGTTAATGACATTTAGTATCACATAAGAATGTTCCAAGTAAACAATTCAAGTATCACATAACATAGCATGTATGATGGATTGTTTGTGTGATTTCATAGAATAAAAGTGTGATTTAGTGTGTTTATGATAGATTAACATGTTGCACCCAAAAGTGTAAAGCGTAAAAAGGGTGTCGAGTGTACTCACGGTTTTGCAAAGTTAATTCCTTGAAAGCGTTTGGGTTGTTTAGGTGGACAAACACCGAGTTATCCTACACAAGGAAACGTAGGTGTGTGAGTATTGGAATGATGATGGAGTTCGGTAATTTTAGGAATTTAAAGTATGCAAAAAGTATGTATAGTTAAAAGTATTTATCTAGACGTTAGCACTCGTTTTTGACACTATAAGCCTCAAAGGGTGCTTGTGTTTTTATGGGTCATGCCCAATAGAATTGTAACGATGGTTAGGTCTTAGATAAAATAACCTAACATTAGGATAAGTAACCGTATGGTCATCGTCAAATGTTCGGTTATATTTATTATTTACATATATAGTTTACATATATTATTATAAGTTTATAAATCATAGATTTCATTTAAGTCATGGATGTCATAGAAGTCATAGAAGCCATGCATGGAGGTAGGAGGATAACTGTCCTAACCTCTTTCGTAAGATTCACCAAGACATAAATTTCCACAAGGACAATCTAGATGGTCATGAATAAAGTACTTCACTAAGCTACATTTCGAACCGAATAAGCAAGCTAGGTGTATGCATCCCGAACATGGCAACATTTGGGGACGTGCCATTGCCTTGTTACTCAAGTGAAGGTGAAACATAGCTTAATGGATAGAAATCATCAAGTGATGGGTGGATTGAAAAGTTGGATAGCCAAGACCTCCATGTAATCACACCTTCACCAAACACAAGCTTGTAAGCTTGGATGGCTCAACACATGTGGGTTAAAAACCCTAATAAAAACCACAAGTTTAGAGGCATGTTATACCTCTTGATTTTGTATGGAACAAGTCTAGCTAGCTCACTAACCATAAACTTGATTAGTGGCACAAGTAGCATAGAGTTGTTAAGATTAAACAAGTTCAATAAATGTTATTATGTTTAACTTCCAAAACAGAAAGTTTGGCCATAAAATGGTATTGTTCCACTTTAATTTTCCATGAAAAACCTATGATAACATCCCATGGGGCTTAGCAAACATTATTGAGAAAGAAAACATAAAGAAAACTTTGAAAATTTTAAAGTTTGAAAAATAAATATGGGCAGAAAGTTTAACACACTTTTGGACCTCAAAATGGTGAGGTTTCACCTTAGTTTGCCCAAGAAAACTTATGAGAATCTTCCTAGAGGTTATCCAAGGGTGTTAGAAGAAGAAACAAGGTTTAAACAAAGAAGTAAGTGAGTTGAAACTCACTTGCAAGCTGAAATGTTTCAGCAGAAAGTTCTGAACTTTGAGAGGATTTTTGAGGTGTTTGGAGGCTTGTAAAAGTGGGAAATGGATGGGGGAATGCTTGTTTATATAGAGGAGGGATTAGAGTTTAAGTTAGGGTTGCATTTAATGGGTTTGGTGAGTTTTTGAATTGAAACAAGGAAGGAACAAAGACTTGGCAGCTTGCGGCCGCAAGCTGCCTTGTCTCGTTTTTTGTTATTTAATTTATATAACGGGTTTTAATTGTTATTTAAACATGACTTGCAAATAATTAACATAAGTGTGACAAGAATCATGGTGCCAAAAGTCTATGCATTTTGTGTATAACTTGTTGATTGCTTGCGTAATTTGAAACGTTTAACTTTATGAATATATGATAAGAATATGCAAGTTGATTCAAAGTTATATATTGCGTAACGAATGCGTGTATGATCATAGATATAAATGTGTATAAAGGTTGCGAATAGCGTATAATTGATCAACTTGATTACAATCAAAGCCTTGGATTTACAATGATTCAAAAATGAAATACGATTACAAGGTTTGGACATTCCAATTATAGAAACACAAAACAAACTTACTAAAAGCCGAAAGTTACAAAAGCGAAGCGTTACAGTTATGAAGAAGAATTAAATATTTTAACCTGTAAATTAAATGAGAAACTTCAAATTATTGACTTAGCTCATGATATGATGAGTGACAAAACATAAGAGATTTCTAAAAAATGCAAAGAGTTGTCAGAAGCACAACTGAAAATTTGTGAACTTGAAAAGGAAATTGAATCAATTCAGAGATTCATCTTTTGTTATGAAACACATGATGAATGGCCTGTAGAAAAGTAATGACAAGACATGTGTGGGCTTCAAAGGTTTCAATGAAGTTTCACCACCTCTTGGTCATGACTACTCATTCTTGCCTGACGAAGATGAGCTAACAGACTTTGTTTTAACTACACCTAGTAGTTCTACGTCAGGTAATGTTGATGTGTCTGAGAATGCCAAGAAGGATAATAACAGAGAAGCGGTTTTGAAAACAAAGAATACACTCCCTAAGAATCAAAATCAAGTTTTTGTTAAAAAGATTGATTTTGTTAAAGGGAGTGATATGAAAGAAGAGACCACTGTTATTACAAGAGAATCAAATGAGCTGTTTGCAAAAAAATTAGAATATAGATAAATCAATATTTTGAGCAAACTAAACAAGATCCTTCAAAGGCATCATCATCATCATCGTCACCTGATTAATCTAAACCAGAGACTTCAACTAAGAAGTCTTCGGCTAGAAGATCGTGCTTCAAATGTCACAACAAGGGACATGTAGCTAGCTGTTGTCCTAACAAAAAGAATGAAAACACAGATGAGTGAGAGACAGAGAGAAAAATCACCAGAAAAACTTGGTTCTGGTGAGAAGAAGGTTACTAACTCTCCAAAGATATCTGCTACCAAGCGACAGAGTGTTGCTGTTGGTGTAGATAAGGCTGAAAAAGGAACTCACCAAGTTCTTCATTTTCAAAGAAATCAACAAAGATTTTAGCCTGAATCTTCATCAGGCAGATATGAAAGACCTAGAAGTAGTTCACCAAGAATGAATAACTTTAATGGTCGATCAAATTTCAGAAGTCAAGGTCAATATCAAACTCGATATCAAAATGTTGGTAGTCGAAATTTTTATAACAATGGCTTTAATATTATTATCATCAAAATTCAAGGAATCAAAACAAAAATTTCCGAAGGTCATAAAGTCTAAATATGTTTAGGAAACCTCAGGACCAAAGACTGAATGGAAATCAAAAACCATTTCCATCAACATGTCTGAGATCCAAGACTCCTGTTAGGAGTGATGGATATTGGATGAATGTTCCGGTGGTTGATGAATCTGGAAGACCCAAGACCATTAAGGCTTGGGTCCCCCGATCTTACTAATTTTTGTTGAGTTGTGCAGGAGCTGCTAAGGAGGATTATCAACTTGTGGTATGTTGATAGTGGCTGCTCCAGGCACATGACGGGGGATGCGAGGTTGTTGACTGAGTTTGAGAATATAGATGGAGGTTATGTGAATTTTGCAGGTGCTAAAGGAGGGTACATTACAGGTCGAGGAAAAGTGACCAACAGGAAGATCACATTGGACAAATGAACGATGTCGAGTAGCTGAAGCACAATCTGATGAGCGTGTCTCAAGTCTGCGACAAGGGTCACTCGGTCCACTTTACTAAGTCTAAAGCTTTAGTGTTGAAACCTGGTTTGGTGATACCGGATGATTAGATAGTGATGAGAGCACCAAGGAGAAACGACACTTATGTCATGGACATGGGTGCTAAGGATTCTTCCACTGTGGTGGTGTGTTTACTGTCAAAAGCATATGAGGTTGAGTCAATGTTGTGGCACAGACGCATGGACAACATCCACTACCGAAAAATGAATTATATTATTAAAAATGGTTTAGTGGAAAGGGTGCCAGTGCAGAGGTTTCACTTGGAAGATAAATTTCTTCCATGTCAAAAAGGAAAACAATATAAGAAACCTCACAAGTCTAAAACAGTAAATTCCATTGATGCCCCTTATGAATTAATTCATATGGATCTATTCAATCTGGTGAACGTAAGGAGCATAGGTGGAAATTCTATTATTTAGTTGTCATAGATGATTACTCACGATATTCATGGGTGTTCTTTTTATGTACAAAAGATGAGACAGCGGAGATGCTAATAGATCTTTTTACAAAATTGGAAAATGTTCCATGATGCACGGTTCAAGAGGATAAGGACTGATAATGGCACGGAGTTCAAGAATCAGATTCTAGATCTCTGTTGTCTTCGCAAGGGAATTGAACATCAATATTCTGCTCCTTATACACGTCAATAGAATGGAGTCGCTGAGAGGAAAAACATGACATTGATTGAAGCCCCTAGGACTATGCTTTCTGATTCAAAGCTTCTAGTTCTTTTTTAGGGAGCTGCTGTGAACACAGCTTGTTATGTCCTATACAAAGTTTTGACGATTAAATGGTTCAACAAAACATGTCACGAACTATTGTTTAACCAAAAACAAAACTTAAAAGGCTTTAAACCATTTGGATTACTTTACACTATTGTGCGAAATAAAGATAAGCATATATTCGGTGAGGTAGCTCACAAGGGTTACTTTCTAGGTTATATGCCTCAACAATCAACGAGTGGTCCTGCTATATTATATGATTGTGATAATGTCTTTAAATCATTTAATATTCCTGATTTTTTTCAATGCAGATGAGTCTCAAGTGATTCAATCTCTAATCAGTGAAGATGAAGAGGGTGACTTCATGCCTAGATCGAGTACATCAATAACAGATGCTCCAGAAACTTCTTCCAGTGCAGCTCCACAGGACTCAAGTGATAGTGATTCTAAACCTATTCAGGGGGAGGACTTTACTAATCCATTTGCTAATAAGAACATTCAGGGGGTGATTGTATCTAATCTGGGAGATAATTTAGTTGTTGACATCATTGCTACTACACGCGCAAACATAGATCATCCAGTTGAAAAAATCATAGGTGATGTTGCTGCAGGTGTTCAGACAAAAAGATGTGTGATCGAATGTTCCTGTTTATTTACTTTGATTCAGAAGACTGTGATGTTAAATGGGTGTTTGTATAGCTACTTTATTGCCCAAGAGGAGCTGAAGAATGTTCACATGGCTCTAAAAGATAATTGTTGGGTTGAAGCTATGCAAGAGGAACTAGCTCAGTTTAAGAAGTTGATGGTTTGGGAGCTAGTTGACTTGCCTGAAGGAGAGAAGGAAATAAGTACCAAGTGGGTGTTTAAGTGCAAGAAGGACGACCGAGGGATCGTGATAAGGAATAAGGCTCGGTTGGTGGTGAAAGGGTTCAATCAGCAAGAGGGGATTGATTATAATGAAGTGTTTGCACCAGTAGCAAGGTTGGAAGCAATTCGTTTGTTCCTAGCTTTTACTTCATTCAAGGGCTTCAAAGTTTACCAACCTGACGTGAAGAGTGCATTTCTTTACTGGAAAGTCCAAGAAGTGGTGTATATCTCACAACAAGATGGGTTTACTGATCCAGATTATCCAGATCGAGTCTATCGACTGGATAAGGCATTGTATGGATTGCATCAAGCATCTACGGCGTGGTATGATACACTGTTAGCACATTTGTTAAAGAATGGTTTTGAAAGAGGTCAGATTGACATTACACTTTTCATTAAAAGGAAGAAAGAAGACTTTCTACTGGTACAGGAATACGTAGATGACATCATTTTTGGGTCATCTGATGAGAACATGTGTCATGAATTTGAGGAGGTAATGAAGAGCAAGTTCGAAATGAGTGCGATGGGTGAAATGTCCTACTTTTTGGGTTTACAAGTTGAACATAAGAAGGATGGGATGTTTATACATCAGATGAAGTATATGTATGACATTTTGTCTCGTTTCAAAATGGAGGATTGCGCTACTTTCAACACACCTATTTGCGAGAATCACAATCTTCGTCCAGATCATGAGAGTGTGGGGGATGTTTATCTAACTCAATACATGGCAATGATTGGTTCTCTGATGTACTTGTCTGCTTCTAGACCAGACATCATGTTCCCAGTGTGTCTTTGTGCCAGGTATCAAGCGAATCCAAAGGAGTCACACATGAAAGCGGTGAAGCGGATTCTTCGTTACTTGAAGGGGAAACCTAAACTTGGGTTATGGTATCCAGTTGCTAGTGATTTGAAGTTTGTTGCTTTCACTGATTCGGACTTTGGAGGATGCAAGTCAACAAGAAAGTCTACCACAGTTGGTTGTCAGTTCTTAGGAGGGGGGATCGTGTCAAGGCAATGCAAGAAGCAGTCTTGCGTGTCTACCTCTACGTGTGAAGCTGAATATATTGAGGTAGCTGTTGCTCTTAGGTTCTCTGGATACAACAACAGATGCACGATTACGGTTTGAATTTAACTCGTATAGACAATAATCCCACTATTTCAATCACCAACAATCCCGTAAAACACAGTCGCACAAAACATTTTGACATTCGTCATCATTTTATACGGGATTGTGCTGAAAAAAATAATTGAACTGCATCGAGTCGACACACTAGATAACCTGGCAGATCTTTACACAAAAGCATTTGACAGGGCTCGTTTTGAACATTTAGTCGAACTCAACGGGATGAGGAATCCTGAATAACCAATTTTCCATAAATTTTTGTAAATAATTTACTGTTTTTCAAAAATCAAAACACAAAAAAATAGAAAATCAAAAATGAGCTTTCACTATGTGGAAAATAAGAAATGATAGTACATCAGCAAGTTAGATTATCACACTGAAATTAAGATTAGATTGCTTAAGTGTGATAGCAGCTTCATCATGATTTACCAATAGGCAAAAGGAATGAAATAATCAACTTATATTGGTGATATAAACATAATGAATTGTGTCTGAGTGGGTAACATATCAGTGGCATATGGTTTTATAACCTTAAATCTTGCGTTGATAGATTGCCAAAATCTAAGATTTTAGGTCTTTATATCATTATTTCATTCGGGGTATCAAGGTTGTCCTTCTACTGCATCCAGATCTATGTTGACCTAGGCATAACCAGGATATCTTAAAAGAGCTAAAATGCCAAATCCCAGAAATTGAAGAAGCTCTCCTAGAGAGTCATTCAAATGTGCAAATTGCATCAATCGTACCAAAATTTGGTATTTGCCCTAACCCTTGTTGGATATTTTTCTCTTTGTTGTATAGAAGTACTTACCTGATCACCAATTATCTAATGTTGTACATCAAAAGGATGAATTTCGGTATAATCACCTACTACGAGGAATCTTTGTGCATACCTTGATCGTGGGGGTATGTCCTGAAGTGGGACACACTGGTATATCAGTATAAAATTATATTAACATATCATTAGGTAATGGTACTTGAAATGTTCATGTATTTTGTTTAAGTGTATAAGCAATACTGGTAATCGTCTTGAACTACTTTTCATAAATTCCATATAGAATTATCTAATAGTGTGTAAACAGTTTGATGTTGCTAATATGATCTTCTTACTAGTGATTCTTACAAAAATAGAGTGTTTATTATTTCGTTCTTTATTTGCTTTCAGAAAATACAAAAATAAAAAGATTTCGTTTTCTTGTAAATTCTTAATGTACGGAAAATGGTTGTTCATGAGGAGTTGTTATCGATAGGGGGAGACGGTGTTAGAAGATGAGTTTAAAATTTTAAAATCTTGCAGGTTCAGTGTGCTTAAAATTTTAAGTGTGTGGTTTGAGTTGAGAAGTGCTTAATCTGTGATACAGTTTTCTCATCTCTTGAATAATAATAATTTGTTAACTTGTGTTGAAAATTCTTATAGTTTCTCGAGATGTTTGTTTTATAGTATACAGATTGTAGTAGTGTGTTGCTGTAAAGTTTGGTGAAGAAGAGTTTGATTGGATGCATGGTAGAACCTCCTTTCTACATTGTAGACAGAGTTGAAGAGTTTGAAGATTGCTATGCAAGTACTAAACTGGAGTTTACTCAAACGCTAACGATTTAGAAGATTTGTTGATTGGATACATCAGCTTAGGGGGAGTCTGTTGCTGACAGAAGCTATTAAAGCTGAAGCTATCCAAAGACCAACAATTTTCAAAGACGTTGAAGATTGCAAGATGATTGAAGACAAAATTGTTTAATGAAGCTATTGTCAAGGGGGAGTTTGTTGCTCCATATTTATGACAACAACTTAGATTTGGTCTTTGGATATCTTGTAATTAGTAAAATGATAAATAGTTAGTGGCTTTAGTATTGTAGTAGTTGATTAGAAGTGATTGGGCTAAACCAGACACATTTTAGTGAGTGCTAGGCGAATTGGGCCTAGACCAATTTGCAACCCATGTGGTGAAACCCTAGCCAAGTTGCAAACCTGTCTCTATATAAAGAGAGTTTTGCATTAGTGTTAAGGTTGCTCAGTTGCTCAGTTAATCACTTCAGAGAGAGTTGAGAGAGAATTCTTGTGGTCTAGATTGATTGTAATCATTGTGATAGATAATCAATAAAGATCGGGTTTATAGCGATTGCTGTTCTTGTTCGTTTTCTGTGAAATCTGATCTTGGGGATTCCGCACTCTAAGTTGGATAGACAATTCTGTGAAGATCCATACGGATTAGGGGGCCTATAGATTCATCGTAGCAGGTGAGTATACTGAGATCATCCTTTATTTTTTACAACGTGTGACTATTGGTGAACAGGTCAGTACATTCGTAGAGCAAAGTGACCAATAATATCTGATGAGGGTTAAGTAAATACCTTATATGGTATGTTTGACTTTTTAAGCACATGGAATTTTCTTGTGATGAGATTTCCTTTATTTTAAGGTTTCCCCCCTTCTATTTTGGCTCTATTAAGGATATCCTGACTGTGCCTAGGTCTGCATATATCCAGATGCAACAGAAGGGTAGCCCTGATATCCCGGATGACTTATCAGCATAAAGCCCGAAACTTCATACTTTGGCTATCTATCAACGCAGGATTTAAGACCATGAAATCATACACCAACGGTATGTTACCCGCATGATACATAGTTCGGTATGTTTATATCACTTAGTATCTTTTAATCACTTTGAGCGTTACGCCTACCGACATATCACATAAGATCCTAGTCTTCTCAGCTACAACACCTTACATGTGTCAGTCACGCCCTTTATCATGAATATTCATTTCATTTCCCTTTTGATGAACAAAGTCTTTTTTTTCTTTTCTTTTTTTTTTTGGCTTTTTCTGTTTTTCAAATGATTTTGTATTTTTCTGTTTTCTCCCCCTCAAAAAATGCATATATACGTATATCTCCCTCTTCCCCCTAAATTTGTGCATCACACTTTATGCACAAATTTAACTAATAAAGAAAATGTATGTAAAAAGTTTTAAATGAAAGAAAAGGAAAATATTTTTTTTGTTTTTTTGCTTAACCATTCCGTCATTAGATGAAAGACTAATCAATTTCAAAATGAAAGCACGAAATTTAAATTTGTAGCTTTTCGTTGATCTTTTCTTACCTCATCTCCTCCAAAGGAAACATCCACACTCGTAAAAAAATTTGAACTTTTTGCAACAGTGAGATGTTATCCAATATGTCCCTAGACAACCGCTATCAACATTCCAGAGATTTTCAACAGCTCATCCTTGGATGTTCCTGAAAAATAAGGAGCTTACTAAGACGATGGGACCCAGGCCATCGTGGTCCTGGGTTTCCCTAAAGCATCAAAATAAGACACTTCTTTCAGACACAAGTCCCCTTTTGTTTTGAGGATTGTGATGTTGCTGTCGCTTTGGATTTGGGTTTCCAAATCTGTTTCATTTTAACAAACGTGGTTGTTGCCTTTAATTGAGCAACTTTAGCTGTTTCATGTTTAGTCGTTTTAAAAACAGATTTTTGTTTCTAAACAACCTTGCGTTTGTTTTTGGCAATGTCCAATCCCCATCAGATGGTTTAACCTTGGAATTCACATTCTTCATTGCCTTAGGTGATGATACCTTCTTCGGCTTAGAATGATTATTATTATCTTTGTTGTAACCCACTGATTTTGAGCATGATCGGAAACATGGGGACTATGTGAGTAGTTCCGAGCAATGCGACCAGGAATGCCGCAATTGAGCATGTTTGTCTCTTCACGTATAAGGCATTCTGATTAGCATGTGTAGCTCTTTCAGGCCCTGAAGGATGAACTGATCCCTTATGTTCTTGATTTCATTGCACGTTTCTTGCAGACGAAGATGAATTTGGATGTTTGTACTTGTCGTTTGCAAGGGCCTTCAGTGGTGGAGATTTCTTTTGATTCTTCTTGTTTAGTTTAGACTGCAAGTCTTGTTCATAAATCTCCCCAACCTTTCCAAAATCTTTGCTAGCACGGTCAAAAGCATATTTTTCACATTTGCCATTAATGACCGGCTTAGCAAAAGCATTTTTCACATCACTAGCCTTTTGAGGGCTATTGCTGCCCATTGAGGATTTTGGAGAGTTTGACTGTCCTTGGCGTTTGGACCTCTGCTTTCTTCATCTTCGATTTGCTCGTTTCTTCTCCTTTAGCTTGCTCTGAATCTTTTCATCACAAGCAAAAGGTTCAACTTGTTCAGTTTGCGCACTTGGAGCCTTGTTCGCGTCAGCTCTCTCTTCATCAGCTTTGATAAAATCATAGAGTCCTGGCTTATCAGATGAAAGACAAGACACTCCAGCTGGATCATTAGAAAGTCAACAACACCAAATGGTTCCCATGTGTCTGACGTATAATCACTGGGTTTTTGGTACACCATATGTTGTGCTCTCTCAAGATCTTCGTAGGTTTCAGGCATTGTCGTGTAGTTGTGATTATACGGTGGGGCAACCTGATTGAATCCCAAACCCTGCCCCTCGTTCTCCTTATATGCCAGCTGCACATTGCACATGTCTTGAACAAGCTTGTTGGATGTATCAAACTTCTTTATATTAACTTCGTTTTGTGGATAATTTCCAGTAAGAAGTCCCAGCTCAACTCTTACCAAGTCGCATTCCATGGTTTTTGAATCTAATCTGGTTTTCTAATCATGGACCCAACATTTTTGTTGATTTACGTCCAGGTGGAGCTGAGCTATGTCTTTCTTTTGTGCTTCAACCTTTTCTGTGAGTAACTTGTTACTTTCTCGAAGGCCAATGCACTAAGCCATTTCATTATTGTAATCATTAGCCATTTTGGAATTAAGTGCCATGAGTTGAGCAACCCTATTCCTGCAAGGTTTATTGCCCAAAAGGTAGTTGACTATGTCAATGAGCGATCTTGATTTGTCAGCTTGAGTTTGGCCTTGAGGTAGAGTTTGGGGTGCTGGGCTGCTGATTGCTGCTTGCTGGGCTTGAGGTTTCTGTTCCGCCACTTCTTCAGGATGAGATTCCTTTGATTGTGCGTATAGCTCTTGGTTTGAGTGTAAATGTTCCCACAACCAAGATACAAAGGAGTCTTTGTCACCACCCAAAAAGCTATTCATCTCATTCCTTACTTTCTCTTTTTGCCTCCCACGTTCAAGCAAGTGCATCACATATTCCACGACAGGATCAACATTATAGTCTCCAATAAACTCATTCAGCTTTTCCTTCACTAGATCCTACAAGTTCGGGTTTTGATTTTGTGCCTGGGTTGAAGTGTTGTTGACGGATGCTTGGATTAGTGGGCTAAAGACAATGTTCGGATTTGCATTCGGTTTTGAATTATATACTGGGCTGAAAACTATGTTCAAATACTGAGCTTGGGCTGTAAATATCTTCGGATGATCAAAATCGTACAGGTAAAAACGTTAAAAATGTTTGAAAACTGTTTTTTTTACCAAAATGTACACTTAGACTCGTCTCGATGATATGAATCCAATGATATATAATGTCAAAGATGTTTTTTGGAATTTTTGTGCCTTTTTTTTTTGCTTGTTTTCAACTACTATCTCGAATTCGAATAGTATCTCAAACTAGAAACACTAGACTCTAAATAGTATCTCGGAACAGTATCTTATCCGAGATGGTGATGATGATCCTAGATGGTTCTGATGATCCGAGATGGTTATGATCTGAGATGGTAATGATGATCCGAGATTGTTTGAATATGGAGACAAACTTCAACACTAATGATCCGAGATAGATTCGAGATGCATGTTCATCAATCCAAGATGCAGGTTGAGATGATTTGAGATGCAAGCCTTTGATCCGAAATGATCCAAAATGTTCAAGAAGATAATCCGAGATGGTCCGAGTTAGTTTGAGATCTTTAACCAGACTATCTGAGATGGTTCGAGATGTTCAACCAAAAAACCAAAAACCAAAGAAGATGCGATCAAAAATCCGTGTGATATTAGATCTGAGCCTGGAAACAGATTCAAACAGGCTCTGATACCAATTGTAAGTCCCGAAAGTCCAGATTTAACAATGATATCACACGATCACCAAGGATGGGCGGAATCGAAACTTGATGATATTCAAGAAAACCAAAAAGATGAAATAACAATGCGAATCAACTTTAACACCTTGCACACGATTCTATTGCCTGAACAAGCAAAACCGTCTGGTACAAGATGGAGGATCTCTAAAGAAATCCCAAAAGTCTAACCCTAGAAATGACATAAGCTTAGCTTATATACCTAGGGTAAGGGCATGCCCCTCATGGGCTTGCCTAGCCCACATGGCCTATGGCATGCCCAAATGACCTATAAAGGTCCAAACCTAATACAGACCAACGCAGTTAATCCCAGTTAGCTATCATAGACAGTTGCGTATATTTGATGCATCAGTCTCACAGTTTTAGGACCTAACAACTATCTCCACCACATTTGGTCTTAATGACCTCAATGAGCCCACTTCTTTCCTAAAGAAAGATTTACACGCTGAATTCATTGAGCAAGGATATGAAGATCAATTATCAGGTATTACTTTTTTTAACCTGAATTTCCCGCTGACATGAAATTCTTTTTCCACACACTGGTATTATGTTTGTCAGCCAAAACAACCGCTTTTAACGAAATACCTTTAAATATTCAGTACCTGGGTATGCTATTATAACCAAATCAAAATTTAACTTTTCTCAGGTATTGTTTTCTGATTTGGTTGCAAATTTTAATAATATTAACAAGGGTAAAAACTTTTTTGATACACCTTAGGTTGTTGAGTTTCTATTTACATAAACAAGTTTCTGAAATTGATTTTCAACAAGGTGTCATCTGTGAAGTTGGCAGCCTTAAACATGAAACTTTTACTAGACTCTCAACATGAAAACCAAAGGTGCTGAACAGAAAGCAACAAAGACTGAGCAAATTTTTGACTACTTCCACAACCACTGCTCCTTCCTCTGTTGCTGAGCCCACTGCTCCTGGTGAACATGGCATTACAACCAGTGGTATGCAACCCCCATTAGAAAACACAAAAAGAAACCTACTAAATACGAGAAGCCCACCAAACACCCCTAAAAGGTAACTCTGGAAGATGAGATCCCAGATGTTTTACCTGTGACAACACCAAAGTCACTTAAAACCACTGTTGCTACTTCCTCACAGTAGTTGGTTCAAAGATCTCCACCATCACAAACTCCTCTATTTCTTCACAAAAGGAACACGTTGTAAGTATAGGGACACCACACTATGAGGCAGATGATTCAATTGAACATTTGTTCTCAAGCCCCTCTCCCAAGGCTATGTCTCTTTCTACTCCATTACCCACCTCTCCAATTCCTTCCACATTTTTACCTCCGTTCAAGCTATAGAGAAAACTCAGATTACAAGCAGTCCCTCTCAATCACCCATCACTGAGAGTTTAACTTCAGCATTGACTGAATTTGAGAAAACTCAATTAGCCAACCAAGAAACAGTTGAGGAGGTTACACCCCATGAGTTACACGTAACTCTTGGTGGTAGTTCAAGTGAAGCAACTACTATAACTGATGGTATTGGACAATGGTTTCATCCATAAGACTTCCTTGAAGGCAACAACTACTAAGGCTACAATTGTATCCTCCGAGCCAGTTGGAAGTCCCTAGTGCCAAGAACAAGGAGCATTTGGTTCTGACAACATTGAGACTCCCCATGTTGCTGATCCAAATACAACTACCTCTTGTAGGAATTTAGATGATCCTATTCATTTAGGTGATAAATTACAATATCAAGAATTGACAGAGAAAATCAATACCATAGAATCATCTATTGATGAAATCAAATCCATGATGAAATAAATGCTCAAAAATTCTGAACCATCTCCAACACAAAATGATGAAGAGCTATGGATGGTTGTTCAACCAATCATCCTAGCTCAGAGACATTTAGCAGATATTCAACACGAAACCCATATGAAGTTGATCCGCAATATGGTTGAGGCTCGATATAAAAATACACAAGCTGAAATTAAAGCCATCAAAGACCACTTGCTAAAACTATTGGCTCTGCCCCGGTTATCATTCTTGAAGATGACAAAGAAGATGATGTCAAAAAAGGGGAGAAAGATTACATGAGAAAGTGCAGTCTGACTCAAAAGTTAAATCAAAGGTGCAATAACAGCCAACAACCACTACAACCACTGCTGACGCATCCGAAGCTACGTTGGGAAAAGGAATTGATGAAAAAGCTTTGAGGCTCATTAAAGAAGAAAAAGCTGTTGCTAATGAAAAGCAGCAAAGACAAGATACATTGAAGAAAAAGCTTTGAGGCTCAATAAAGAAGAAAAAGCTAAGCTGTTGGAAAAAAAAGATGTTGGTATTTCAAGACAAAGAAAGTCTGCAAGAAAGTCAATACAACCAACTCCCATCTCTTCTACAACCACTGTTGCAACTACTGTTATTGTATCCTCTGTCACCATAGCCCCAACAAACGTTAGGACAGATGTTGTACAGCAGATGCTAGAAAGACAGATGTTCCAACAGATGTTGCTCAAACCACTACCCTAATCACATTACCAACATTAACCGAACCATTATCCACACCACCTCGAATTCCTACACATCCACCATCCGAAACTTAAATTCAATGCAAAAGAAAACTTTTTTGTTGATGATGATGATGATGATGATGATAAATGAAGAGAGCCAATCACCACTCCCTGCATCATCACAATCCATTTAACAACTATCCTCATCACTACCACATCCAGAAACACCAATTCCACCCATACACTTATCATCTTCTTTACTTCCATTGGGTGCACTATATTTGGAACTTTTTGCTGTTAAAGGAGAGATAGAAGCTTTTGACAAGATAGAGGATTTGAAACAGAGAGAATTTCCATCCTTGCTGGGGTATCGAAAGCCTAAGAACCTTGATGAATATCTTAAGTTAATGGCTAGACAAGCTGAGTTTATTGCGAAAGACAAATCAAAAGATAAAGATGATAGGGCTTTACAAATCTCCTTACAATTTCAACTGAGCAAAGTAAGAAATATTGAAGAATTTGCTAAGGACTTGAGTAAGTCTATGTCTGAAAAACCAACCACTAATGATCCTGAATTGAAAGAAGACTATCTTGATCATGTCATGAAGCACAAGCCTTACAAAGCAACAAGGGCTCAATTTAAAGACTGGTCAGAAAATTAGCTATAGGAAGAAATTGAAAGAATTTATACAATGCTCAAGGATCCTTCAAAAAATCATACTCCTCCTACTTGGAAAAAGGCCAAACTTGAAAGCGAAGACCATGCTCTTAAAATAAAAAGAATGAAAGCCGAAGTTGTTGACGCTCTGTATGGAACAACAAGGCAAATTACTAGATGACCAGAATCAAAAGGGGTAGATACCTACAAAAGATTGGACGAGCTAAGAAAGAAAGATCCTTCTGTCCCAAGAAAGCGAATCTACGCTCAATCAACCACTACTCCTTAATAGACCCATGTTCCTAAAAGATCAAGTTCAACCTTGGCTTATCCATAATTGCCTTAAACCAAGCAAAGAGGCAAAAAACAGATGGAAGAAGAGGATCAAAGGATGCATGAAGAATTAAGAAAAGAATGGATAAAGAATCAAATTTTGAACCACACAGAAGCTGCAAGTGATAAGCTTAGAGCCTCACTTTCTACACTTGTAAGCAGACCTATCTCACCCAACTCATCACAAATAACCCTACTCCCAAGAAAACCACCTGACTCAAAAATTCTAAAATGGAAGTCTTTCATAGACACCCCCATGAATTGACACTTCTCATGTCAGATGGTACAGTTCAAAAGATAAAAATGGAGGATGCATATATCTGGATGCACCTGACCTCCAAGACTTGCTGTATCTTGAACTTGAAAGGGATGTAGATGATATGATTGCCCTAGACTTTGAACTTCAGTTCAAAGGACACATAAGGGAATCATTGATGAGGAATAAAGACCAGTAATATTTTTTTGTTTTGGCATCATCTGTTCTAGGGAAAGATTTTTGGAATTGACCCTACAAAAGAACAGATGATAGAAAGCCAAAATATACTACAACCTCTGATCCTAATAACAATATAACATCTGCCCAAGTCAAGCTCTGCTGAAGACTAAATGTCAAAGGCTTGCCATAGCAAAACTCAGTTGAAGACAAAGCTCTGCTGAAGTCTAAAGCTAAAGGTCTTCCAAGGCAAAGCTTTGTTGAAGGCTAAAGCTAAAGGTCTGCCAAGGAAAAGCTCTGGTGAAGGCCAACAGAGGATGTCTCATCATTGTTTTACTATCAGTCTTTGTAATGTTTAGTTATAGCAGTGGTTAGCTTAGCAGATATTGTTACTTTGTTAATTTTATTAAATGTCGCTTTCATGCTGACATCATCATAAGATGCTTAGTGGTTAGGATTATAGTATAAATAGAACAATGCTTGTACTGTTCTATTTGATCACTTTCATCAATTATCAATCTAACATTTCTTCCTTACATTCTATATGAACAAATCAATGATCCTAGGCTGAGGGGGAGATTGTGATTTATATGCATTTGATTACAATCACTAACATGATAATGAAAAATAATCTCTTGGCTATTAGGAATTAAAGTTCATCATTCCGCTGCATTTACATCTGATTTATCATCTTTCATTTATCATATTTAAAACTTTCATAAACAGTTTAAAACTCGGATCCTAACAGTTGAAAAGCTCGAGTGTTGGATTTCTTTGCTTCCTCAGGCTTTGCATTCCCTCAGTAGCACATTTAGGGCAGTTTGTCTTAATGTGGCCTTTATCACCACACCCATAGCATACGACATTCTTCAAGTCCTTACAATCCAAGGACTTGTGACTAGTCTTCTTACATATGCCACATGGCTTTGATTGCTCGTCCGTAAGACGTTGTCCCCAATGTCGTCTACCACAAGTTTTGTAGACAGGTCTATCATCCGACCTCTGTTGGTTCTTAGTTAACCTAGACTTGCCCTTCTTGGATTTCTAGGATTGATCATCAACCCTCTTCCACTTCCCATTAGTCTCAGTCCTGATTGACTTCAATCTCACCTCATCTTGAGTGAGTGAGAGAGATAGGTCCATAGCAGACCTAAAAGTAGTGGGATTGGATGTTTAACCATACCCTTAATCTCAGGTGCTAACCCACCATCAAACACGCAATGTGTTTGGATTTCGGGTTGATTAAATAGGGAACTAGTCTAGATAGTGAATTATAATCGGACACATATTTCCGACAATCCAGATTCTTCATGGTGAGACTCAAGAAATCATACTCCACCTTTTTCCACTTCATGAGGAGGAAAATACGTCTCCTTGATCAGGTCCACCAATTTGGACCACTTCATATTGTACAGGGACACTTTCCCTGCCGACAGAATCATGGCCTTCCACCATGTTAGGGCATCGCCTTAAATGATTGAGATACATACTTAACAATGTCTCTACCAGCACAACCACTGATGTCTACAACAATTTCCATCCCATCAAGCCACTTAATGGCATCGATGGCTCGTTTCTCCCTAGTGAAGTCCTGAGGTTTACAAGATACGAAATACTTATAAGTACACCCGCGTTTAGTAGTACGAGATTTCTCCTTAACAACACGTCGAGGCTGAATCCTCTCATTTGAGGAATAATGTGAGCTTTCAGATTTATGTGCGGAAGAATGTGGGATTGATTGGGACTTTGGATCCGTCGAACCTGATCATTTAATATTGGCCCCTAAATTCTCCATGGCTTTGCCAACTTCAGCAGCTATTAGGGCTTGTAGGTTATTTCCTTCGCCCTCACGAGTATCATGTCTATCATTAGCATGCCCGCTATTGGCATTTCCAGAATTCTGGTTTGCCATATATAGAAACTTTGGACTACAAGCCAAAATAATTTATTGCTCAGTGCAATGTGTATAGTAAATGGTCATCGAATTTGAGGGACATGGAAATTTTATCAGCCATGGTTTTAATGAACCATATAGGCTATAAGGTTTAGATATATATATATTATATATATATCCTCCACCTTTTGGGCAAGTGTGCACATAGTCATAACTGCCTAAATATGATTTAACATTTCATTGAATGTTAAATGAAATAAGTCAAATATATATAGTCGCGGTATCATAGGGCCATTTATCATATAGGCTTTGTCATATGGATAACCATTAAGAAGATCTTGTTGAAATATTGAGCAGATCGATAAAGTTCGAACTAAAATCGAGACGATGCAATAAAAGGATAATATGAATAAGACAACCTTAAAATTATCATTTTGAAATAGGAAAGGTTACAATACTTCTCCTCGAAGGGACTTTAAAAGAAATGATATGGCCACGCAGGGACTTTGAAAGGAAATAACATCTCCACGCAAGGACTTTTGAAATTGAAATACAAACTTAGTCTACACAGGGACTTTTGAAATTTTAAAATACAATGATATGTCCAGCATGGACTTTTGGAATACAATAAAAGATAAATAATAAATCTTCATTCATCCTTCTTTCCCTTGATTATCTTGGAAAGCTTCTTGAAGATTTTGCTTGTTCTCCTTTCGTTCTTTTCAGCCTGACGCTGAATCTGCTCCCTCGCTCTAAGGCTTGATTATTAGCCTCGAGTTGTTGCGGTGGTTGTGGTTGAGGAGTAACCGGATACTGGTACCCATAATTGGGATATCCAGTATTTGGATAAACAGGAGGAAATGGTGATGGAAAAAATGCATTATGAACAATCGCTGAAGAAATGGATCGTATGATGGAGCTGGGTAATTGTATTCCATAGATGCTGCCGAATATGAAGTATCATATCCAGTCATATCTGGATATGTAGGAATAAGGTTATCAAAACCCAAAGGTTGTTGTTGAGATGGTTCAACAACTTGTTTAGTATTAGAGGGTCCACCCATTTGTGGGTCCTCTTGGATAGTAGGATAAGTTGGAGGCAAAGGTGGAAGCGAACCAGACCATTGCCCTGCACGTACCGACATACGTGCACCACGAGGCTTCCTCAGTTATGGTGGTGGTTGTAGTTTCTCCACGGGTTCCAATGGCTCATCCTCTTGTGGAGGTGGTGGCGTTTGTGGAGGTGGATAAGGAGGTGTGTTAATAAAGATAAATTGATTAAAATATTGGTCCCATTCATTGGGACCCTAGTATGGAGATTTTGTATAGGATACCGTATCACTTGACAGTTCAATTGGATGCATATGGGATCCTGATGGCGGCATTTCTGGGTCAGAATCGCCGCCCGGTTGGTTTTGCTGATTTAGTTGGTTTTGGCTAGCAGGTGGTGTGTTTATTGACTAGTTAGGGTCAAAAGAGTCATGATGAGAATGTGATTGGAAGTGATGAGAATGGTGTGAGTGGTGAGAGTGAAATGAATGGTGTGAGTGATTAGAGTGGGAGGAATGGTGTGAAATAGAATGTCTCCTAGGCTGCGACCAGTCAAACTCGTTCGAGTATTATGGGTGGTCCAAACTATAGGACCGTGATGGCATTTGTCTAGATGGTCCTCCCCGCATTGGACCTTTTCCTCGTCCTCGAATTCTTGGCAGCATATTACATGTTAAATATAAAAAACAATAGCAATAACTTAATATGGATATGAATGATCCTAGGTCAATGCATAGACTCGAGAAAGTCTAAGGATTATGTTATTGTGATATTTGAGATTAAACACATAAGGCTAGTGTTTAATACACTCAAATGTTGGCTCTGATATCAACCTGTCACACCCTAATTTTCTGGTGGGCCCGAACTTGGGGTAAATGACAAATTAATACAGATACACAAATAACACAATGGAAGTATTGGGAATTAAAATACTATTACAAATTATAAGTGTCCGAATGTTCAAAAATAATATGTAGACGAAAATGTATAAAAGATCCACAGGCGGATCAAAATAATCAAAATGATTATGTAACAGACTACTAGGCTTCAATGCATGAAGTTGCAAATTCCACTTAAGTATTTACCTGGCAGCTTCCAGCCTATTTACGTTCTTTGCAACCTGCGCTTAGTCTTTTGAAGATAAGTCAGTTTTCACTTGTAAATACAAATAACCGACACATTTTTGAAAATATTTCAAAAATCATTTTAAGTCCACTAGGCACATGTATTTTCATAAATAACTTGGGATAAATATATCCCTTGTTATCAGTTTTACATGCTTCTCAATACATATGGAGCCGGGTACTAAACATCGATAACATGATTAACCGACTCACCACTTTAACCCATAATAGGGTATCCCCATAAAAGGTAAGAAAAATATTTTCACGATTGCATTAGCATCTGTCGGGTGTATGCCTACACGTGCTTAAGTCATGGTCGTTTACAATTAAATGAGCTGTGGATATCCAGGACGCGGTCGTATTAACCCATAATGTTTTAGTTATCAAGAAAAACGAATTAAAACGCGTTATATGGATTTTCAGTCACAATCCGACATTGATCCATACCCGACCAAATGGTAATAATTTACCTTATCCTAAGCCCGTATAGGGAAAAAGGTTAAGAGTATTTACCAGGCTTAAATCTTTAAAATCCAAAGCTAAATATAAGCACAACTGCTCAAACAAAACAACTAACAAGGTTGCAATTTACTGGAGCCCTTAGTCTAGAAGGAATGGTATAATAACCCATTAGAATGTTAACGGGTCTTATTCAAGTCATATCACTTCAAACAGATCTTCTGAACAGTCTTTAAGTATCAACAGAGTTTAAAGCAGCAGATCTTTATTAGTGATCAGATGTTGTAGATTGTTTGGCTTTCAATCATCTGTTCTTTTATAGGGTTAAATAGATCTAACAAGCTCCCCTAGAACAGATGATGCGAAAACTTTTCATTATTGTTGATCTTTATATCTCATCACCATTTCCATTATCTGTCCTTTGAATTGTAATTCAAAGTCAGGGAAATCATGTCATCAAAATCCCTTTGATGTTCAAGGTTCATCAAATTTGGAGGTCATATGCATCCAGACCATATGCATCCTCCATCGTAAGCTTTTGAACTTTACCATCTGATCTGAGCAAGGTCAATTCGTGGGTGTCTACAGATGACTTCCACTTTAGAATTTTTGGACCAGATGGTTTTTGTGGGTGAAGAGTTATTCTTGATGAGTTTGGCGATTGAGGTCTTCTAACAAGGTTTGAGATAATTGCTTTAAGCTTATCACTTGAAGCATCTGTATGGTTAAGAAATTGATTTGTAATTCCCACTTTCTTTTGCTCTTCAAACCTTTGCTCATCATCTTCTTCCATCTGCTTTTGCCTTTTTACTTGGTTTAAGGAAAGTGTGGGTAAGACAGTGGTTGAAGTATGCTTTTTGGAGGCTAGGGTCTGTTGAGGGATTGTTGTTGGTGGATATGCTGGCTTTCTTGGAACTGAAGGATCTTTCTTTCTAAGCTCTTCAAGTCTTTTATAGGTATCAACTACCCTAGAGTCTAACCATCTTGCAATAGATCTTGATGAGCCATAGTTTGCAGCAACTAGCTCAGCTTTCATCCTTTTAATCTTCAAGGCATGATTTTGATCAACAGGTTTAGTATTTTCCAATCAGGTGGAGTTGGCTTGTGTAATGGATCCTTGAGCATAGACATGAATTCTATCAATTTCTTCTTTAAGCTCATTTGCAGACCAATCCTTGAATTGTGCTCTTGATACTTTTTATGGTTTTTGTTGCAAAATGTGGTCAACATAATCTTGTTTCAGTTCTTCATCAAGCTCAGCAGTTACAGGCGTTTCTGACATAGACTTAGTCATCTCTT
Source organism: Scalesia atractyloides (assembly GCA_947069175.1). Lineage (NCBI taxonomy): Eukaryota > Viridiplantae > Streptophyta > Magnoliopsida > Asterales > Asteraceae > Scalesia > Scalesia atractyloides. The sequence continues at coordinate 18,764,254 of CAMTDV010000029.1, forward strand.
TGGCAAAGTCTTCAATCTTTCTTACTTTGATCAGTTCATAAGACAAAATGCCTTGAGTAGTCCTGTCATTTTTCCATTTGCTCCTTTCTTTGACAATATTCTCAACCTGTCTAGCCTTCAACTTTAGATATTCATCTACATTTCTTGGCTTTCTGTAACCAAAGAGAGATGGAAAGTCAAGTTTTGTATTATCCTCTGCTGTGAAGAATGATTCAATTTCTTTTCGCACAACCATCAGTTCCAGAGGATTTTTGGCAGCAAAAAGTATGATGGATGGTGGTTGACAAATGGTTGGAAGTGAAGTGGTTTTAGGTGAAGATGATGAGGATGGTGATGAAGTGATAGGTTTTGATGATAAAGGAACTAGTGATGGAATCCCTTCATCATCTTCAACAGCAGGAGTTTTTCTTTTACGTTGGAATCTGATTTGTGGTAAAGGTGGTCGTAATGGAATTCTTAGTGGTGTGGATAATGGTTAGGTTAAAGTGGGATATGTGATCATGGCAGAGGTTAAGGTAACATTCGTTGATACATTTGATGTAACAACATTTGTTGGTTGATTTGATGGTGGAGGTGTGTTGGTACATTTGTTGTACCAACATCTGTTGGTGGTGGAGATGATTTCTTAGGTGAAGGTTTTTGTTTCTTTTGAGGTGATGGTGTTGTTTTGTTAGAGCAGTGGATACACTTGTTGTAGGCGTGGCAATGGTTTTAGAAGAGGTGGTTATTGGCTGTCTGACTTTTCTTGTTGACTTTCTTCATTTTGATGTGCCAATGTCTTCTTTTTCCATCTGCTTGGCCTTTTCTTCTTCATTAGTTTAGAAGCTTTAGCTTCTAGTGTATCTTGCCTTTTCTACTTTTCTATGGCAATTTCTTCTGCTACTTTGTTCAGGGTCTCATCAATCCCTTTTTGAACACAAGCATCTGATGACACAACAAAAGTTTGATTTGCAGCAGTGGTTGTAACAGACTCTGGCTTTTGTTGCACCTTTGAGTCTCAGTATATCACTCTCCCCCTTTTTGGCATCGTCCACTACTTCTTCATGAAGGACTGTTGTAGGGGCAGAGCTAGTGGTCTTTACTAAATGTTCTTTAGTGGCCTTGATATCAGCTTGAGTATCTTTGTATCTCGCCTCAACCATGTTTTTGATAAGCCTCATCTGAGTTTCATGGTGAATGTCAGCTAAATTCCTTTGAGCTATAATGATTAGTTGCACATATTTCCATAGCTAATTGGTAATTTGTTGTGTTGTTGGCTGGCAATGAGAATTTTGTAACATCTGCTTTATCCTATCTTTCATTTCAGTGATTGAAGACTCCATTGATGTCATTCTCTTCGTGAATTCTTTGTATCTCAGATCATCACCTAATTTAATAGGATCATCTGAATTCCTACCAGAGGTAGTTGTATTTGTATCATCAACAGGAGGAATCTCCATGTTATCAGACCCAAATGCCCCTTTCTCTTGGTACTTGGGACTTCCAACTAGACCAGAGGTTATTATTGTAGCCTCATCAGTTGTTACCTTTAAGGAAGTCTTATGGATGTAAACATTGTCCAACTAAAACACTGTTGTGTCATCAGTTGTAGTGGTTGCTTCACTTAAATTACCACCAATAGTTACTTGTAACTCATGGGGTGTAACCTCCTCAGCTGTTTCTGGGTTAGCAAAAAGATTTAACTCAGACTTAGTGACATGTTGAGGTGAACTCTCATGAACAGGTGATTGAGAGGAATTGATTTGTGTCTGAGTTATCTCAGTTGCATGAAACAGAGGTATGGTAGTAGGTGGAATTGAGGGTGATGGTTGTGGAGTAGAAAGAGAATGTGCCCTGGGAGAGGGGCATAAAACAAAGATTCAATTGAAACATCTGCTTCATAATGTGGGATCCCTAGGCTTACAACTTGTTCCTTTTGTGAGGAAGCATGAGGAGTTTGGCTTTAGGTGGAGATCTTTCCAACTATTGTGAGGAAGTAACAACAATGGTTTCAAGTGGCTTTTGTGCTACCATAAGGTTATCCTCTGGGATCTCATCTTCTAGAGGTGCCTTTTTATGAATTTTGGTTTTGGTGGGCTTTTTGGATTTGGATGGTTTCTTTTTGGATTTTTCTGGTGTGGATTTCACAACACTGGTAGTGGTGTCATGATCACAAGGAGCAGTAGTCTCAGCAACAGAGGTTTGAGCTTAAGATGTAGACTCATCCAAAATTTTCTCATCCCCCTTTGCTTTTGTTTTGGAAACCTTTGACTCCATAATTTTTATTCTTTTAAAGGTTTTAGTAGTAAGACTCTTCATCTCAAAGACAACTCCATGTTTACAATCTTTTTCTGGAAGTTGATTTTGTAGATAATAGCTTAAAAGCCTTGGATATAAAAGAAAAGCTTTATTTTGAAATTTTATTATAGTTTGCCACAAAGTCCATAAACAACACCCGGGATAGATTAAAATCATATTTTATCAAAATAGCATATCCTATAAATTGAATATTTTGTGGAATCTCATTAAATGAGGTGGTCTTTGCTAAAAGACATGTGAGCAGAGTATAGAAAAAATATCTCATTTTAGCTGGAAAGTTTAGTTTAAAAATGGTAACACAGATAACTGACCCTCATACCCACGTTCTATGAACTCAGCATGTAATTCCTACTTGCCAAAGGAAGTTTAACCTTCTAGGTTATTTAGATCAAAGGTTGTGGAAATTGAGGATGGGGAAATTTGGACAAGGGTTTCTCCGACCTTAGAAAATGATAGCATATGGCTTATTCTTTTGAGATTCAACATTAGCATTTGCCCAAAACTGTCGGAGTGTATCCACATAGATTGGTGCGTTTGCAACCAGGCTCTAGGTGCTTGTTTCAAGCCATAAAAAGTTTGATTAGCTTGTAAACATGATCTGGATAAAAAAAGTATCTTCAAAACCAGGGGTTGGCATATATGTACCTCTTCCTTGATCTTGCCATATAAGAATGAACACTTGATATCCATTTGATACACCTTGATGTTGTGGTTGGCAGCAAAGGCTAAAAACAGTCTGATGGCCTCAAGTCTTGCAACAGGAGAAAAAGTTTCTTCATAATTAAAGCCTTCTTCTTGTCTATAGCCTTGAACCACAAGCCTAGCTTGATTTTTGACAACAATGCCCCTTTCATTTGTTTTGTTCTTGAAGACCCATTTTGTGCCTATGGGACATAATCCTGGGGCAATGGTAGAAGTTCCCATGCTTCTTCTCTTTTGAACTGTAGGAGCTCTTCTTGCATGGCCTCTACCCAACTATAATCTTTTAGTGCCTCTTGGTACTTGACAGGTTGTGTGAGTGATAGAAAACTAGAAAAAAGACAAATGTTTTGGGATTGACTTCTTGTGAGAACCCTTTCATTGATGTTGCTAATGATTTTTTCAGATGGATGGTTTTTAAGGTAGATTAGATCTCCGTTGTATGGTATGATGGCGCATTTTGAGGTGAAGGTTGCAAATAGGAATCATCTGATCTAACATCTGTTGGCAATTTTGAAGAGCCAACATCTGTTTGGAATGGAGGTGGAGATATAGGTGGAATGGGGGTAAAGATAGGTTGAATTTTGTTCATAGAATATGGACTTTTGTCAACAGATGATTGATTAGATGAGCTGGCAGAGGTTTGGGGATTAACAGCTATTGATTTCGTAGTGGAAGAGTTTTCATAATTGTTAGTAAGATCTGTTTCTCTGGTGCATGAAATGACTTTGTATTGTGGAATCACAATGTCATATCCATAATCTTGATGTGAATGTTGTGGTTTACCTGCATTGTTAGTCTTGATAGACACATCTTCAAGTGTAAATTTATCGAAATCAAACAGTTCCGCAGGATTTGTTGGGATTTTTACTGAAGAAAGTTCATTGAACTTCACATTCAAGGTCTCTTCCGCACACTTAGTCTTTGAATTAAAGACTCTGTAGGCTTTAGCAGTGGTTAAGTATCCTTGAAAATAACCACAATGTACTTTGGCTGCAAATTTTGAAAATGAATCTTTTAAGTTTAAAATGAAACGTGGGCAACCAAAGATTTTGAAATATGAGATCAAAGGTTTAATCTTATAAAGAATTTCATAAGCAATCTTTTGATGCCTCGGGTTAATTAAATTTGTTTTGTACATAGCAAGCAATGTTTACAGCCTCTACCCAAAAAGACAAGGGTAAACCTGAGTCTGCAAGCATTATTCTAGCAGCTTCAATCAAAGTTCTATTTTTCCTTTCAACCACCCCATTTTGTTCTGGTGTCCTTGGGATGCTGTATTGGCTAACAATCCCTTTTGACACACAAAAATCATCCAACTCCTTATTTTTAAATTATGTCCCATTGTCACTCATAAAAACTTTTACTGGCAGGTCAAATTGCTTTTCAACTTGTTTTACAAAATACCTGCAGTCTCATCTTTGGAGTGCATGAAGTAGGTCCATGTAAACCTTGAAAAATCATCAACTATGAAAAGACAATATTCTCTTCTTTTTAAGACTCGTGATTTTTACAGGGCAAAACAAGTCCATATGTAGCAATTGCAAACACTGGCTTGTTTTGGACTCTTCAATTGATTTGTATGAACTTTTATGTTGTTTACCTTTTAAACAGGAAACACAATGTTCATCACAGGTGAATTGTTTTGATGGAAGACCTCTTACAAGGCCTTGTTTGGAAAGTGTAGTAATAGTTTTAAGCACTGTGAGCAACAAGCTGTGCTTTGCTATCAGCTATGACTTGATCAATCTTTTTAACCACTTCTGGCCCAAGAATGTGACAAGTTTTCTTAGTGAAGAATGACCCATAGCCTTTGTCACTCATTTGAGATACACTAAGAAGATTAAATTTCAGATTGTAATAAGATTGAGATGTTCAAACATGAGTTTCCCAGCTTGGAATGTCCCTGACCCTAACACCTCCCCTTTTGAATTGTTACCAAAGGATATATCACCCCCACCATGCGCCATGAAATCTTTGAGTAGGGCTCTACATCCTGTCATATTCTTGGAGCCTCCACTATCTACATACCATAAACTATCAAGGAAAGTAGAAGTTCACTGTACATTAGTAAACAATTAGTTTAGCTTAGTTTTCAAAGCCAGGATGGCTTCAGATGGGGTCATAGACATTTCAGCCTCAAGTCCAGGAATATGATTAGTGTTTTGAACAGATTTTGATAACATCTGTTGTGGACCATTTCCTATCAACTGAGCATAACCATGAGGATCCCTATTAACTCTTTGTTAGATGGTCTTTTGTAAATTTCGTAGCTAAGTGGTACACTCTTGTAAGCAGGTTGGCCATATCCTCTTGGAAATTTATTAGCTGGCGGTGCATCTGTTACCTTAACCTTTCTAGGAGCAGAGGTTATATTCAATTGTTTGGTAACAGATGTTTGGACAGGGACAAAAGTCTATCTGGTCCTTTTATTTCTTGAACTCTTAAGTGTTTTAGATTTATACTCAGATCTTTTAACATCAAAATTTTTTAGATAAACACACTCTTGAGTTTGTGGTTTGATCTGTCACAAATGGTGTAATTTGGTGAATCAATGATCACACTTGATTTATTTATATCAAAAGCTTTTAGAAAAAAAAACAGTATTTAGTGACATGATTTTTTTTCACAAAAATCACAAAACAAGTTTGATATTTTCTCTCTTTTCTTCCCTTTTTCTGTCTTTTTGTCAGCAGATGTAACACCTATTGGAAGATCTTTTAAGGGAATGATCTTGACTTGAGGTGCCTTGACACCTTCAGTGGTTGAAAAATCTATTGGCTTCAAGTCGTCAAGAATGTCACACTCATCTGACCAGGTAGGTTTGAATTGATATTTTTCAATTTTCTCAAAAGTTGAGGATCCTACTGGTCTTTCTATAAAAAAATTTCTTACCATTTGGTTCAGTGACTTTAATTTCTTAACCAGCCAAGTTTGTTGAAGTAATTTCAACCAACTCACAATCATTTATAGCAGTGTTTTGAGAAACTTGATCATGTTTTCTAAAACCTACACCAAATTTTACTTTGGTTTTGATTTGTGATTATAACATAAGATCATAATCTTTGTAGCATTCTACCCACTTTTCACAAGTAATTTGAGTAGATTCAAGCTCCTTTTTACAAGTAATTTGTCTAGTGCCATGAAACAAAAATCATCGTGTTTCTTTTCAGTATTACCAACTAGAGAAAAAATCTCATCAATCAATTCCTCAGGTAAGCTACTCCAACCTACAAAACCTTGTGTAAAGAAGCTCTATTGACTGGTCTCTGCAGGAGTAGATGTTTGTGTAACTTGTGGTGCAGGTTGCACTTGAACCTGAGGACTTGGGGCTTGAACATACTGTATCTGAGGAACAGTGGTTTAGACATATTAACTGGAACAGTGGTTACATGGTGTGCAAAATGAGTGGTTACAGGGTGTGCAAAATGAGAAGTGTTTTGCATATGAGGAACAGGGGTATATTGGGAATAATGGACAGTTTTTTGTGTGTTTTGAGGTCTACGACTTGGGTGTGTGATGATTGGATTTGTTTGACTCCTACACTCCCTAGCAAAATGACCTAGCCTGTTACACTTGTAGCATTTGATCTTTGTCTTATCCAACCCAACTTTTAACCCACCATGCAGCCCTGGGACGTTTCGACCAGTTCTTTTATAGGACTTGTTGGTCCTAACACTCAGTAATGCCATTTGGTGTAATATGTCAGTTTCTTCTAAATCAGTTGGATTAAAATGTTGAAGATCAATAAGTTCAAATGATAAGTTGTCAGAGACTTGGTTTTCCCCATTTGCTGCAAAAGCAAAGTTGGGTGAGCAAGAATCAGAGTTGAAATTTCCACTACATGTTATGTTAATGAAATGATCATAACTTTGTTCCTTGCTACTACCAAAGGTTTCTTCTTGACCAAAAAGTGCTATACTACCAAAAGAACAGTCATCAGCCACTTTTCCTGACTCTTCTAGCTTCTTTTTCTGGTTAAGCTCTCTCTCATAAGTGAGAAGCCTACCATGAATCTGAGTCAAACTCATCTCTTTAAACCCAACAGCGGTTCTAGTTACAAAGGCAATAGTGTCCCATTTTTCTGGTAGAGATCTTAGAAATCGACTATTGAAAGTGTAATTTGGATATTCGACTTTTACAAGTTTCAATTCACTAATGAAACAACTAAACCTTTCAAATTGTTGAGTTAATGATTCTCCTTTTACATGATAAAATGTTTCATACTGTGGGTTCAAAACTTCTCTATTATTTTCAATAACCTCTTCAGTGCCACCAAATTGTTTTTCAAAGCATCCCATAAGTCCTTTGCACTGTTGTAGTGTAACAGGCCATCATAGATATCATTAGGTAAAGCAGTTTCCACGATACTAAATGCCTTTGCATCTAGCTCAATTTTCTGAAAATCTTGCTCAGAGTAATGTTCAGGACTCATTGGAACTTGAACTTTTGGGTCTTTGGCACTTAGCACCATCAAAACATGTGGTCCAAAGATAACCAATTTCTAACAACCCGTGTTCTATTGTGAAAGTATGTGACCCATCCGACATTGTCAGATATTGTACTCTGATCTAACAAGTATCGGAGGTTTGTACATGGTGCCAGTGTTGTGTGGGTCTTGTGGATTTTGAGACATTCTGATTGTTTACAAACAAGTTTTGTTTAAAAATTTTGAACGTGAATAAACTTTTACTATGTTTTCAATACAAATGAACAAACGAATTAGCAGTGAGAGCTGACCAGTTTATATCAAATTGATGTTAATATCAAATTTGAAAGACCAAACTCTAATACCATTTGTTAGGATCTGAGTTTGATATTGTTGTGATTGTTTTAGATGAAATCAATGAAAGAAGATATAATCAATGAAACACCGCAACGAAATATATAAAACTTTGAAATCACAACAATAGAAAGATTGCTTTCATTGACATGCTTTTGTAATATTAATCATGTATGCATGCAAATTACAAACTCCCCCTCAGTCTAAGATCACTGTAACTTTTTCATACAGAATGTGTTGAAGTGATAGATAGAACAGTGCAAGCACTGTTCTATTTATAGTACATTAGAAACCACTGAGCATCTTTGGCTGACCTCACTCTGAAAGTGACATTTAACAAACTAAAAAAACTCTAAACACCGCTAGACCTAATCACTGTTACATTAAAATACAATATAAACTCTATTGAATAACAACTGCTGAGGCATCCTCTGTTGGTCTTCAGCAGACCTTTGCTTCAACAGCCTTTATGCTTCATCAGAGTTTTCTCTCCAGCAGATCTTTGCTTCCATTAGAGCTTTGTTTTCAACAAATCTTGTTAATAGTCTTTAAGTATCAGAAGAGTTTAGAGCAGCAGATCTTTATTAGTTATCAAATGTTGTAGATTGTTTTGGCTTTCAATCATCTGTTCTTTTATAGGGTTCAATAGATCCAACAGTCTCCAGGTATGTAGTGAGGTGTTAGAAACTAAGCAAGAGTAGCAGAATGCGGAATACATGGTAGCAACTACAGACTGCCTTGGTCTGCAAGTGAATCTCCCAGCACCGAGTCTTACGGGTCGTAAGGACCTCAGACTTAGGGTCTGTAAGCCTTGTTACGCACCCATGGTTTTGGATGATATACGATCTGTAGACACAACAGGCTTACGGTCCGTAACCGCCTACTAGCTATAATATCAACACATCCTTACGGTTCGTAAGCATATAAGGCTTACGGTCCGTAAAAAGAACTCAGAGACCAATAAAATGGCATGTTGACATAAATAGTCCCTCCACATTCATTCTTTTACAAGATTAGTCCATCCCATAAAACAATGTGGCATAATTGAGAGTTAACTGGAAATGTGTCATCATATAATTCGACAGAAATTTTCGAGGTGTTACAAGACTACATATTGGATTTCCAACAGATGAATTATTTTCTGAACTAACCATCAGAGAATAATGATGTTTGAAGATTACAATGCTTATTGTTATTCATGTAAAAGACTACATAATCAATCTTTGAAGAACATTTATTTATATATTTTGAAGATCACAGTATGTTACCAAATAGTTTTTGATCTAATGAAGATTCGCTGATTATGGAGATTAACAATTATACTGACCAACATCTGAAGATTGGTGACGTTTGCAAGCTTGAGTATAATTTTTAGATATATTTGAAGTACTTTTCACTCATTTAACCAAGCTTTATATTTATAAAACCCGATATAACACTATCACTCTCTACAACACATTAGGGCAAGTGCACCCATCGTTAATGTAGTATAGTGATGGTAAGATACCGAGATCGTCCAAGGACACAAGATCTTTTAATAACGGAATATCATCGACGTCTAATCTAATCGAAAATTGAGAAAAAGTTTTTAATAAATAAACATAAGGAGATAAACTAAGTAATCAAAGAAATAAATAGACAAGATAGAATCACTTGGTTCCGACTCATTATTTACGTATCCTTTGATGATTTTCACGATTTGGATTATTTAAGAGATTATCTAGTTAAGTGGCCCTTTTAAGGCAACATCTAGCATATGGCTGACACATGGATACGTCTGCAGCGATATTGAAAGTATAAAGTACTTGTAATTGCATTTCTTTGAGCAACGTACCCTAGCCATATTGTCGATCAGCAGGATATAGTCCGAGGCGGTTGAAGTTTATGTGTTATTAAGGATCAAGTATTACTCCTATGATACATCTGCCAAGGATCCTAATAAGCTTGAATCAAGTCCTGTAGGATCAATACACTGAACGAGGCAAGAACTTTACCCATACCACCCTTCCAACCCCTTCCAGGCAATTAATGCGCTTTAATAGACCGTAAGACCGAATGAGTGAATCAACGAAACTGAAAGATGATAGAATAAAGTTCACTTTTAATATAAAAACTAGTTATTAAAGTCATTAATACAATGAAAAGTTAACCAAAGCTAGGATTCAAAAGTAATACTTATATAACTTGTCTTCACCAAGTGATGTAAGAGATTAGCAAAGCATGGCCGTTGTTTGACAAAAAATTTAAGATTCAATCTTGATGCTGAGACTACTAACACTCTAAGATTAGATGATGGATGAATTAAATGTGGATCTAGTGGTATTTGGTTGGTGTGAGTGGTGGTAGGTGTGAGAGAATTAGTTTGCCAAGGGATGAGTTGGAATGAAACCAAGCACCCCTATTTATAGTTGGGAACAGAATTGTCACACGGCCCCGTGCTCGCAAGGCACGGGCTCGTGTCTTCCTTCTTCTCTATCTTCATTTAATTCGTATGTCAGACCAGTCTACTACACGGCCTCGTGTGTCAACGACACGGCCCCGATGTCCTTTGTACTTGCTGTATTATGCCAGATGTGCAAATCTGGAATTCGACCATGGCCCGTGCCTAAGGGACACGACTCTGTGTCTCTTGTCTACTTCTGTTTGTCTTCTTCTGATCTGGAATCTTGAAGGGGCACGACCTCATGCCTACTAGGCACGGACTCGTGCCAGACTTCTGATTCGTTGTTTTTATCTTGGGGCAAAGCTTAGAGGCTTGGTATAGTGTGTTGTCTTCCCATCTTTCATACTTATACTAGATTTTGTCAGTTCCTTTAGTACATTTAAGTTCTTTTTATCCTGAGAATCAAAAGTATACAAAGAAACGCACTTTTTCCAACATTAGTACTAAAAAAGGTTAATTTTGTGCCATATTTGATATCATTACATGTCGCATTTGACGCATATCAAATACCCCCACACTTGAATATTTGTTTGCCCTCAAGCAAAACTCTTTAGTAATTACTTACACACCCAAATGGAATTGGTAGAGAAGAAGTTTATTGGTCTTGCTTTTGGAGTGTTGGCAATCCAAGTTCTTATTCTTGTTTTTATATTATTTACAATCCTATTCGACATGTGTTGGATCTAATGAACCCTAAAAAAAAACAAATGATTGAAAAGCCAAAACAATCTCTAACATCTTATCCTTTATAATAAAGATCAGCTACTCCAAACTTTGTTGAGACTTAAAGACTGTTCACAAGATCTGATTACGGCTAAGATCTGCTGGAAGCCAAGCTCTGCTGATGAGAACCTCTGATGAAAATAAAGTGTGTTGAAGTTAAGTCTACTGATGATTAACGAAGGATGAAGCCCAACAGAGGATATCTCAACAGTTGTTATCATCAGAGTTCATATTGTATTTTAATGTAACAATGTTTAGGTGTTGCAGAGGTTAGAGTTTGTTAGTTTATTTAATGTCACTTTCATAGTGACGTCAGCCAAAGATCGTCAGTAGTTTGAAATGTACTATAAATAGTACAGTGCATGTACTGTTCTATCCATCACTTTCTTCTACATATTTTGTACGAACAAATTAGAGTGATCTTAGGATGAGGGGGAGTTTGTAGTTTGCAAGCATACGTGATTATAATTACAAAAGCATGTTAATGAAAACAATCTTTCTATTGTTGTGATTTCAAAGTTTACTATTTCCGCTGCATAATTCATAATTCATAACTCATAATTCATAATTCATATTGTTGGGCATAATATCTCTTTATAAAATACTATTTAGCTATATACAAATTCACACAACTCAAAAGTGATCACTCCACACTCGGCGGTAAATGTATAAGTGAAACGCTTGATACTGGTATGAAACTTACTCCTACCATATTCTTGACAAGTAATCAAGCCTCCTCATTTAAAATTTTTTTTGTAAATATCAAGAGGACTTTTACAAGAGTAAGTTTTGGCTAGGGGCAGGATAGTTTTTTTGAAAAGTGGCTAAAAATTTAAAATGTTGGTTTTCTTTTTAAAAATTTATTTATTTGTGACTTAGTTATAAACTATATGTTTATAAGCTATAATTTTTGCTTATTTATTTCAAGTAACTAGAGATTTTTTTTGAACAAAACTAAGTCACTCTTTTTGTATAATTTTCAAAAGAATCGCATTTTACTAAAATAAAGGGGCGTGAAAATAAAGATTGGTTTCAGGTGATGGGTGATTTGTGCAAAATATTATTTTGCGGGTTTCTAAATGAAAGGTTTAGGCTCAAAGGGGTTTAACTAGGGGAATATTTTTGTTTTTGTTTATGGTAGGGAGATAAAAAGAAAATAAAGTAGATGAAAAAGAGTGTTTAAATATCCTAAAGCCTCTTTCATATACTTACTTGGATTTGTTGGTAAGGACTAGGAATATATTGTCTTGTCAAGTTCTAGATTCGTATGAACCATACAACTATTTACACAAGAAACAAAAATGAGCATTTAGTAAAGATATAGATTCTAATGCTTGGTAAAGGCTCAAGACTCACATTCTTGTGGGAAAAGGGGTATACGTGTGAAATTATATATACAATCAAATTTTACAAAGAATTGTCATGCCATTTAGATAATTTTTTCTTGAATGGTTCTTTTTGTCACGGCACTATTGGTTGTGAACTTTATAAAAACATGAAAATTTTTAGATCTTGGATTCTCACTTAAACTATAAACAAGACAAAAACAAACTAAAAAATGTTTTTTGAAAAACATTTGGGGTATTTTAGCATTTCCAAGTAGAGTTTTACGTAAGGCTTGTTTTTATGACAAACAATTTCAAGTTTAAAGCTTACCCCCCACACTTTAATTACACATTATCCTTAATGTGTCCAAAATTGGTTAAAATTTATTAAATGCGTAAATATGGGTTAAAAACAATATTTTTTTCGAAACCAGTCACTGAGCACGGGGGCGTGGTAGGGCGACACGACCCCATCTTAAAAGTGCTAGTAACAGATTTCTGAGAAAATTTCAAAAGGCAAACACGGGGGCATGTCCTAGAGACACGACCCCGTGTCCTAGAGACCCGACCCAGTGTAAAACGTGCCGGTAACGAAAATTTTCCGAAAGCCAGGAATGGGGCATGTTTATGAGATACGGTCGCATGTCATTTTCCAGTTTTGAAAAAAATTTCTGCAGACTTGAGGCACGGGAGCGTGCTTAACTTACATGGCCTAGTGCTACACTTATTATTTTGAAGATTTTGCTTCGGGAAATGTCTGCTTACCTTACACTGCCCCGTGCTACACTTGGATGGATGGAGATAGATAGATAGATAGATAGATAGATAGATAGATAGATAGATAGATAGATAGGTAGGTAGGTAGTTAGGTAGGTAGGTAGGTAGGTAGGTAGGTAGGTAGATAGATAGATAGATAGATAGATAGATTTATGAAAGATTAATAGGTGTATGTCCTACGAGATTTGTAGACCCAATTAGCTTCCATAGATAAATTTATGAAAGATTCGCAAAAATTGTAAATAGTTTTCGAAAAATAAGGGCTCTAAGCTATTCCCACGAATGCTCCTTTAGAGGTCATTGAGCATTTCCTCAATCTCCCTTAGGAGGAAGATGAAGGGTTCGTCATCGACCTTTTCTTATGAAGAGGGGCGGGGTTTATTGGAACCTCAAAGTAGGCATTGATGGGAGGTTCCGAAGGTATCTCATCCCATCCGGTAGGATTACTCACCTCATTGGCAATGTTTCAATCATCTTGAGTCAAGATTGGCTCCATCGGGGGCATCACCAAAATGTTCAGCCTTTGGTGAAGAAGGTTGATCTCCCTAAAGCTATCCTCCAAGGCGAGAGTGATGTAGTTCACCCTATCCACAAGGACTTCCTCCACCGTCATCATTTCTTTGATGAATTCTCACAAAGCACAAACGTAGCGGACAAGGGTGGCTTCAAGAAAGAGCTTCCTCCCTCTTTGGTTGTTCCTTTAACTGGTTGAAGATGTGCCACTCTGCTGACTCGACATGCTAGTTAAACAGGGCAAACAGTTAGAGTTTTATGACTTACAGAATTCTTAAACGGCCCTGTGCTCATGGAGCATGGCCCCGTGCTGCTTCAGCAATTCCGGTTATTTTAGCCCAATAAACCTTTGTTTAAGTTTAAAACTGTTTAATTTTTACTTTTTTGAACGTAAGAAACTTAAAACATTGTTGAACAATAGTAGTTTTACAAAAATTTGGTCTAAAAACCATGTTCTTAACCTAACAATTAAAGTTTTTGAAGCTTAAAAGCTTCAAGCTTTAATAAAGGTTTGAAGGTTAAAGAAGGAGAAATGACTAAAAGTGGCAATGACACGAAGGTTTGAGGAAACATTTTTAAGAAACTACCTCTTCAGGTATGTGTGAGAAATCAGGCAGGACCTTGGTCTTCTAGGAATGGGTCCAAACATTCTTCCCATGGCTAATTTTATAGAAAGTGACAGCATGTTGACTCTGCCCCGTGTCTGGGACGCACGACCTCGTATCGTCTGTATGAGTCAGAGAACATTGTCTTTTAGTGAGACACAGGCCATATCGAAGTAGGCACGACCACGTGGCCTTGTGTCTTCTTAACACGCCCTCATGTTTGGAGGATAGATGGGGCACGACCCCGTGGCCAGGTGGCACAACCTCGTTTCTTTATGAAGTTTTGTCGGAGTATGCTTAACTTGAGGCACGGGAGCGTGCTTAACTTACATGGCCCCGTGCTACACTTATTGTTTTGAAGATTTTGCTTCGGGAAGTGTCTTCTTACCTTACACTGCCCCGTGCTACACTTGGATGGATGGAGATAGATAGATAGATAATAGATAGTAGATAGATAGATAGATAGATAGATAGATAGATAGGTAGGTAGGTAGGTAGGTTGGTAGATAGGTAGGTAGGTAGGTAGGTAGATAGATAGATAGATAGATAGATAGATAGATAGATAGATAGATAGATAGATAGATAGATAGATGATAGATAGATAGACATATAGATTGATAGATAGATAGATTTATGAAAGATTAATAGGTGTATGTCCTACGAGATTACTAGACCCAATTAGCTTCCCTAGATAAATTTATGAAAGATTAGCAAAAACTGTAAATAGTTTTCAAAAAATAAGGGCTCTAAGCTATTCCCACGAATGCTCCTTTAGAGGTCATTGAGCATTTCCTCAATCTCCCTTGGGAGGAAGATGAAGGGTTTGTCATCGACCTTCTCTTATGAAGAGGGGCGGGGTTTATTGGAACCTCAAAGTAGGCATTGATGGGAGGTTCCGAAGGTATCTCGTCCCATCCGGTAGGATTACTCACCTCATTGGCAATGTTTCAATCATCTTGAGGCAAGATTGGCTCCATCGGGGGCATCACCAAAATGTTCAACCTTTGGTGAAGAAGGTTGATCTCCCTAAAGCTATCCTCCAAGGCGAGAGTGATGTAGTTCACCCTATCCACAAGGACTTCCTCCACCGTCATCATTTCTTTGATGAATTCTCACAAAGCACAAATGTAGCGGACAAGGGTGGCTTCAAGAAAGAGCCTCCTCCCTCTTTGGTTGTTCCTTGAACTGGTTGAAGATGTGCCACTCTGTTGACTCGACATGCTAGTTAAACATGGCAAACAGTTAGAGTTTTATGACTTACAGAAGTCTTACACGGCCCCGTGCTGCTTCAGCAATTCCGGTTATTTTAGCCCAATGAACCTTTGTTTAAGTTTAAAACTGTTTAATTTTTACTTTTCTGAACGTAAGAAACTTAAAACATTGTTGAACAATAGTAGTTTTACAAAAATTTGGTCTAAAAACCATGTTCTTAACCTAACAATTAAAGTTTTTGAAGCTTAAAAGCTTCAAGCTTTAATAAAGGTTTGAAGGCTAAAGAAGGAAAAATGACTAAAAGTGGCAATGACACGAAGGTTTGAGGAAACATTTTTAAGAAACTACCTCTTCAGGTATGTGTGATAAATCAGGCAGGACCTTGGTCTTCTAGGAATGGGTCCAAACATTCTTGTCATGGCTAATTTTATAGAAAGTGACACCATGTTGACTCTGCCCCGTGTCTGGGAAGCACGACCTCGTATCGTCTGTATGAGTCAGAGAACATTGTCTTTTAGTGAGACACAGGACATATCGAAGTAGGCACGGCAACGTGTTAAAAAGTACGATGGCACGGCCCCGTGTCTTCTTAACACGCCCTCATGTTTGGAGGATAGATGGGGCACGACCCCGTGGCCATGTGGCACAGCCTCGTTTCTTTATGAAGTTTTGTCGGAGTTTTAAAGGAACCATGTGCCATCGGGTGGTTCGTTACTGAATAGAACAAAACCAAAGTGTTAATGTACCTTAGATTCCGGCGAAAGATATGAAAATGCAAGAGGTTGTCGAAAAGGTGGAATTCTAAACTAAAAGTAGGCGGGTGCAACCATCCTTTGTTTACCTTTTTGGGATCTTGTTAAAGAGGGTTTGAGTCGACTCGCTCTGCTCTAAACCGTTGGTGAAGAAGTTCACAAGCCGCTATGGAGTCCTTCGTTGCGGAGTGGTGAAGAAGTTCACAAGCCGCTATGGAGTCCTTCATTGCGGAGTCGATACATGGACCGTTATCGTTTTTGTCTTTGCACGGAGTTAGGGTAGATTTGTTGGCTTCGGTAGTGTTTATTCCTGAGTGTGGTTCCATCATTTCTCCAATGCTCTTGTTCCTTGATGAATATTGCGCCTTCATCAAGGATTCTATTTTCTCGAGTTTTTGAATAATCCTCTTTTCTATTTGACATGGTTCTTCCGAACTTACATCTCTTATGGAAGAGGTTTGATGGAATTCAGGAGGGGGATGGTAGTTATTGTTTTTACCCCCGCCCATCATAAGGTGGCGTCACATGAAAATGATGGGTCTAAATTGTGGGGAATAATTTTTAGAATGGGACATTCTAAATCTTCACGAACTCCACCACATAATTGACACCATTCAACGTAAGAGTGGCGGTGGTAAACATTATCATTAATATCCATGATTGTCAGATTAGATTTTAACCGTCAGGATCAAATGGTACTATTCCTAGAAACTGCTTATTAAGACACGGCCCGTGTAGTGGTTACACGGCCCCATGTTGCAATTTCTATCTGGCAGAAAACAGTTTGGAGATACTGGGAAACTAACACAGCCCTATGTTGATCAAACACGGGCCCGTGTTGTTTCTGCAGAGATAAGAAAATTTTGATAAAAACAAGAAAAACCTAAAAAGAAAAATTATAAAAGCATAAAAATGATTAGGCTGCCGATTTTAAACTTTCTCAAATTCCTTGTGTCCCCGGCAACGGCCCCAAAAACTTGACGTGTGCGAGCGTGAGTATAATTTTTAGATATATTTTAAGTACTTTTCACTCGTTTATGCAAGCTTTATATTTATAAAACACGATATAACACTATCACTTTCTACAACACGTTAGGGCAAGTGCACCCATCATTAGTATAGTATAGTGACTGTAAGATACCGAGATCATCCAAGGACACAAGAGCTTTTAGTACTGGAATATCATCGACGTCTAATCTAATCAAAATTTGAGAAAGGGTTTTTAATAAGTAAACATAAAGAAATAAACTAAGTAATAAAAGAAATTAATAGACAAGATATAATCACTTGGTTTTGACTCATTATTTACGTATCCTTTGTTGATTTCCACGCTTTAGGTTTTTTAATAGATTATATTAGTTATAACGGTAGGCCCCTCTTGTGAAGGCGACATTACCCTCGGCCATATTGGTCTAAGTCAGCAGGGATACACTCCCGCAAAGTCAGAATATTGAAAGATAATTAAAGTTATAAATGCAAAATGTGGCATGTCCTTCTTTTGGAGGCAACGCTACCCTTGGCCATATTGGTCTGAGTCAGCAGGGATACAGTCCCGCAAGGCCGGGTTAAAGTTTTAATAGTAGTTTATTTATAAGAGATTCAAGCCGTACTTACTTCCCCCGATTTGATACTACCTGCCTCAAAGAAAGTCCTAATAAGCTTGAATCAAGTCCTCGCAGGATCTATACACTGAACGAGGCAAGAACTTTACCTATACCACCCTTATATAGACCGTAAAGACACGAATGAGTGAATCAACGAAACATGAAAGATGATAGAATAAAGTTCACTTTCAATATAAAAAACTAGTTATTAAAGTCATTAATACATACCTAATTAAAAAGTTAAGCAAAGCTAGGAAATCAAAAGTAATACATAAATAACTTGTCTTCACCTAGTGATGTAAGAGATTAGCCAACCATGGCCTTTGTTTGAAAAAAACTCTTAAGATCAATCTTGGATCTCGAAACTACTACACACACTCTAAGATGGATGATGGATGAATATGGTGGATGATGGTGGTATTGTGGTGGTGAAATGGTGGCAGGTGTGAAAGAAGTGGGTTTCCAAGGGATGAGTTGGAATGAAACCAAGCACCCCTATTTATAGTTAGGAACATACTTGTCACACGACCCCGTGCTAGCAGGGCACATGGCCGTTGGTTCCTTCTTCTCTGTCTTCATTTAATTCGTATGTCAGATCAGTCTAATACACGGCCCTGTGTCCATTGTACTTGATGTACTATCCTAGATATGCAAATCTGGAAGTTAACCACGGCCCGTGCCTAAGGGGACACGGCCCCGTGTCTCTTGTCTACTTATGTTTGTCTTCTTCTGATCTGGAATCTTGAATGGGCACGACCCCATGCCTAGTAGGCACGGCCCGTGCCAGACTTCTGATTCGTTGTTTTTTATCTTGGGGCGAAGATCGGGGGGTTGGTATCGTGTGCTGTCTTCCCATCTTTCTTACTTAGTTAGATTTGTCGTTAATCCGTTCCTTTTGTACATTTAAGCACTGTTTATCCTAAAAATCATAAGTATACAAAGAACCGGACTTTTTCCAACATTAGTACTAAAAAGGGTTGATTTTATGTCGTATTTGATACAATTTATATGTTTCATTTGACGCATATCAATTGGTTGTGCATAATGTTGGTTACGGAAAACAGGATTTCAAATTTTCATGGGTATTTTCTTTTAAAGTTGATCATTGTGGTATTCGAAGTTGCTATTAATTGCCGGTTAGGTTTTGAAGATAGGTGGATTGAGAAAAAAGTGCATTAAGATCAAACGCATAAGTTGTTAACGTCAAATGAAGAAGTTGCATTGCTCGTTTCAAATTCTTTAATGTTCATGAAAATCGAAGTTTAGCAAATCAGAGGATTGTGTCAGGAACCATGCACATGCAAACCCGAAGCATCAATCAAGAAGGAACTTCTTGACGCATATGAGACGACATCATGATTCTTGATTGAAGTTGCAGAATTTCTAACACAGCTTTGAAAGTTTGAAGAGTAAGATTTGATATCGACGGACAAGGGGGAATCTGTTGATGCATTTTGTGTGTTCGTTACTTTGTGAATAAACTAGTTACGAGCATGTGTTGAATATTATATAGTTGTGTGCGTAAATAGTAGAATAAGAAGAGCATGAGATAAATCTGTGCAGGAGTCCTACACACATAGAACTCGTTTGCATATACAAGTCGTACACTCGTAGTAATGCGCAGGAGCATGTCTATATATCGTAATGTCGTGCGCTTTGTGTCATAATTTTTTGACATTTTACGAGTTGGATCACTTGATCACTCAAGGAGCTTAAACAATGTATAATCTTTCAATAGCTAATAAAAATTTGTGTTGACTAGTCATTGTGCTGCCAAAATTATGTTAGATGTCCAAACTTCCATCTAAACATCATGTGTAACATTTAAAGATTCTATATTAGTTTCTAACAGTTCTTATGAAAAACTCATCATAGTTCACACTAGTGATGAGGGTGTAGTGTTATAAAATCATTGCCTTCTTAGGTTAACCCATGTCCCCAAATAACTAGGCAATAGACACACCCACTTATCTGGTACTAAGTAACTAAGTCATTTACTAATCCCTTGTGATCTAAGAGTCTCTTGTATTGTTCTAGCCACCATAGAGTAATGAACCGAGTGAATTACTATCTATGTTACTCAACTTAAAGCAAACCCTTAGCTAGTTTCTAAATCCTTTTAATCATATTGTCCCCGTAGGTGACCCATATGAATTACCAACCCCCAAAAAGTTTGTCCTTTGTCTACTAAGCATCCAACCCTAGACTAAGGTTCGGTATATAGCCTAAAGATAAACAAAGCAAATCTAACATGCAGAACCTTATAGAAAAATTTAAATCATCCCTCAAACTGTCACAAGATTATAAACAAACATTACTAAAAACACATTTTCATAACAAAGTCAACCAAAACATTGCACAATATTCGTATCTCGTTGAATCATACTATTCAGGGTAATGAAATGGATTGGCTAACAAAAGGGTATACTTGACTCAAATAATAGGGTAATCAAACAAAAATGTTTACGCTCAACAGGGCTTCTAATGGAAATATTATAAGGTAGGAATATGCAATGAAATGGTTAAATAAGGGCTCATATTATCCTACTTTTTCCTAATTCATATATGTATCAAAATTACCATATCTACTAGCTCATTGTATAACATGCACAACTTCTGCAATGCAAAGTTATACGAGTATCTCCTAACAAACAAAAAATATATATATACAAAGTCTCAACACTCACCTAAAACTGAAGGAACTAGGGTTACTGATATGTACTAATGCAAATACTTATTAAGCATTCTTCACTAACTATAGCACTTCTTTTAGATCATTTTAAAAACTCAACTTGCATTGAAAACTTTATCCTAAAACTTACAATATAAATCGAACTTAAAAGTTCATGATCTAAAACATTGCATTGTCTCAGAATCTACATTTTATAACTTACGATGGGCAAAATGTGAATAGAAGTTTCAAATTTTAGTATTTCCTAGTGACAGTTCCCATCCCCACACTTAGGATGTACATTGCTCTCAAGGTACAAAACAAAAGCAAAGCAAAGCGAAAGATAAAACGGAATTGGAAACTTCTCTATTTTCATGGAATGAGAGACAACATTGTGAAAAATTTTGCACTAGTCTCGCGCATTCTACTTCTTGGATTTCTCAACCAACCTAACTTACTAACATAAACTTGAAAGAGATATTGTTCTGTGCAACAAGATTCACGAATTAGGATTATCATACGAAAAATTTATTTATACTAACATTCAATGATTCGAACATGAACATTCAAACAAACAAAACAAAATACTAAGGTCAATTCCAAAAACAAATACTAAGAAATCATATCATCAACTATTATTCCATGTAGTTGTGGCCTTCTCTTGGGTCTTCTTCCTCTTAATTAGAACATGGTGTATAGTCTGGATCCTCTTCTGGATCTTCATCTTCCTCTTCCTTCATAGTTATAGCATCCACATCAATCATTTCTCTTGCTTTGTGGACTACTCCAACACTCATAATAGGATGCACAGATGATTTAGACTTCTTTGATGGTTCACTAACTTCATCGACTAAAGTGGCCTTCATGTAGATAGATGAATTATGATATGGCTTATAGAACCTATTAGTTAGTAGTGTAGTAGGGACAAGGGTCACAAAGGGTGGTGGAGTAGGAGGGTGAGGCTTATATGGTGAATACCCATATCCTATAGGCACGAAAGTAGGCTCAGGAGTCCTAGTCTTTGGTGATTCGATGGGCTCAGAGTTGGTATGCTAAACAACATCTCTTGGATGTCACTCCTCAAATTATTGAGACTTCTCTCAACTAATCTTCCATATCACATGCATATGATAATCAACAAGTTGTCTCTACATGTTCTTCGGTTCACCCCTCATATATTTCAAGACATGACCATACACCTGCACTTTATGGTTAGTAGGGTATGGTTTAGTAAGATTTTTTTCTTGGTCTTCTCCTACCACGTTCTGTGCACCTCATAAAGTTCTCAAGCTTTCTTCTATAATTAGAAAACAAAATAGAAGAAAGTAATCAGAGTACTATATACGAGCCGTATGCAAGACTAGGGTCACGGGTCGTATCTGACCGATTTCAGATTTTGGGATTAATGGTTTTCAGTTTCTGCTAAAACATTGTTTATACAAAGTAAAACGTTTCTTAAAACGTTAACATATCACAATTGACATAATGAAGATAACAAAGCATGAATAGAATTAAGAGTAATAGGCTTCAACCTTTCAATACTCGCCATCTTGTTAAATGTTTGAACTCTCTCGAATGCAAGTGGTCCATATGAGAGAATTCGGGTTTCAAACATCAATATATTGATTTTGGTGTGAAAGTGGCGGTTCCTAGACTTACAGGTCGTGAGCTAGGATTAGCACAAGAGCAGTTAACTAGCTCATATTTCGAGCGTTTACCAGATTATTATCCATAAGGAAGGTTACGGACCAGAAGCCTTGAAATTCAATTGGCCTCCAGATGTGATAATCTATTACGATTCTCAGAATGTATAGATTTATGGACCCTCGGGTTCCTTCCGGAAGTGCTAAGTTTAAGCATCTTCAGCTAGACATAAACCTATATTATTCAATCATCAGTATATAATGGAGATCAAACACTTCATCGTCATTTAGGATTATTGGGTCATGAATGTAATGCTTTAATCTATTCCCATTGACTTTAAATGTCTCTCCTTCTTCGTTTAGTAGGTTGACTGCTCTGTATGGATATGCTTCTTTAACAATGTACGGTCCTGTCCACCTTGACGTCAGCTTACCAGGAAAAAGTCGTAGTCTCGAATTGTATAGAAAAACACAATCCCCACCCATAAAGTTTTTATTACTTATTAAGTGGTGGTCGTGAATTTTCTTCATGCGTTCCTTATAGATCAACATGTTGTCATACGCTTGATTCCTGAGCTCTTCTAGCTCGAACACTACTTTTCTCATCTCCTACTATTAAAGTGAGCTTTCTAGAAAAAACACCGACTAGAGCTCTAGTAGTAGCTAGAAATGGTCGCCCTAAAATTAAATGTATGTGCTGCTCTCCGTCCATGTCTAGGATAATGCAGTCGACTAGGAAAACAAACTTATCAACTTTAACTAGTATGTTTTCAACTATCCTACTCGGATATTTGATCGAATGGTCAGCAAGCTGGATACTCATTGAGCGGGATGAGATTCCCTAGACCAAGCTTAGAAAAAACTAAATAAGGCATCAGAATTATGCTTGCTCCTAGATCAGCAAAAGCATTGCTAACAGATAGACCCCCTATTAAACATGGGATTGTGAAACTGCCAGGATCTATTGCTTTTGGTGGTAGCTTGTTCTGCAAGATTACTAAACACTCTTCATTTAGGGTCAATAGATAGATCATCTAACTTTGTGAACATTTCCAAAAACTTAGCATATTGTTTCTCGAATTTTTATTTGGACAGGGAAGATCAGGTTTATGCTCTTACACCTTCTTCGTTTTTAGTTTGCTTAGTTGCCGAATTATAAGTTCTTCTTTATTTGTAGAGATTGGAATTTTAATCTCTTCTTCTTCTTGAACAACTTTTCACTTGAGCCCTGGTAACATTACCACTTCTTAGTGTAATGGCTTTGACTTGAGCCATCTCCTTCTCCGAATCCTTTTAGTGGCTAGTTATGTCAAGACCTTCACTATGTTTTGAATTGTAGTTTTGTGTCCTGCTAGCTCTTGATCCTGCATACTCATCCTTTCCCCCATTATCTTGGATAAAATTCATGAGGACTTCCTTCACACTTATTAATGTCCTGCTGTCTTTCTCTAGGCTGGAATCTTTTATTCAGTGAATAGCCTGCTGGGAATGAGTTTCTATTATCTCTCGAGCTAACTCTAGGTTTTCCTTTATCAGCACCGAATGGGTATTTGAACAACACCTACAGAATCAACCTCTTATGATTATGTAACAATAGGAAAATTTTTAGTTGAATAAGAGCCTCAACATGTACTGTACATTTCTCGTTTCATCATAAGCTTTTCGATTTGAACAGTTAGCACTTCAACTTGGGTTGTGAGCTTTGCATTTGCATATGCACTTTTGACATTTGCCTTCCTTGAATATCTAGAATATCTCCTGGGTAGGTAACATTAGCTGCGATCTTCTCAATGAGAGCATGAGCAGCAGTAGGGATTAAGTCAGAGTAGATACCTCCAGCTACTGTATCTAGTTTTTTCTTAGATGAAGTTTAGAGACCATTATAAAATGTGTTCATGACCATCCACGGCTCCATACCATGATGAGGGCAATTCCTTTGTAGCTCCTTGAATCTATCCCATGCATCTAAGAAACTTTCATCTTCTTCTTGCTCAAAACTATATATCTTGCTACGCAGGCAATTTGTTCTTGAGGGAGAAAAGAATTTACGTAGGAATTTTTCATCCACATCTATCCAAATAGTGATACACCAAGGTGCTAAAGAATTAAGCCATGAGTGGGCTTTTGCTACCAGTGAGAACGTAGAAAGATAGAGTCTCATTGCATCATCTGATACATCTTCGATTTTGAAGGTATCACAAAGTTCAGGAAATTTGTTTATGTGTCGCTCTGGTCTTCGTCTGAAAGTCCATGTTATTGATACGAGCGTTGAATTATTGAGATGATATGACTCAAAAGTGTGAAGTTTTTTGTCTCAATTCTCGATCTAGTGATGTTGTTCCTAATCGCATCTGAAGAGGGACATACATGATCTGAGATAGTTCGTTCTACCCCCATTTCTAAATGAAGTCTAACGCACTAACAAGTACTAAGACTAAATTCTAACTAGGTGACTAAACTAAAGCAAAAAACAAAGACAGAGAACTAAAGCCTAAACTAAGATTAAATTCTAACTAGGTGGTTAAACTACTACTAATAAGATAGATGTCAAATAGTGGTGTGTCCCCGGTGACGATGCCAAAAACTTAACATGCTTAGAAAGTAACAAATAATTTGACACAAACATAGCCGAGTTTAAATGATAAAAACACTAATACTATTTATACATGTTCTAGGCAGGCGTACCTATCGGAATATAGTATAGCTAAGGTAAATACCCAAGTATCAATCCGTGGACACGAAATCTATTAAACTACCTCTTTCATAATATCTAACCTAAGTAACTTTTAATGATCAAGAAAATGCTAAACAACCTATTTGATTAAGTTTGTGAAAATAGTGATAAGAAGATAACCAGTTTGGTAAAGAATCATCTCAATATATTTGTAAAGTAGTTGATTATGGTTATTATGGAAAACTCATCATAGTTGACACTAGTGATGAGGGTGTAGTGTTAAAAAGGCATTGCCCTATTAGGTTAACCTCATATTTCCAAATAACCAGGCTATAGACACAGCCACTTATCTGGTTCTATGTAACTAAGTCTTTTACTAATCTCTTGTGATCTAAGAGTCTCTTATATTTTTCTAGCAACCATATATTAACGAACCGAGCGAATTAGTATCTAGGTTACTCAATTTAAAGCAAACCCTTAATTAGTTCCAAATCCTTTTAATCGGATTCTTCCCGTGGGTGACCCGTATGAATTACCAACCCCCAAACAAGTTCGTCTTTTGCCTACTAAGCATCCAACCCTAGACTAATGATTGATATATCACCTCAAGATATACGAAGCAAATCTAAGATCCATAACCTCATTAAAAGATCAGACTCATCCACACCAGACTCATTTGAACATCAATACTCATCATATAGATTACACTATCACAAGTCATAAGCAAACCTTACTAAAAACATACTTTCATAACAAAATCAATCAAATCATTACAAAGTATCAAAAATCATCCTACCCTAACCGGTTATCGCACGATTACCTACTCATAGTAACAATCAAAACTACCGAACTCATCGAACACATGATTGAAATCAAAAGGAAACGATAATGCAAAAAAGTATTTCAGTAAAGATCGATGTCTTGACACCTTGTACGCTATTCTTCCTTGAATCTTCCTCCTAGTTGATCCGATCTTAAATCCTTCTTCTTCAACAACATTTTTTTTCGCTCTTATGCTTCTGAGTTCATCACTTCTTAGAGTTTTCGTGACATCTGATTCTATAAATACGATCCGGGTGAGGCTTACAACTCGTAAACTTGCCACGTATCGTGTTATCATTTTAGGGTTTCCAATCTTTAGGTCAAGCATTATCTTAGGGGCCCACGACTTGTAGCTCGCTTATTGGTTTACGACCTGTAAAGGTATTGTCACATCCCCGGATTTCCAACCCGAAATCCATAGATCGGTGGCCCGGGTGGGGAGTATCATGGCGTAAGTTGATAACATAATTGTCAATTAAACATAGCACGGCGGAAGTCTTGGAGTAAAATTACTATTACAAACCAAATGTTCAAAATAAAATAATATACAGGCTCGTAATAGAAGATCCATAGGCGGATCATAAAATGTACAAGGAAAGAATATAAAATAGACTTTGGGCAGATTTAGGATTTGCAAGATCCTCTATCACTACTGAGCACTTACGGCCTATTTCGTATTGTACCTGCAGATTAGTCTTTTGAAAATACGTCAGCTTTCGCTGGTAAATACACCAAACTAGCTCATTTTGAAAACATTTCAAAAATGTTTTAGGTGTGTATCAGCACAAAAATCTTTTTATAACTTGGGTTAATTGACCATCCAACCTTGTTAACTGATTTACATGTTTGTCATACATACGGGGCTCGGCACGAAAAACCGAGACACAATTAACGTACACACCACTTTGGACTCACGAAGGAGTCAGTTCCTCCCAACCTTGTGGGAATACATAATTGAGCGTCTATCGGGTGTATGCCTACACCCGTGCTAAGGTCGTGGCCATTTCGAATGTAATGAGCTGAGGATATCCAGGACACGGTAGTTAACCCCCGATGTTTAAATTATCAAACAAACTGATTAAAACAGAATATGCGGATTTCTATTCCGAACCGGCGTTCGATAAATCTCATTTCCGACCAAGCGGTAATAATTTACCGTAACCCAAGCCCGTATTGGGGAAATAAGTCGAGAGTATATACCTGAGCTAGTCTTCTTTAATTTTTAATAAATCAGCCGTACAAAAAAAGGACTAAGTGCAGATAGCATTTACCAGCAAGTTGCTAGTCTGGATTATGGCATAAACTAACCAATTAAATACTAACGGTCTTATTTAAGTCATAGACTTAGACCGACTAACGTACTTGATCAAAACGTATGACACGAGGTTAAATGACGATTGGGTAGAATGTAGTTTAATCCCAACAAGTACCTTGACTTGTTTAATATGGGTAAATTATATATATTCTGGATTTTGAAACTCAAATGATAAGGTTAAACCCGTTTCGATTAAATTCCGTAAAATAGTTACATAGACGTAACTGTGCGCAAAGCAATGATATCGGGTAACCGGATAAGTCATGGACAAGTTCTATATGCCATTATACTTTAAATAAGTTTAGATATCAGTAGGATATCAACTTCTATGCCCGCTAAGGTTTTAAAACAAAATTATGCTTCATAAGGGTATTTTGGTAATTTCATACCGTAATAAAGGAACTTGAATATAATTTAATGTTACAGTCATAATTATTCTGGAAAAATACTTTATTTATGATATAATATCAGTAGGATACCAATTATATGTGTAAATTATCTTTTATGACTAAACTATGCACCGAAGGGGCATTTTGGTCATTTTACACATAGTTTATAACTTTATTTGGGATTCTGTATTTATAACATGTACCTAGTGTAAATATGTTTAAAATAAGTTTTTATATCAGTAGGTAACAAGTCTTGGTAAATAATATGGTTTAAAACCATACTATACGCTGAAACGACGCTAATGTCGTAAAATGATGTTTTTAAGTGATGTTTACAAAACTGACATTAAGGTTAGATTAAAATATTTAAAACATGTCATTTAATATAAAATATAAGTAGGTAAATGATTTACCTTAAAAAGGTTTGATTAAAACCATTTTATAAGCCACAAGGGCTAAAACCGTCATTCATCGACATAGTTTAAGGACTTGTTTGAAAACTAAGTTTATAACTTGGTTTAAGATCCCAAATAATCCTACTTATAATATTACATCAGTAGGAAACTCATTTTCAGGTTCATTACCATTTAAAACATTGTTTTATGTAAAAAGGACATTTTGGTCAAATATGGCATAATTATGGAACTTGCGCGTAAACTTGGATTCTGATTATGATCATGTAATATAACCTCAGAGAGTTATGTTACATTATATTACGATCATAATGCCACTTTAGATCAATAAGTAACTAATCTAAATCAAGTCAGAATTGAAAGTCAAAGAAGAAGTCAAACTTCGCGACTTTCAGTTGCGATCCAACCCTAGAACTCAAATTGACGAGCCAAACATGTTCCTACATGTTCTAATAATTATTACCAACTTGTTTAAGTGTCAAAACAGGTTTCATAACCTATATAAGATCATTTTATGATTTTTCTGAAAAATGGCATGTTTGACTTTTCAATATCATAACTTTGACCCCTCAATTGGTCTAGCAAACGTGATCTTCAGGAGGTGCCCTTTATAGGGATTTACACCTACCTTATTACGATCACTTAGCCATGTTCATTTCAAACAATGGCTAGACCATAATAGTCTTATCCGAAAGTCAAAGTGTTTGCTGTAAAACGCTTGACTTTTGGTAATAAAAGCCTATAAACGAAAATGCAAGAGCAAGAAACACTTAC
This sequence comes from Scalesia atractyloides, assembly GCA_947069175.1. NCBI lineage: Eukaryota > Viridiplantae > Streptophyta > Magnoliopsida > Asterales > Asteraceae > Scalesia > Scalesia atractyloides. Next base: position 18,792,689 of record CAMTDV010000029.1, read on the forward strand.
AAGAGGTTCCTACAATGTCAGAGAACTAAGTTGGATGTTCCTTTCAGCTAGGAACTTCCAGAGGAGGGAGAAGAGTTATGAGTTAGAAAGGTGCAAGTTGGAATGAACACTTGAACACCTATTTATAGTTGGAGAACTCAAAGGAGGTGAAGCCAGGTGTTTAGGGGGTGTAAGAAGAAGCTTACAAGTGTCCGAAAACGTGGCATAGCAGTTTGGAGAAGCCATGGTTTCGAATTAATGGTTTTGGAGTTTTGCTTGGAGACCAAACAAAACTTTCTACTGCAGCTCTGTCCTCGCGCCCCGCGAGAGACCCAGGCCTGGTCTCTCACGGCCCGCGACCGCCCTTAGGCCAGTTTCAAAGTTTGACACTTTTAACCCCTTAACTTATTAAAGCTTCTAAAAACCATTTTAAACACCTTTTTGGCACTTTTAGCCCTCCGTAGCCAATACTTGGCATACCCGGGATTGTGCCCGGACATTGTCGAGCTCTTGGTTCGTTAAAAGGTCACCTAGAGGCATAAATTAACATGTTGACACTTTTAATCCCCCCATCATCCAACTTTCACAAATTTACAAAATTGAACTCTCTCGTCCAACAAATGGCACATATGAGAGTTTAGGACTTCACAAAGGATCACTCAGAGGCTTATGATAAGCATGTTGATTCAGATGTTACTCAGAGACTGGACATGTTGACATATCAGTCACTTAGAGGCCAAGTTTCAAGCATGTTGACGTATCAGTCACTCAGAGGCTAATGATTTAAGCATGTTGACATATCAGTCACTCAGAGGCTGTTATTTATGCATGTTGATATTGGTTCATCACTCAGAGACTCAACTTGAGCATGTTGACACCTTTAGTCCTTATTGGTCTTTAACAGACTATATTTAAAATACAACACGTGCACTATATTATTGGACACGATTTTTACAGGGCGTTACATCCTCACCCCTTAAAAGAAATCTCAACCTCAAGATTTTATTCAAAAAGATGGAGGTACTTTTGTCGCATAGTGGACACAACCTCCCATGTATACTCAGGACCTCTAAAAGCATCCCACTTAACCTTTACTATAGGTATCATTTTTCTTCGGAGCTTCTTAACCTGTCGATCCTCGATCGAAATTGGTTTCTCAACGAATCTCAAGTTTTCATCTATCTGCACATCTTTGTGCGACATTGCTAGCGATTCATCGGCTAGACATTTCTTAAGATTAGATATGTGGAATACATCATGGATTCCACTAAGCACCTGTGGAAACCTGAGCTTATAAGCTACAGTGCCGACATATTCGACTATCTCGAATGGTCCAATATATCTTGGGCTCAACTTGCCGTCTTTTTCCAAAACGCATCACATCTTTCTAGGGTGATACTTTCAGCATGACCTTGTCCCCTACTTGGAACTTAAGAGGTTTACGCCTCTTGTCAGCATAGCTTTTCTGCCTATCCCTAGCAGCTTTGAGACGATCACGGATCTGCATAATCTTTTCCTTGGTCTCCAGGACAATTTCTGGTCCTGATAGTTGGGCTTCCCCAACTTCTGCTCAACACACGGGCGTTTTACATTTTCTCCCGTACAAGGCCTCAAAAGGAGCAGCCTTGATGCAAGTATGATAACTGTTATTGTAGGAGAATTCTATTAGGGGTAAGTGGTCATCCCAACTTCCACCTAGATCAATCACACATGCCCTGAGCATGTCTTCCAGTGTCTGGATAGTACGCTCACTTTGACCATCAGTCTGCGGATGGTAAGCCGTACTAAAGTTCAATCGTGTGCCTAAAGATTGTTGGAAACTTTTCCAAAAGTGATGTGTATCTAGTATCTCTGTCAGATACAATTATACGGGCACATCGTGTAGGGACACTATCTTTTCCACATACAACTTAGCTAATTTATCTGAATTATATGTTTCCTTAATTGGTAAGAAATGTGCTGACTTAGTCAGCCTATCCACTATGACCCAAATAGTGTCATTTCCACTTCTGGTCTTAGGTAACTTGGTAATCAAGTCCATAGTTACCATTTCCCATTTCCAAGTGGGAATTTCAAGTTGTTGTAGAAGTCCTGACGGTTTCTGATGTTCGGCCTTAACTTGCGAACACGTTAGACACTTAGCTACATGAGTGGCTATGGATTTCTTCAAACCCATCCACCAATAATTCTTCTTTAGGTCTTGATACATCTTGTCACCACCCGGGTGAACATAGTATCTTGAACTATGCGCTTCTTGGAGGATTAGATCTCTAAGTCCTCCAAAGATTGGACCCAAATTCTATCATTAAATCTTAGGATTCCATCCTTTCCAGGCGCTAACTGATCAATAGTTCCGCCTAATACCTCATCAGGGATATTAGCCTCTAATAAGGCTTGCTTTTGCGCATCTAATAGCTTTTCACTCAAACTATTTCTAAGCTCAATGCTCTTGCGTTGATCCTAATAGGTTTAACCTTTTCTTTGCAACTTAAGGCATCGGCAACTACATTTTCCTTGCCTTGATGGTAGCGAATCTCGTAATCATAATCATTAAGAGTTTCCATCCAACAGCGTTGTCGCATGTTCAATTCCTTCTGATTGAACAGATATTGGAGACTTTTATGGTATGTGTATATAACACACTGTGTGCCATACAAGTAATGTCTCGACAGTTTTAGTGCAAATACAACAGCACCCAGCTCCAAATCATGGGTGGTGTAATTCTTTTCATGCACTTTTAATTGTCGTGATGCATGGGCAATTACCTTGCCATTTTGCATTAGCACACAACCCATACCGGTGTGTGATGCATCACAATAAACAACAAAATTCTCAATACCCTCAGGTAGAGATAACACAGGAGCGTTGCTCAACTTGCGTTTAAGAATCTCAAAAGATTCTTGTTGCTTTGGACCCCAATTATACATAATTTTCTTACGGGTCAAAGAATTTAAAGGAGTGGCTATTCTTGAATGTTCTCAATTAACCTCCTATAGTAACCAGCCAATCCCAAGAAACTACGAACTTCCGTTGGGGTCTTGGGCACTTCCCAATTCATTATGGCCTCAATTTTGGCGGAATCCACTTGGATACCACGCTCACTTACCATGTGTCCAAGAAATTGGACTTCTCCAAGCCAAAATTCGCATTTAGAGAACTTTGCATAAAGTTTCTTCTGCCTTAATAATTCTAGGATTCACCGAAGATATTTCTCGTGATCAGCTTGATTACGAGAATAAATAAGTATGTCGTCTATGAAGACAATGACAACCTTATCCAAATACAGTTTGTAGACTCTATTCATGAGATCCATGAACGCTGCTGGTGCATTTGTGAGCCCAAAAGGCATCACTAAGAATTCAAAATGACCATAGCGGGTCCTGAAGGTTGTCTTAGGAACATCTTCTCTTCTAACCTTCAGTTGATGATATCCTTATCTCAAATCTATTTTAGAAAAGTAACTAGCCCCTTGAAGCTGGTCGAATAAGTCAGATCCTGGGCAGAGGATATCTATTCTTAATTGTTAGCTTGTTTAGCTCCCGATAGTCGATGCACATCCGCATTGATCCGTCTTTCTTTTTAACGAAGAGGATTGGAGCTTCCCAAGGTGATGAACTAGGCTGAATAAAGCCTTTCTCTAAGAGTTTGTCTAATTGAACTCTTAACTCATTCATTTTGGTTGGAGCTAGCCTATATGGAGCTCTAGCTACAGGTGCTGATCCTGGTATGATATCTATTCTGAACTCCACTTGCCCATCTGGAGGTAGGCCTGGTAATTCTTCAGGGAAAACATCGGAATACTCCGAGATAATTGGTTGATCTTCAAAGTTCGGCTTTGGTTCATTCATGGTAACTTGTGCCATGTAAATGACACAGCCTCTTCTCAAGATATACGAAGCAAATCTAAGATCCATAACCTCATTAAAAGATCAGACTCATCCACACCAGACTCATTTGAACATCAATACTCATCATATAGATTACACTATCACAAGTCATAAGCAAACCTTACTAAAAACATACTTTCATAACAAAATCAATCAAATCATTACAAAGTATCAAAAATCATCCTACCCTAACCGGTTATCGCACGGTTACCTACTCATAGTAACAATCAAAACTACCGAACTCATCGAACACATGATTGAAATCAAAAGGAAACGATAATGCAAAAAAGTCTTTCAGTAAGGATCGATGTCTTGACACGTTGTACGCTATTCTTCCTTGAATCTTCCTCCTAGTTGATCCGATCTTAAAACCTTCTTCTTCAACAACATTTTTTTTCGCTCTTATGCTTCTGAGTTCATCACTTCTTAGAGTTTTCGTGACATCTGATTCTATAAATACGATCCGGGTGAGGCTTACAACTCGTAAACTTGCCACGTATCGTGTTATCATTTTAGGATTTCCAATCTTTAGGTCAATGCATTATCTTAGGGGCCCACGACTTGTAGCTCGCTTACTGGTTTACGACCTGTAAAGGTATTGTCATACCCCGGATTTCTAACCCGAAATCCATAGATCGGTGGGCCCGGGTGGGGAGTATCGTGACGTAAGTTGATAACATAATTGTCAATCAAACATAGCACGGCGCAAGTCTTGGAGTAAAATTACTATTACAAACCAAATGTTCAAAATAAAATAATATACAGGCTCGTAATAGAAGATCCATAGGCGGATCATAAAATGTACAAGGAAAGAATATAAAATAGACTTTGGGCAGATTTAGGATTTGCAAGATCCTCTATCACTACTGAGCACTTACGGCCTATTTCGTATTGTACCTGCAGATTAGTCTTTTGAAAATACGTCAGCTTTCGCTGGTAAATACACCAAACTGACTCATTTTGAAAACATTTCAAAAATGTTTTAGGTGTGTATCAACACAAAAATCTTTTTTAACTTGGGTTAATTGACCATCAAACCTTGTTAACTGATTTACATGTTTGTTATACATACGGGGCTCGGCACGAAAAACCGAGACACAATTAACGTACACACCACTTTGGACTCACGAAGGAGTCATTTCCTCCCAACCTTGTGGGAATACATAATTGAGCGTCTATCGGGTGTATGCCTACACCCGCGCTAAGGTCGTGGCCATTTCGAATGTAATGAGCTGAGGATATCCAGGACACGGTAGTTAACCCCCGATGTTTAAATTATCAAACTAAACTGATTAAAACAGAATATGCGGATTTCTATTCCGAACCGGCGTTCGATTAATCTCATTTCCGACCAAGCGGTAATAATTTACCGTAACCCAAACCCGTATAGGGGAAATAAGTCGAGAGTATATACCTGAGCTAGTCTTCTTTAATTTTTAATAAATCAGCCGTACAAAAAAAGGACTAAGTGCAGATAGCATTTACCAGCAAGTTGCTAGTCTGGATTATGGCATAAACTAACCAATTAAATACTAACGGTCTTATTTAAGTCATAGACTTAGACCGACTAGCGTACTTGATCAAAACGTATGACACTAGGTTAAATGACGATTGGGTAGAATGTAGTTTAATCCCAACAAGTACCTTGACTTGTTTAATATGGGTAAACTATATATATTCTGGATTTTGAAACTCAAATGATAAGGTTAAACCCGTTTCGATTAAATTCCGTAAAATAGTTACATATACGTAACTGTGCGCATAGCATTAATATCGGGTAACCAGATAAGTCATGGACAAGTTCTATATGCCATTATACTTTAAATAAGTTAAGATATCAGTAGGATATCAACTTCTATGCCCGTTAAGGTTTTAAAACAAAATTATGCCTTATAAGGGCATTTTGGTAATTTCATACCGTAATAAAGGAACTTGAATATAATTTAATGTTACAGTCATAATTATTCTGGAAAAATACTTTATTTATGATATAATATCAGTAGGATACCAATTATATGTGTAAATTATCTTTTATGACTAAACTATGCATCGAAGGGGCATTTTGGTCATTTTACACATAGTTTATAACTTTATTTGGGATTCTGTATTTATAACATGTACCTAGTGTAAATATGTTTAAAATAAGTTTTTATATCAGTAGGTAACAAGTCTTGGTCAATAATATGGTTTAAAACCATGCTATACGCTGAAACGACGCTAATGTCGTAAAATGATGTTTTTAAGTGATGTTTACGAAAACTGACATTAAGGTTAGATTAAAATATTTAAAGCATGTCATTTAATAAAAAATATAAGTAGGTAAATGATTTACCTTAAAAAGATTTGATTAAAACCATTTTATAAGCCACAAGGGCTAAAACCGTCATTCATCGACATAGTTTAAGGACTTGTTTGAAAACTAACTTTATAACTTGGTTTAAGATCCCAAATAATCCTACTTATAATATTACATCAGTAGGAAACTCATTTTCAGGTTCATTACCATTTAAAACATTGTTTTATGTAAAAAGGACATTTTGGTCAAATATGGCATAATTATGGAACTTGCGCATAAACTTGGATTCTGATTATGATCATGTGATATAACCTCAGAGAGTTATGTTACATTATATTACGATCATAATGCCACTTTAGATCAATAAGTAACTAATCTAAATCAAGTCAGAATTGAAAGTCAAAGCAGAAGTCAAACTTCGCGACTTTCAGTTGCGATCCGACCCTAGAACTCAAATTGACGAGCCAAACATGTTCCTACATGTTCTAATAATTATTACCAACTTGTTTAAGTGTCAAAACATGTTTCATAACCTATATAAGATCTTTTATGATTTTTTTGAAAAATGGCATGTTTGACTTTTCAATATCATAACTTTGACCCCTCAATTGGTCTAGCAAACGTGATCTTCAGGAGGTGCCCTTTATAGGGATTAACACCTACCTTATTACGATCACTTAGCCATGTTCATTTCAAACAATGGCTGGACCATAATGGTCTTATCCGAAAGTCAAAGCGTTTGCTGTAAAACGCTTGACTTTTGGTAATAAAAGCCTATAAACGAAAATGCAAGAGCAAGGAACACTTACAAGAGGTTCCTACAATGTAAGAGAACTAAGTTGGATGTTCCTTTCAGCAAGGAACTTCCAGAGGAGGGAGAAGAGTTATGATTTAGAAAGGTGCAAGTTGGAATGAACACTTGAACACCTATTTATAGTTGGAGAACTCAAAGGAGGTGAAGCCAGGTGTTTAGGGGGTGTAAGAAGAAGCTTACAAGTGTCCGAAAACGTGGCATAGCAGTTTGGAGAAGCCATGGTTTCGAATTAATGGTTTTGGAGTTTTGCTTGGAGACCAAACAAAACTTTCTGTTGCAGGTCTGTCCTCGCGCCCCGCGAGAGACCCAGGCCTGGTCTCTCACGGCCCGCGACCGCCCTTAGGCCAGTTTCAAAGTTTGACACTTTTAACCCCTTAACTTATTAAAGCTTCTAAAAACCATTTTAAACACCTTTTTGGCACTTTTAGCCCTCCGTAGCCAATACTTGGCATACCCGGGATTGTGCCCGGACATTGTCGAGCTCTTGGTTCGTTAAAAGGTCACCTAGAGGTATAAATTAACATGTTGACACTTTTAATCCCCCCATCATCCAACTTTCACAAATTTACAAAATTGAACTCTCTCGTCCAACAAATGGCACATATGAGAGTTTAGGACTTCACAAAGGATCACTCAGAGGCTTATGATAAGCATGTTGATTCCGATGTCACTCAGAGACTGGACATGTTGACATATCAGTCACTTAGAGGCCAAGTTTCAAGCATGTTGACGTATCAGTCACTCAGAGGCTAATGATTTAAGCATGTTGACATATCAGTCACTCAGAGGCTGTTATTTATGCATGTTGATATTGGTTCGTCACTCAGAGACTCAACTTGAGCATGTTGACGCCTTTAGTCCTTATTGGTCTTTAACAGACTATATTTAAAATACAACACGTGTCAATATATTACTGGACACGATTTTTACAGGGCGTTACATCCTCACCCCCTTAAAAGAAATCTCAACCTAGAGATTTTATTCAAAAAGATGGGGGTACTTTTGTCGCATAGTGGACTCAACCTCCCATGTATACTTAGGACCTCTAAAAGCATCCCACTTAACCTTTACTATAGGTATCATTTTTCTTCGGAGCTTCTTAACCTGTCGATCCTCGATCGAAATTGGTTTCTCAACGAATCTCAAGTTTTCATCTATCTGCACATCTTTGTGCGACATTGCTAGCGATTCATCGGCTAGACATTTCTTTAGATTAGATATGTGGAATACATCATGGATTCCACTAAGCACCTCTGGCAACCTGAGCTTATAAGCTACAGTGCCGACACATTCGACTATCTCGAATGGTCCAATATATCTTGGGCTCAACTTGCCGTTTTTTCAAAAACGCATCACATCTTTCTAGGGTGATACTTTCAGCATGACCTTGTCCCCTACTTGGAACTTAAGAGGTTTACGCCTCTTGTCAGCATAGCTTTTTTGCCTATCCCTAGCAGCTTTGAGACGATCACGGATCTGCATAATCTTTTCCTTGGTCTCCAGGACAATTTCTGGTCCTGATAGTTGGGCTTCCCCAACTTCTGCTCAACACACGGGCGTTTTACATTTTCTCCCGTACAAGGCCTCAAAAGGAGCAGCCTTGATGCTAGTATGATACTGTTATTGTAGGAGAATTCTATTAGGGGTAAGTGGTCATCCCAACTTCCACCTAGATCAATCACACATGCCCTGAGCATGTCTTCCAGTGTCTGGATAGTACGCTCACTTTGACCATCAGTCTGCGGATGGTAAGCCGTACTAAAGTTCAATCATGTGCCTAAGATTGTTGGAAACTTTTCCAAAGTGATGTGTATCTAGTATCTCTGTCAGATACAACATATACGGGCACATCGTGTAGGGACACTATCTTGTCCACATACAACTTAGCTAATTTATCTGAATTATATGTTTCCTTAATTGGTAAGAAATGTGCTGACTTAGTCAGCCTATCCACTATGACCCAAATAGTGTCATTTCCACTTCTAGTCTTAGGTAACTTGGTAATCAAGTCCATAGTTACCATTTCCCATTTCCTAGTGGGAATTTCAAGTTGTTGTAGAATTCCTGACGGTTTCTGATGTTCGGCCTTAACTTGCGAACACGTCAGACACTTAGCTACATGAGTGGCTATGGATTTCTTCAAACCCATCCACCAATAGTTCTTCTTTAGGTCTTGATACATCTTGTCACCACCCGGGTGAACATAGTATCTTGAACTATGCGCTTCTTGGAGGAGTAGATCTCTAAGTCCTCCAAAGATTGGACCCAAATTCTATCATTAAATCTTAGGATTCCATCCTTTCAGGCGCTAACTGATCAATAGTTCCGCCTAATACCTCACTAGGGATATTAGCCTCTAATAAGGCTTGCTTTTGCGCATCTAATAGCTTTTCACTCAAACTATTTCTAAGCTCAATGCTCTTGGCGTTAATCCTAATAGGTTTAACCTTTTCCTTGCGACTTAAGGCATCGGCAACTACATTTGCCTTGCCTGGATGGTAGCGAATTTCGTAATCATAATCATTAAGAGTTTCCATCCAACAGCGTTGTCGCATGTTCAATTCCTTCTGATTGAACAGATATTGGAGACTTTTATGGTATGTGTATATAACACATTGTGTGCCATACAAGTAATGTCTCGACAGTTTTAGTGCAAATACAACGGCACCCAGCTCCAAATCATGGGTGGTGTAATTCTTTTCATGCACTTTTAATTGTCGTGATGCATGGGCAATTACCTTGCCATTTTGCATTAGCACACAACCCATACCGGTATGTGATGCATCACAATAAACAACAAAATTCTCAATACCCTCAGGTAGAGATAACACAGGAGCGTTGCTCAACTTGCGTTTAAGAATCTCAAAAGATTCTTGTTGCTTTGGACCCCAATTATACTTAATATTCTTACGGGTCAAAGAAGTTAAAGGAGTGGCTATTCTTGAAAAGTTCTCAATGAACCTTCTATAGTAACCAGCCAATCCCAAGAAACTACGAACTTCCGTTGGGGTCTTGGGCACTTCCCAATTCATTATGGCCTCAATTTTGGCGGGATCCACTTGGATACCACGCTCACTTACCATGTGTCCCAGAAATTGGACTTCTGTAAGCCAAAATTCGCATTTAGAGAACTTTGCATAAAGTTTCTTCTGCCTTAATAATTCTAGGATTCACCGAAGATATTTCTCGTGATCAGCTTGATTACGAGAATAAATAAGTATGTCATCTATTAAGACAATGACAACCTTATCCAAATACAGTTTGTAGACTCTATTCATGAGATCCATGAACGCTGCTGGTGCATTTGTGAGCCCAAAAGGCATCACTAAGAATTCAAAATGACCATAGCGGGTCCTGAAGGCTGTCTTAGGAACATCTTCTCTTCTAACCTTCAGTTGATGATATCCTGATCTCAAATCTATTTTAGAAAAGTAACTAGCCCCTTGAAGCTGGTCGAATGTTAGCTTGTTCAGCTCCCGATAGTCGATGCACATCCGCATTGATCCGTCTTTCTTTTTAACGAAGAGGATTGGAGCTTCCCAAGGCGAGGAACTAGGCTGAATAAAGCCTTTCTCTAAGAGTTCGTCTAATTGAACTCTTAACTCATTCATTTTGGTTGGAGCTAGCCTATATGGAGCTCTAGCTACGGGTGTTGATCCTGGTATGATATCTATTCTGAACTCCACTTGCCCATCTGGAGGTAGGCCTGGTAATTCTTCAGGGAAAACATCGGAATACTCTGAGATAATTGGTTGATCTTCAAGGTTCGGCTTTGGTTCATTTATGGTAACTTGTGCCATGTAAATGACACAGCCTCTTCTCAAACACTTGGATGCTTTAAATAACGACACCTTGTCCGGCAATCCATAGTGTGAGTCTCCAGGGATGATGATCATTTCACCAGATGGGGTTTTAATCTCAGAGAGTTATGCTTCATTATATTACGATCATAATGCAACTTTAGATCAATAAGTAACTAATCTAAATCGGGTCAGAATCGAAAGTCAAAGCAGAAGTCAAACTTCACGACTTTCGGTTGCGATCCGACCCTAGAACTCAAATTGACGAGCCAAACATGTTCCTACATGTTCTCATAATTATTACCAACTTCTTTAAGTGTCAAAACAGGTTTCATAACCTATATAAGATCATTTTATGATTTTTCCGAAAAGGGCTTGTTTAACTTTTCAATATCATAACTTTGACCCCTCAATCGGTCTAGCAAACGTGATCTTCAGGAGGTTCCCTTTATAGGGATTAACACCTATCTTATTACAATCACTTAGCCATGTTCATTTCAAACAATGGCCGGACCAAATGGTCTTAACCGAAAGTCAAAGCGTTTGTGTAAAACGCTTGACTTTTGGCTATAAAAGCCTATAAACGAAAATGCAAGAGCAAGGAACACTTACAAGAGGTTCCTGCAATGTAAGAGAACTAAGTTGGATGCTCCTTTCAGCTAGGAACTTCCAGAGGATGGAGAAGAGTTATGATTTAGAAAGGTGCAAGTTGGAATGAACACTTGAACACCTATTTATAGTTGGAGAACTCAAAGGAGGTGAAGCCAGGTGTTTAGGGGTGTAAGAAGAAGCTTACAAGTGTCCGAAAACATTGCATAGCAGTTTAGAGAAGCCATGGTTTCGAATTAAAGGTTTTGGAGTTTTGCTTGGAGACCAAACATAACTTTCTGCTGCAGGTCTGTCCTTGCGCCCCGCGAGAGACCCATGCCTGGTCTCTCACTTTCAAAGTTTGACACTTTTAACCCCTTAACTTATTGAAGTTTCTAAAAACAATTTTAAACACCTTTTTGGCACTTTTAGCCCTCAGTAGCCAATACTTGGCATACCCGGGATTATGCCCGGACATTGTCGAGCTCTTCGTTCGTTAAAAGGTCACTCAGAGGTATAAATTAACATGTTGACACTTTTAATCCCCCCATCATCCGACTTTCACAAATTTACAAAAATGAACTCTCTCGTCCAACAAATGGCACGTATGAGAGTTTAGGACTTCACAAAGGATCACTCAGAGGCTTATGATAAGCATGTTGATTCCGATGTCACTCAGAGACTAGACATGTTGACATATCAGTCACTAGAGGCCAAGTTTCAAGCATGTTGACGTATCAGTCACTCAGAGGCTAATGATTTAAGCATGTTGACATATCAGTCACTCAGAGGCTGTTATTTATGCATGTTGACATCGGTTCGTCACTCAGAGGCTCAACTTGAGCATGTTGACGCCTTTAGTTCTTATTGGTCTTTAACAGACTATATTTAAAATACAACACGTGTCACTATATTATTGGACACGATATTTACAGGGTGTTACAGGCATAGACTAGGCATGTCTTGTGCTCGTCTTCAGTAACCTCCAAATCTGGCTTGGAAATCCTTCATTTCAGTTAGGATTCTACAAAACACTTAGAAACAAACATTTAACCTATTCCAAACAAGATTTACAGCAAAGAACTATCAAAATGCGGGCTTTAACAATATGAAAACATGTTGTCTTTCAGGCACATAAAGGATGTAAAGTGCTCACGTATTGTAGATAGTCCATAGCACATGACATCTGAATTAACGTTTAAATAGCGCATTTATTATTTTTAAATAATTCCAAACAAACAACTTGTTCCAAAACAAATACAACCAATAACATTGTTTTAAATTAAATAAACTAAGACGAGCCCAAAAGCAACCCGATGTGAATAGCATCTAGAAAAGCCTCAAACATTATAACTTGAAACATGTGGAAAATCAAGTGTCAACTTCAAATAAGTTGGTGAAAACATAAAGTTTAATCATGATAAAATAGTTGATGCTTTTTATTGCAGAAAGCAAGTTTATACACTTGGTTTATTAAAAACATACTTTAATCATTAAGTTTAAGCAGTTGTTGTAATTATGTGGAAAGGATGATTCTAGATAGCAGGTGCGCACTGCGTGCCTAGACATACATGGTTGTGCCTCACTATATTTGCCAATTTTGTTAACAGACAACTTTAGGACCGATTTCAACTTATACCGTAAATGAGACAAAAACACGGTCGTGCCCTGGTAGGCACAGGCGTGCTTGGTTACTGTTTAGGTCAACAGTAACGGTCTAAAACAGTCAATTCTCTTCGCGTCGTCGGCTGAGAGATTTTTCAATTTTTTGACCCATTTTGTTTTTATTAATACCATCATCACTTCCACACACGTTTTAGCTTGAAATCATGGTGATTTGTGGTTGAAATCAAAGGTTTTAGCATGAAGTGGGTTTGAACCAAAACTAGAGAAATCTGACATGTTTAGCAACTAATTGTAAGCACAAAGGGTTAAAGAGAAGTAGTACACACCTAGAGAAGAAGATTCCCGAAGAAAATCAGAGGAAGTTGGTGGTTTCGAGTGGTGGTGGACGGGTTCAGTCGTAGAGCACGGGGATGGCTGCAGGTTGGGTTATGTTTGTGACTTAGGTCACTACATAATATAAAATCCCGCTTTCTGTTTTCTGGGTGGGCACGGGCGTGCCTAGTCGGACACGGGCATGCTTTGCCATTTTTTAAAACAGTTTTTTTAATTCAAATTTTATTTTAAGAACACTATTTTTTATTTGCTTTTAGATTTAGGCACGGTTGTGCCTGGTTAGGCATAGGCGTGCTTATCTGGGAGTTTTCTAAAAAACTGATCCTTATTAGTTTTGAAAGTTAGGGCCACCACTCCTTCGATCCAAAAATCTAAGAAACTTACCCTTCTGATTTCTACACATGTTATAGACGTACTTCAAGGTGAGAGATAGATTTTTGTGGATAAAAAGGGTTGGTGAAAAGGATTTTCCCAAGAAAGAGTTAGCCTTCGGTTTTCACCTTTGTCATGTTGATGACACTTTCGTGATGGCCATCCTTGGAAGAAATCTGCAAAATAACTAAGGAGCAAACACGAAAACTGAAAATAAACGTGATAATAAAAATAAAACAAGAAAGAAAATGGATAGAAAATAAGTTTGTTCAAAATAATAACTTGGGTCAGTCTTTCTACGAAAGAAACCGTATTACCTAGTAACGACGCCAAAAACCTTGATGTCGTGTGAATTAGCTGTGTTAATTTAATAATATTGAGCACACTTAAGTGTGTTAACGAGCATGATTATGTAGTTTTTAAATTTATAAAAGTAAATTGTATTTAAACTAAATACACACAACGAGCAAAGAACCCATCAAGTGTAGTATAGCTTTCGATAAGAACCAAGTATCGTCCAAGGAATATGCTTCCCCTACTCAACCGTATTATTGTGACTATCATTGTTTGTAGTTAGGTTAGTAGACTAAAATAGTAATATAGGACTCCTGGATAAGTCTTTTTTAATAAATATACTTTATTTTATTAAATGAAGAAAATGTTTAAGTCTTCGATTTTATCATTTAGTTGGTTTAGAAGTGCCTTCCTTGGTCCGGTCGCCAAGATCCATCAATCATGTCACAACCTATCAATAGACCAGTTTGGAAATATGGCCATAATGAACCTCCGTAACCTTGTGACTAGTAAATGATATACCACAACAAGGTTGGTTTAAAGCCATCGTGGTTATATTATCTTTTTATAACGTATACGTGTTTTATTTCAAATTTAACATATGGGATCACGTTTAAGAATCTTTTAAATTATCGAAGCGATTTAGTCATCAAATTAGTCAAGCTAGGTTTAGCCTCTAGCTAATCCACTCAGCTTTGACCCATTAGCTAACACAATAATCTTGTTCTTTAAGTGGTTGTTTCTCCAACTTTTGGGGGACAAGGTCAGCACAGATGGCTCCATGACAAAACAATATTTAAAATTGATACACTGAAATTTATTTAGTAACACTGTAAACTCAGGCCCTTTTGTATCCTAGTGTTCCACAAACACAAATTGCATAAAAATGTTAAAAATTGAAATCATGTGAATGAACTTTGTTCATGTAAAACCTTTGAATACACCACCATAGTTAATATGACAATCAAGTATGTAGATGTCCTACAACTGAACAAAGAAACTATGAGCTACTTACAAGAAAAAATAGAAGGCATTATAAATGGTTTTGTAATACAAATATGTGTAAGGTAGATTCACCATTGACAAATACATTCTAATTCAAATATACAACAAGTAATACCTTTAAGAACTTCCATGATATGCCTAATATCATAGTAATCTTAATAAACTTGCAGCTTGTAATGTCATAACAATCCAAAACCACCTAATGGCCACACCTTTGATATATAATGCACACATAGCAACTCCTCTTCAGATCGAACCTCAACGTTAAACATAATGATAAAATATCATTAATTATATTCATAAAATTTCCAAAATATACCTTGTATGCCAATGTAAGGGACTTTCCCCTTCGATTTTTTAGATCTGATGATTGATTCTTGGAGATTTTATTACCTGAATGAGCCCCAACATTCTTTAGGACTAAACGTTAGAGGTTGGATCACTAATTACAAAATAAAAATACAAAAAGCATAATCAATTCACCTTGGGTCACCATAGAAATGACTATAATTGGTTTTGTAGCATCTCGAACTGGAAAAATGCCAACCAATCCTTTCTCCTCCGGCTGCTAGTCTGTCACAATTGTGGTTCCACCAGTTTCACACTGAAATAATAAGAACACCAAGTAATTAAACTCAAAAGTATACACAATAACAACCTTCCTCTAATGGCATTCAAATCACACATAAAACACCATTAAAAAGTTGAAACTTCTGCAATTCACGACAATTTTAAACAAGTTGTCCTGATCTAAAAGAAAATTAGTACAATAGAAAGCAAAATCAATATATAATACAATCAATCAAGTTAGAATCATACTATCTACTTGGATAAGTTCATGGAATTTGAATAATTATGCTAGACAACAACACTTTGTTCATGAATGGAAGGATCCCTCATATCCATGGTTTCCTCCATCAAAATATCACTATGACTCTGTGTTTTTGGATATATTCATATACTTGCTATGAATGCTGGGTAAAAATTGTAAAATGGTATGAACTGAGCCAATACAAAGCAAACACCAAAAATAGCGACAAAACAAATGACACAAATCTTAATAGTTTATCCAACCCAAAAACACCCAACCAAAGCCTAGATCTCACAAAATATGAGATCTGTAACAATACAACAAAACAGATGATCAACTGATGATAATCAGTTGATCTATGCAACTTACAACAACAAGATCTCACATGAGATTAAACATATGAAAGAATCAAGACAAACAAGTACAACAAACCCTAATCGCCTGAAAGAGAGAGAACAGAGAAAAATCCAGAATCCTGATCTCACACTGAACTCACTCTTTTTATACACAATACATAATGACATTTTTCACTAAACCCCTTCATGTTTAGAATAAATGCTTTTTGAACAAGAAAACATAACATATCTCTGCAACCCTTGTACTTCTAGATCTGCACACTTATAACCCTTGTCAGTTATAACAACTTGTAACAAATATAACATCCAAACTAAACAAATGTTGCAAACATGTTATATAAACCCAAATTTTCACAAAAGACTTTGTGTTGAGTTACACTCAGTCCCTTAGTAAATATATCTGCAACCTGCATTTCTGAGCTTATTTTCTCAGGAACAACAATACCAGCAGCAATTTTTTTCTCTCAAAAAATGTAAATCTAACTCAAAATACTTTGTTCTTTCATGAAATACTGGATTTTGAGAAATTGAAATTGTAGATTTGCTATCACAATATAACTTGACTTCCAGTTTTTGACATACTTTTAATTAAGTTAACACATTTAATATACACATAATTTCACAAGCAGCTAAGCACATTGCTCTATACTCAGCTTCTGCTGTGGATCTAGAAGTGATACCTTGCTTCTTGCTTTTCCAAGAAACAAGTGTGTTAACCAGTTACAGGCCTTCTGAGGTCTGGTCTCTAAACACTTTGCCCAGTCAGAGTCAACAAACCCTGAGGTAATCATGTTATTAGACTTCTTAAAACTTATGCCACTTCCAGGAGATTGTTTTAAGTATCTTAAAAATCTCAATGCAATATCAAGATGTGTTTGACTACGACTGTGCATATACTGACTTAAAAACTGAACAGTATAGCTTTTATCTAGTCTAGCTAAAGACAGATACATTAATTTTCCTATCAACCTTTGGTATCCATTTATGTTCTCTGATGTTTTCTGTTTCTTGTTACATTTGTTAGTAACAAGAAAACTGTGTTCAATTGGTGTTGCAACAGGTTTACAACCTAAATATCCAAACTCACTCAACAACTCAAGACAATATTTCCTATGGGACAAACTAACACAATCATCAGAATATAATACTGAATTCCTAGAAAATATTTAAGTATTCCTAGGTCGTTTATTTTAAAATTTTCATTTAAGTACTTTTTTATTTTTTCAATTTCATTTTTATTATTACCTATTACAACTATATCATCAACATGCACTAGTAAGACAATAAACACAGCTTGTTCAGACAACCCAAGTAGTGAATAATCACATATACTTTGAATAAATCCCATTGAAGTTAACACAGAGGTTAACTTCTCATTCCATTGTCTTGGAGCTTGCTTTAAACCATATAAGGACTTAACTAATTTACATGCTCTAGTGTTGTCCTTTGAAAAATAACCTTGAGGTAGAGTCATAAAGACATCCTCAGTCGAAGTACCACATAAAAAACGTTATCTATATCCATTTGATATAATGGCCAATTGTTATTAATTGCAAGCTTTAAGACAATTCTCACAATAACCATTTTCACAATGGGTGAAAATGTTTCACCAAAATCAATGCCCTCTCTTTGATTGAAACCTTTGGCCACCAATCTGGCCTTATATCTTTCTACTTCCCCATTAGCTTTGTATTGCAACCTATAGATTTTCTCCCCTTAGGAAGATCAACTAAGACCCAAGGTTCAACAGTTTTATTTAAAGAAGTAACAAAGAAAAAATGATCAACAGACACGTTTAATGAATACTTCTGTATGTCAAAGCACATTTCATGTGAGAGCCTTCAAAAACTTTATGATGGCATTGTTATATTGTTATGGAAGAAAGTATTTAAATACACTCACATCAAAGGATATTTAAAGTAGGCACATGCAACCATACATGGATTTTCTGGTATGATTGGCTGTCACACCTTGACTGGCAGCGGATATGGTAGTCGGGGTATAATTGGGTTTTCACCAAAGATCATGTCATTTATTATAATAAAGTTTCATAATTATAATTTCAAATTAAAAGGGAATATTCCAACAAACACGTAAAACATAAAAGCACGAAAATATTCTAATCATGACAATTAAATAACTCTTTATTTTTCTTCTAAGACCAATTCCTATGTGTTCCTTACTTCAACCTGTTCAGCTATATCATGTGTAAAAATAGAAATTTGGGTCAACAAAAGTTGGCTAGTGAATCCCGTTAAAATATTTTGAAAGAAATAATTTTGTTGATTAATTTAATAAAAATGTGCATAAACCAAGTATGAGCAAACGTATATGTATACTATCCACAAACCACATAACCATCTAACATTGTACACATAACATGATAAGTGATGTAAAATGAGATCAAGTCTCAATCAAACGGAGCGGATCTAATTAGGCAACGCGATGCTCTACTCGTATCCAACGTAGAACTGATGGGCCTCATGTGAATGCTTGACTAAAATGAGAAAATGTAACCACATATAACAATAACCAAACATTACATAACACGTTAGATCATATAATGGCAGTAGCACAAGTGTTTGACTAAACAATGTAAGTAAACGACACATGATACACCCCAAAACATGAATAAAAAAGGGAATTTGTAAGAATTCACTCACTGTGGGTGCGTTTCTTGAATCGATGACGAATGCGCACGATTTAAGATTTCAACCGACGAGAGAACTAACCTAAATAATCACGTAATAATTCGATAAATATATAACTTTTGTTTGAAATTAATATTTCTATTTAGTGCCTTTTATTAGACTTTTAAGTCTATTTAAAACTTAAAAAGTATTATTTTTATAGGTATTTTAAAGGATTTTTGAAGCAAAAATAAAGAAAATAGGTATTATATTTCAGGGTTGACCGGGTCAACCGGTCGGATTTCGCGAATTATTGGTATCGTGTGAGGATCGAACTCATGACCTCGCGTATACGTGCACGCAGCTCTACCAACTGAGCTATGTGTCTAACCCGAAATAATCTTTATTTTAATTTTATATATATATACTAACTAAGTTAAATCATAAATTCATTTAATTTAAAAGGTTTTTGTTATTATCGAACCGTTGCACGAAGCCAGAGTCGAACCCGCGCCCTTACGATATGTTGCACACAGCCCTACTAACTGGGTTGTGTGGCTAACCAAGAATATCCACAATTTGTATTAATTATATATACTTACTAACTGTTAATATATGAAAGTATTAAAAAAACTTTGGCTTAAGTCAGAGATAGGCAGCGTGTTAAGATTTGAACGCGGGACCTATGCTTTATCTTTGCACACAGTCCACCACTGGACTGTGTGTCTAACCCGGTTTTATAACCGATTTTAATTATTCTTATTTACTGTCCGAACTTCATCTTCTTCACCTTTTAAACCCATTGACCAAAAATCAACTGTTAAATTGTAAAAATTATTTTGAATTCTATGATTAATTTCCTTAACACATACAATAAAAGAATCAAAGGGATGGTTTTTGTACGAAACGGAGATAGTTGAATACTCCGGTGACACCTCTGGCGACAATACAATAACTCCGGTGATTTGTAGCGAAAACTTCAGAGAGTTTTGAGAGAGTTCGAGAGTGTTTGAGCGAATTTTAGAACATGTTTGGGGTTGCTTTTTATTGGTAAATGATAGTCATGATTTCAGTTTCAAAAGCTTGAATTATGGGTAAATGATTCCATACGGTTTTCAAACGAATTGATTTCAAATTTTTAGTTAAACTGATGATGGAGATTCAGTTACATGCGTTTAATCAAACGGAAACAGTCAATTGTGTTTTGGTTGCTTAGATTAAGCTTCGACGTCTAATTCTGTGTTTTGAATTTCAGTTACGGCGTCAGTTTTTGTATAAAATTTATTTGTTTTAGAATTTTAACAAGTTGTATGTGTCGTATAGTGGTGGGTGGTGTGTGTTGATTCGATGGGTACCCGGGTTCGAAACCCGGTTACCCCCTTTTTTATCTATCTTTATTATTTTCAACTCTATTTATTAATATTATTATTATTATTTATTTAATATTTTAATTCTTTTAATATATTTATTAATTATAGAGATTTATATAACGATTTTTGAACGATAAATACATAACGAAACCTCATATCAAATATTTGAATTATTTAAACGGAGCGGGTTTTGGAACCCTTTTTACAACGAATGTTACAGTATCCCATACTTTTGGAAATTTCGTCCCGAAATTTTAGTAGTAGGTGTAACTTGAAAAAGGTACGGGTATTTCTCACGCATTGAGTCTTCGCATTCCCAAGTAAACTTAGGTCCTCGTTTTGACTCCTAATGCACCCTGACTATTGGAATATGACTACGTCTTAAACGCTTCTCACCGAAGTCCATGATCTCTACAGGTCGTTCAACGAAATGCATTGACTCATCAATCTGAATATCTTCTAATGGTATATGGAGATTTTCGTCGGCGAGACTCTTTTTCAAGTTTGATACATGAAACGTGGGATGAATTATGGTGAGTTCTTCTGGTAGATCAAGCTTGTAAGCTACACAACTCTCTCGAGTATTTGAATGGTCCCACGTAGCGTGGTGCTAGCTTGCCTTTTTGACCTACGAACCACTCCCATCCATGGTGATACTTTCAAAAGTACTTGATCGCCAACACAAAACTCAAGTGGCTTACGTCGTTTATCAGCGTAACTCTTTTGACGACTCTGAGCTGCTAGAAGATTATTGCGGATTTGAAGAATCTTATCAGTTGTTTCTTGGATCAATTCAAGTCTAGTGATTTGTGCTTCATCGATTTCGTGCCAACATACGGGAGATAGGCACTTATGACCATACAGTGCTTCAAAGGAGCCATACCGATGCTTGAGTGATAGCTATTGTTGTACGAAAATTCAACTAATGATAGATGAGTATCCCAATTGCCCTTGAAGTCGATGACACATGCTCGCAACATGTCTTCAAGAGTTTGTATGGTGCGCTCAGATTGACCATTAGTTTGACGGTGAAAGGCGGTGCTGAGATCCAAACGTGTACCTAACACTGATTACACGGCTTGCCATGTTTGTGAAGTAAAACGACCATCTCGATCCGAAATGATACTTAAAGGCCACCGTGTCGGCTTACAATTTCATCAATAAAGATACGAGCTAACTTCTTGTTCTTATAGTCTTCGCAGATTGGAATGAAATGAGCTGATTTGGTAAGACGATCAATGTTAATCCAAATCGTATGTCCACTGGAAGTGCGAGGTAACCCGGTAATAAAGTCCATGGTTATGTTTTCCCACTTCCAAACGGGTCTTTCAGGTTGAATGAGTAATCCTGAGGGTCTTTGATGTTCAGCTTTAACCTTAGAACATGTGACGCACTTGGAAACAAAAATAGCGATATCCTTCTTCATACCAGGCCACGAGTAAGAGTACCGTAGGTCTTGATACATCTTATCAGCATCTGGATGTATGGAGTATCGTGTTTTATGAGCCTCATTCATGAGAAAAGTACGAAGATTGTCACGATCAGGTACCCAAATACGATTTAAGTAGTACAGGATACCATCGAACTTGGACTCTAACCCCGGATTTCCATCCCAAATCCTTACACCGGTGGGCCCGGGTGGGGAGTATCGTGACGTCAGTTGATAACATCATAGTCAATTAAACATGGCACAACGGAAGTCTTGGAGTAAAATTACTATAACAAACCAAATGTTCGAAATAAAATAATATGCAGGATCGTAATAGAAGATCCACATGCGGATCATTAAAATGTACAAGAAAGAATATTAAACAGACTTTAGGGCAGATCTAAGGATTTGCAAGATCCTCTTCTTCACTACCGAGCAGCTTCCGGCCTATTTCGTATTGTACCTGCAGTTAGCCTTTGGACGATACGTTAGCTTTCGCTGGTAAATAAACCCAACTAACTCATTTTGAAAACATTTTAAAATGATTTTTAAGTGCAAAACGACACAAAATCTTTTATTAACTTGGGAAAGTTGATCTTGCAACCTTGTATCAGATTCACATGTTTGTCAATACATAAAGGGCCCAGTACAGAAATCGAGACATGATTAAATATACACCACTTACGAACTCACGAAGGAGTTATCCCCAACGTCTTGGGTAATTTGCATATGAGCGTCTGTCAGGTGTATGCCTACACCCTAAGGTCGTGACCAATAACTAATGTATTGAGCCGAGGATATCCAGGACATGGTAATTTAACCCCCGATGTTTAAGTTATCAAACAAAACTTATTAAAATGGAATATGCGGGTTTACTAGCCACAAACGGGCATTCGATTGGCCCCATTTCGGACCAAGCGGTAATAATTTACCTTATCCCAAGCCCAAATAGGAAAAATAAGTCGAGAGTATTTACCTGAGCTAGTCTTCTTTCAAAATTCAATAACTTAGCCGTATAGAAAAGTACTAACATGCAGATAGCATTTACCGCCAGGCTCTAGTCTGGATTATGGCATAAGCTAACCAATTAAATACTATCGGTCTTTATTTAAGTCATAGACTTAGACCGAGTAGTGTACATGATCAAAACGTATAACGCTTGATTAAACGATGATCGGATAGAATGTAGTTTAAACCTGACAAGTACTTTGACTTGCATAATATGGGTAAACAATTAACATTCTGGATTTTGAGATTAAAATGATAAGGTTAAACCCGTTTTGGTTAAATTTCGTAAACTAGTTACGTGTAATCAACCGTTTGCTTAAAAGCGATAATGGGTAACCGGATAAGTCATGGACAAGTTCTATATGCCATTATATTTTAAATAAGCTAAAATATCAGTAGGATATCAACTTGTATGTCCGTTATGGTTTTAAAACGAAATTATGCCTCATAAGGGCATTTCGGTAATTATACACCGTATAAAAGGGACTTGAACATATTTTAAGTTTATAATCATGAGTATTCTGGAAAAATATTTTATTTATGATATAATATCAGTAAGATATCAATTGTATGTGTAATTTATCTTTTATGACCAAACTATGCACCGAAGGGGCATTTTGGTCATTTTACACATAGTTTATAAATTATTTGGGATTCTGAGTTTATAACATGTACCTACTGTAAATATGTTTAAAATAAGTTTTAAAATCAGTAGGTATCAAGTCTTGGTCAATAATATGATTCAAAACTACACTATGCGCCTAAACGACGCTTATGTCGTAAAATGACGCCTTTATGTGATTTTTACGAAAACTGATTTAAGGTCAAATTAAAATGTCTTAGATATGTTATTTAATATAACATATCCGTAGGTAAAATATTTACCTTGAAAAGATTTGATTAAAACTATTTTATAAGCCACAAGGGCTAAAATCGCCATTTATCGACATAGTTTAAGGACTTGCTTGAAAACTCAGTATATAACTTGGTTTAACATCCCAAATAATCTACTTATAATATTACATCAATATAAAACTCATTTTCAAGTTCATTACTATTTAAAATCTTGTTTTATGCAAAAAGGGCATTTTGGTCAAAGATGGCATAATTATGGAACTTGCGCATAAACTTGGATTCTGATTATGATCATGTAATATAACCTCAGAGGGTTATGCTACATTATATTATGATCATAATGCAACTTTAGATCAGTAGGTAACTAATCCAAATCGGGTCAGAATCGAAAGTCAAAGCAGAAGTCAAACTTCGCGACTTTCGGTTGCGAACCGATCCTAGAACTGAAAATGACGAGCCGAACATGTTCTTACATGTTCTAATAATTATTACCAACTTGTTTACATGTCAAAACAAGTTTCATAACATATATAAGATCAATTTATGATTTTTTCCGAAAAATGGCTTGTTTGACTTTTTAATATTGTAACTTTAACCCGTCAATTGGTCTAGCAAACGTAATCGTTAGGAGGTGCCCTTTATAGGGATTAACACCTACCTTATTATGATCACTTTGCCATGTTCATTTCAAACAATGGCTTGGACCATAATGGTCTTAACCGAAAGTCAAAGCATTTTTCGAAAAACGCTTGACTTTTAGCTATAAAAGTCTATAAACGAAAATGCGCAAAGAAGGAACACTTACCAGTGATTCCTAAGGTGCAAAAGAACTATGTTGGATGCTCCTTTCAGTTAGGAACTTCCAGAGGAGGGAGACGAGTTATGATTTAGAAAGGTGCAAGTTCAAATGGTGAACTTGATCACCTATTTATAGTTGGAGAGCTCAAAGGAGGTGAAGCTAGGTGTTTAGGGGTGTAAGAGGAAGCTTACAAGTGTCCAAAACGTGGCATAGCAGTTTGGGAAGCCATGGTTTTGGAACTTTGTGTGGTAGCCAAGAAAAACTTTCTGCTGTAGACACCTTCTCGCGCCCCGCGAGAGACCCAGGCTAGGTCTCTCGCGGCCCGCGACTGCCCCATGGCCAGTTTCAAAGTTTGACACTTTTAACCCCTTAACTTTATAAAGCTTCTAAAAGCCTTTTAAACACCTTTTTGGCACTTTTAGCCCTTCGTAGCCAATACTTGGCATACCTGGGATTATGCCCGGACATTGTCGAGCTCTCGGTTCGTTAAAAGGTCACTCAGAGGCAAAATAACATGTTAACACTTTTAATCCCTCCATTATCCAACTTTTATATATTATTGGATTTAATCACTCTCGTCCAACAAACAGGACATATGAGAGTTAGGACTACGTATAGGATCACTCAGAGGCTCAGTATAAGCATGTTGACTCTGATGTCACTCAGAGGCTAGGCATGTTGACACAACGGTCACTTAGAGGCCGAGTTTAAGTATAACGACACTAATGGTCGTTCAGAGGCTATGTTTTATGCATAACGACAATAATGGTCGTTCAGGGGCTACATTTTTATGCATGACGACACTAATGGTCGTTCAGAGGCTAGGTTTATGCATGTTGACATCAGAAAGTCATTCAGAGGCTCAGTTTGAGCATGTTGTCACTTTTAGTCCATATTAGTCTTTAATTGACTATATTAAAAATACAACACTGTCACTGTATTATTGGACACGATTTTACAGGGTGTTACATCCTCACCCCCTTAAAAGAAATCTCGACCTCGAGATTTTATTCAAAAAGATGGGGGTACTTTTATCGCATAGTGGACTCAACCTCCCATGTATACTCGGGACCTCTAAAGGCATCCCAGTTAACCTTTACTATATGTATCAATTTTCTTCGGAGCTTCTTAACCTTTCGATCCACGATTGAAATTGGTTTCTCAACAAACCTCAGGTTTTCATCAATTTGCACATCCTTATGTAATATTGCTAGCAACTCATCGGTTAGACATTTCTTAAGGTTAGATATGTGGAATAAATCATGGATTCCACTAAGATCCTCAGGCAACCTAAGCTTATAAACTACAGTGCGACACGTTCGATTATCTCGAAGGGTCCTATATATCTTGGGCTCAACTTTGTGGATACAGTTTTGTGTCTGTCACTTGTTCTTAGTTACATTTGTAATTGCACGGTCTTTGCTCAAGTGTCTGTATAAGTTTGGTCATGTCGACCAAATCAAGATATCCTTCTATCTTGGTTTTGTACGACATCTTAGTTAGTCTGTGTTAAACGGGAGCATGTGTGCATAACGTTGAGTCTTGTGTACATCATGCTTCGTACGAGCCAGCTGCTCCGTACGAGCCAGTTGCTCCGTACGAGCCAGTTGCTCCGTACGAACCAGCTGCTTCGTACAAGCCTCTATGGAACAGTGCTTCATGGGTAATAGAGTGTTCCGTATGTCTGGCAACGTTCTTCATACGAATGACTAGCATGGACACTATATAAGCATACATGTACCTCTCAGTCAAGGTTAGCTCTTGGTTGCACTGTTGGCTCTGTTGATCTTTTGGTGTGATCTCTCTGTTGGCATTTCTGGAGCAGACGAAGACACAAGAACACATGCAGTTTGTTGAGTCGTATGGAGCATTGTTTGTATTGTACTAGTTCTCATCTCTTAATCAAGATAGTGAATCTTTGGTTATCACGTGTTCTTACTTTGCTTTGGTTTGCATGCATACTTGGATTCCGCACTCGTATGTGTGTTGCATGAACAAGGAATAGGTTTAACTTGATCCTCAGGTGGACCTACAAGTGGTATCAGAGCTTTGGCTCTCTTCCTTGTTCAAAACCAAGCTTAGTGTTGTGTCTGAGCTAGTTTGAAGTTTTCTTGAAGTGTTCTTGAACTCCTAGCAGAAAACTTAAGTTTTGAATAAATAACTAACTTAAAACTTGGTAAAAATCTGTTATATCCAGAAAGTTTTCATTAAAATTTTCTTTTGTTTGTTCAAGTTGAACACATTTGTAGAAGAACCTCACCAGAAAACTCATCCGTATGAAGTTGGTTCATATGAAGGAACTCATCCGTACGAAGTTGGTTCGCATGAAGGAACTCATCCGTACGAAGTTGGTTCGCACGAAAAAACTCATCCGCACAAACTTATCCGTACGAAACTTTGGTTCGTACGAATAATCTTCGTTATTGTTTGTTTTTTGTATTTCAGATTTTCAAAGCTGTGTGCTTTTCAAATATTTTCAAAATTGTGAATTTTTAAGAGGGAACTGTTATTTTCAAACTTTAAACCTTTCAATTTTACATAATCAAGAAAATATAATGAGTTCTAATCCATGGGATTGGAGTAGTTCAAGCTCAAATCAGGAGTCTTCGCAAAGCTCCACAACATCATGGGTTAAGTCTTTGATGCCTCAACATACAGCTATGATCTCTGCAAATCAATGGGCATGTGTTGCGAATCAGAATCAAAGCATCCAAACTCTGTTAATGAGCGAAAGTGAAACAGGGAGCAATAACCGTCCGCCGAAGCTAAACCACATGAACGATTATCCTTCGTGGAAAAGTCATTTTCATACGTATGTTCTTGGACAGAACACAGAATTGTGGACGTGTTTTACTATACCCTATAAAGAATCACTTGAAGAAGCCGGATCAAATCCAACCTCCTTAGCCAATCTAGACGAGAGTGACAAGAAGGCATATCATCCAGAGAAGAAGGCGTTTGCTATCCTCACACAAGCTCTTCACAAAGACATTTATCATCAGTTTGTGTACTGTACAACCACGAAAAATCTGGGGATACTTTGGAAGCAAGAGGAGAGGGTAATGCTGCTACCAGGAAAATTCAGCATGATTTACTCAAGAAGGAGTTTGAAGGTTTCATGTTTATGGAAAATGAAATGTTGAATTATATGACCACACGGTTTTATCATCTGCTCAGCGAGATGTACTCTTACAAAGTGTTACCAGCACCACAAGAAATTGTGATGCGATTTGCTGATGCTTTACCACCGAAATGGGGTTAATTTATTGACTTATTAAAACATACAGGTGTTTTGGACTCAATTAGTATTTATGAATTTATGCGAAACTGGAGAACAAGAATGAAGAAGAACTCCGGAAGGCACAACGAGTCACCGTTCCACAAAACCCTGAGATGTACTTCGGAGGTATTAATGCAGGTACAAACTCAAGCCAGCAACCGAAGCTGCAAACCGCGTTTGTGTCAAACGTGAACCCCTTGCTACACAACCTGTTTAATCAAGTCAGTCTGCGGGCTCAAGTACTCAAGCTTATGGACAAGCATTTGATCCGAAAGCCTTCCTTCCACAACCAAGAGATAGCACATCAAGATCCATAGCAAGCTCCTCAACAAGCTTTCTATGGAAAAAATTGTCAATCTACAAATCCCAACATTGTCAAACTTGACACGTCACATCCCTCCAAAGTCAGCGTAGAAGTTGCATAGGAACACATGGGACTTCTCAACACAATGGTCACTGCTTATTGTGGTTTAGTTGCAGGTCAAATAGGAAATATCAATTTGACAAACGAAGACTAACAACAAATTGATCAAGATGAGATGGAGCTGATGGATATCAAGTGGCATTTGCAAGCGTTATGATAAGAGCAAAGGAACACATGCGGAGAACAGGGAGAACC
Organism: Scalesia atractyloides; assembly: GCA_947069175.1. Classification (NCBI taxonomy): domain Eukaryota; kingdom Viridiplantae; phylum Streptophyta; class Magnoliopsida; order Asterales; family Asteraceae; genus Scalesia; species Scalesia atractyloides. The sequence goes on from CAMTDV010000029.1 coordinate 18,820,840, forward strand.
AGTCTGGAAAGCAAGAAAGACACAAAATACGGCTTTGATAAAATTGTCGTAACTTGCTTCAACTGTGGAGAAAGAGGTCACTTCAAACGGGAATGCACAAGACCCAGCAAGGAAGTAAATCACACCCCCTTTTGAAATCAGTCTCAACCATCCAACACAGCTCAGTTCAACAATGAAAGAAGAATGGTAGCTGTTGGCAACTCTAACAATACAAATCAATCAGGACCTTCAAACACACATAGAGCTTTGGTAGTTCAATCTAATGAATGATGAGATTGGTCAGTTCAGGTGGGAACTGAGAACAATGGAAGAACTGCATGCTATGCGAAGATCGTCGATCAAATCAAGCATGTTCACAGCCTTAATACTCCAGATAATGATGATACTTCTGGGTATGATGGTAGTTCTGATGAAGAGTGTTCAAGTTCAGGTGGTTATGGATCTGATTCTGATATCAGAAACGAGAGTGATGCTGAGGTTAGCAAGTTGCTGAGTGAAGCTGAGATGATGAAGTGTGAAAAGATGGGTATGACGAGGAAAGAAGAAGCTGTAGTGAAGGAGACAGACACACTCTCTACAGATGGTGCAGCATTTCCTCATCACACTGCCTTCATGGAAAATGTTGCAGGTTCTACAAGTCAGGTAAATTCTGACCCTCCTACTGTTTGCAATGACTGTGCTGAATTGAAAATAAGTTATGAAACCGTCAACACTCATAATCAAAATTTAGTTCTTGAACTATCAAAGTGCAAAGAGGCGAATTTGGCTCTAACCCAAAATGAAAAAGAATTCAAATCTGTAATAGAAACCCTTAAGAAAAGCGTTTCTGAATTGACAAAAACAGTTTTGAATAAACAGACAAGAATTAACAACTATATTAATCTCCTGGAAGAAACTAAGAAAGAGTTAGCCATCGCCAAATGCGAATATGATTCGATAAAGCTTAATTTGGAAAGTTACTCTAACTCCCGCTATGTCCTTGATCATATCATTGATGTTCAAAAACTAAAGGGAGATGTTCAATACATTGGGTATAAGTCGTGTCCACCGCTAATGAAACACAACTATACCAAAATGCCTGATGAAGAGGAGATGCCTCATTTTGAACCCTCAGTACCTCTGAATCCTGAAGAACTTGCAGCAGGATTAGGGTTCAAACTAGACAATTCCTCTCAAGAACCAAGCAAGCAAGAAAATTCATCATCTGATGTTGATCAAAATCCATCTGATGAAGAGGAAAATGATACATCAGATGATGAATCAAGAAAAGATGATCAGGATCAGCCTCTTAATGAAAGGAAAAGAGTAGAACTTTTTGCTACTCCTAGTACTCAATCTATTGAGATTCAAGAGACCGTTCCTAGGAGATCTTTCAAGACAAAAGTGTCGACAGATGAAGCAGATAATGTGTTGTATACGTTGGTTGGAGATAAGAAAATCTATTCGAACAAAGATTTTCCAGTTAAAAACGTAAATCCAATCTCTATAGATCCGGTGTTTGAAAGATAAACAACCAAAGTTTTAGAGAAGAAAAAGCCAACCAAATCACAACCATTATCCGCTTCAACAGAAAAGCAATGGAAGCGAGTTGAAAAGCCTAACATTTCACAACCAAAGGTTGAAGCAAAAGGCTCTCGCTACAAGAAAAAGCTTAAGAATGTTAAATTTGTGAGTTCCAAAGGTACCGATAAAGGCGAAACCTTTCAAGGAAAATCTAATATAGATTTTGTAAAGAAAGTTAAGATTTTGAAAAGAAATAGTCAAAACAATTACACCCAACACACGGATGGATGCAATGAAAATGAGCCCAGTACCTCAAGACCCATAAGTTCAACATCAAGCTAAGAAACACAATATCCTAGGTTTGTTGAAAGGAGAACATATTTCAAATGTGGAGAGTTTGGCCACATTATAAAAGATTGTAAAAATCCAGCAAAATCAAGATTTGTGGAAAGAACTCCTCATGAACCAACTTGCCAACGTAAATCTATTTCTCCAACACAAGATAAACGAATTATTAAAGATCAAAAAGAGAAACAAAAATGTAAACAAGTAAAAGCAATTGAAAAGGCTTTAAAACCGGATTCTTTAGAAAAGAATCCAAGATCTTCGAATTTAATAAAACAAGAAGCTGTTAAAACTGTAAATAATAAGGGACGACCCAAGACCACTAAGGCTTGGGTCCCCATCTCAAACTAATCTTGTTTGTGAAATGTGCAGGGTGTTCCAGGAGGAACTGTAAACAGTCATTGATTGTTGACAGTGGAGCATCAAGGCACATGACGGACGGCTTACAGCTCCTGTATGATGTGAAAAGCATTCGGGGTGGTTATGTTGCCTTTACTGGTTATAAAAGTGGTTAAATCACTGGAGAAGGACTGGTCTCCAATGGTGTTGTGAGCTTCGACAAGATCAATTATGTGCAGCAAATTACGTTTTGATCGCCAACGTGCTGATCTTTTTACTAAAGCCTTTGATAAATCACGTTTTGATTATCTACTTTTGGTCAATGGCATCAAGGTGAAACCCGAGTAACTCAACCATGGCTAATTATTCATATTTTTCTAAAAATCTAAAACTACAAAAAATATTTTCCGATTTTCTTAGTTTTATATTTTAGGGGGAGAAATTTTCAAGAAAATACAAAAATATGACTTTTACTTATTTACCTTCTATATTTAAGGGGGAGAAAATTATAAAAAAATATATATAAAAAACAATAGAAAACCCAAAAATCAAAAATGAGTTTCTTGGATAAGTTGAAGATGATGAAATACACCGGTAAATCTGTCAGAAATGGTCAAAAGCATAGAAAGGAGATTGATAAGTAGCTTCTCTTATGATGTATCGGTAGGCTCCCAATCAGAATAAAATGTGCAGGTTGATATAAACTTAACAGACAGAACGCCAGGTGGGAACCATTCATTGGCATATGGTCTTGGTACCGAAATCTCGTTGATAGAGTGCCGAGGTTCTGAGATATACGGTCTTTATGCTTGCTTATCATCTGGGTATCATGGTTGAATATTTTACCGAAAAATAACGGTGGTGCAAGTCTAGAACTTCCATGATACCATACATACGTGTACATACTGCATACGACCATCAATAAGTGATAAAAATATCACATCGCCAAAATAAGTGATAAAATATCACAGCTTTATGAGGGAGCTAAGTTCGTCTCTTTGTTGGTACGATGGTATTAACCTGTTCAGGGACTTACTCCTGTGCCCTGCATGCATATGAAAATCAAGTTCCTCATCAATAAGTGATTTAATCACATAGGGCTTGTTTTCAATCAAACTAAGTGAGTATCTCACATCATATACGTCAAAACAAATGATAAAGCAGTATACTCACCGGTAAGATTTTTTCTCATACATATCTTGATACGAGAATGTGCCGTGAAGTGATTGAAAACCGGCTAGTAAGTACAAATCATACCCTAATCATATCTCCTAATCATGATTACATCTGATAAGTCGAGCTTATATGGACAACAATACCGATAATCATAGTTGAATACTTATCTGTTTAACTTTGAAGCTTAAACCGAATATCGTTTTTGACAAAGATTAATAAGCTGGTATGATTCTCTTACCTTGAAACTCGAAAAAGATTGTTCGATAAATGTATAGTTTATCTGTATATTTTTTATTTTAAGTCTAGTTTACTTAGTTGCTTATAATATTTCTTTTTGAAAGTTAGCCATAGTTGAGACTCAAAAGTTTTTTACGAAGATACGCTCAGAAAATCAATTGTTTGATATCGCAACTTCATAAAGTAATATCTTGCAACAGGTAACCCATCAAAGAAAACCAAAATATGTTCAAAAGCACTTTTCCTAAACATAACTATGTGATTTGTGTGGATATGTGCAAAGTTCAGTTTTGAAAAACAGGAATTCATACGAGTGTGTGTATCTCGTACGAATGAACCTGGTCAGCTGTTTGACTTGGTCATTTGTTTACTCAAATGAGTTACTCTTCATACCAATTAAGTGTTATTTGTATGGTTTGGTACTTCTTTTTTCAGGGAATACATTCATCGAAAAAGTTATGATAAATTTTTCGTGTGTATTCCCTGATAAATTTATGTTCTTACTATATATCTATTTATTGAGTACAGAATGGAACAAAAGAACATAAACGAAAACCAGCAATGAAGAGAATGACAAGTTAGAAGAAGAAACAGAAAAGATTTGCTTATTCCGAAAACTTTGAAGACCTGATGCTCTATGAGTGGATAGCAGATCTTCAGGGGGAGTTTGTTGATACTCCAAGCCATTCCAGTGTGAAGACCAAAGTATGAAGACCAAAGACCGAAGACCGAAGACCAAGCAACATCCAAGGGGAGTTTGTTGATACAGTTTTATGTATGTCGCTTGTTCTTAGTTACATTTGTAATTGTACGGTCTTTGCTCAAGTGTCTGTATAAGTTTGGTCATGTCGACCAAATCAAGATATCCTTCTATATTGGTTTCATACGACATCTTACTTAGTCTCTGATAAACGGGTGCATTTGTGCATATCGTTGAGTCTTGCGTACATCATGCTCCGTATGAGCCAGTTGCTCCGTATGAGCCAATTGCTACGTGTAATGCCTCGCTTTTTCGTACTTTCCTTAATTAGAAAGTGTAATCATACTTCTATTTATGGGAACTTGTATTCGTATTGCATTCGTATTTCATTTCACAATCTTATAATCCGAGACTTTGATCATAATAAAATTCATACCTGATACATACTTGTCTTACATGCATTTAATTGTTAAATACGTGTTTACATACAAATGGATACTTGTTATACGTGCAAATACTCATACATTCATACTTGATACCTAAAATATACTTACGTATACATTATACACCTGAAAACATGCGAAAAAATCACGTTTTACCATGAAATGTAAGATAAACTAAGTTCAAGGACTAAAAATAGCATAATCCGGTTAAAGTGGTTTCTTGCCCATGGATTGGTCCATTTTGTGTTTGTTGGATTGTGTTTCTTGCATTTAATACTCACCTAACTCAACACCCAACCACCACCAACTTCATTAATTACCTAAACCCTAATTCCCCATTATAGATAAAAGCCTCCTCCCAGACTCGTTTCACACCTCAACCATCTCTTCTCTTCTCTCTAAAAGCTCTAAGAGCTCTCTTCTTCTAAAGATTAAAGGTTTCAAAAGATAATTCGGTGTTCCTCCAAGCCCTTCATGGAAGTAACAAGGGAAGCTTTCGCAAAACTTGAGTATACATGACCACTTTTGCTTTTACACTTTTGGGTGCAATATGTTATACTATTAAACACACGCAATCACTTATACTTTATGCAAACACAAACAATCCAATCATACATGCTTAAATGCGTGATACTTGATTTGTATTCTTGGAACATTCTTATTTGATTTACTTGTCTATAACTTTGTTTAAAGCCTCCCTTAACATGTATAGCGCTATAGGAGTATGCACCGCCCGTATTCTTGAGGTCATGTTAAGTCATTCAATCATTACGGTCTTATCGTTGCGACGATAAGATAACGCTAGCGGTACACTTTGGGTTGACTAGTATAATTGCATGCCTTGGTACATTAATCTAGTTAACTATTTTTGTCATGTGGATTGTTCAAACCTTCTTTACATATATGCTAGTACTCAAACTTGTATGCTCGCCAATACTTTTGTATTGAACTATACTTTAAACCATATTTGCAGGACTTTGACGATGATGATGCACGGAACCTAGTAGGATGCCTAGAAACGCACCTTAAACTCTAATACTTGTTGTATCTTATTTTGATCCAAACTTGTTGTAATTTCATTTCAAACAATGTACTTGATATTAGCAATAAAATGAAATTTTGTTATTTAAATACTACTTATTAGCGTTGCGAAGTCTCGAGCAATCTATTTCGTCTCACTCTGATGTTTCCGCCATCGGTTGGGGTGTGACAGATTGGTATCAGAGCCATAACTATAGGGAATTAGGTAGAATTGCCATGATTCGACCTAGTCTATAGTTCTAAGTACCCATTTTTTACCATTCTTGTTATGCTTAAAACTTTATGCTTCCTACATTGCTTCTCCTCTTTTCTTTTGGTCTTAATACATATACATGATGTCTTTCCTAAGACATTTTTACACAATACGCACTTTGAAGATTTGAAGACACTCGCAACACAAACAAGACGAGTTCACTAAAATAGGCGTGAAACCCACAATTTGGTGAACGACTCTCATTCCGCTATTCTTATTCTTTTGCACGAAATATCGCCATCAAGTTAGGAGTAAAATCCACATCTTGATGTAAAAATTTCCAATTCATACTCTAGTGGACCCTTACCAACGAATCAGAATTTGCTCTTCGTTTGGTAAGTACCAACCACACTTAGGGTACGAAATTGTCAAGTTAGGGGTGAAACCCGCACCTTGTCGATTAAGTCCCATTCCTTGATATTCGCTCTCGCCAAAGTTTCGATTTTTTCCAATCGATTTGAGACGTGTAATAACAGGAAGGGTAAAATGCCATTAATCGCTTCTCGACGAGAGCATTTTACCTATAGGCCAAAGCACGTTCCTTTAATTTGAAAGGATCTTCAATTCACTTTCGAATAGTCGACGCTTCTCAACCCAAAACACTCCAATATTTTACTAAGCCTATCTTTATGTTATCTCAATTTCTATGTGTTTTAATACTTATCACCTCGTTCATTTCAAACCCGATACACAATTCGCGCATCTTTCGCAATCAAAAACAATAATAATTCTCGCAAACCAACTAAATTCATACTCCTTACGCAATCATATACTATGGAATACTTGTTATGCTTATGTCACCTCTGTGAACTCATAATGTTATACATACATACATGCTCAAACATGATTTTTATTGTCAGTCACATAGATGTCCTTTTTCGCAAAACTCAAATTGAAGAAATGAGTCGAAGTCCAACCCCAACTCGACTATTTTCATAACAATCATTATATCAAAACTTATACCTAAACCTTTTACTATTGTTTCAATTTTTCTCATTTATGCATAAACCTCGAACCTTACTATTTTTTCCAAACGATTTCTCACCCTACAACATACTTACGTAAATTACATACACGAAACCCCTAATGACACTTTCAATTTTTCAAAAACTTTATGAAATGTTGCCCATCAACTTAGTCGGTCAAACGAACCTCTTGCCCTTGATTTTTACAACTCGTTCGAAACACACTCACTTTATACTACCATTCTAAAGACATTTTATTTCCAACAAGAAACCAACGAAAACATTCTCTCACATACGTATAGTACTTTGCTAAAATACTTTTCAAAATTCAAATTTACATGAAAATTTTCAAAACACAACTTTTCTACCATCAATAAAATAAAATAGAATAAAGCATGCTCACTATTTTACAACCTTTTCAAAAATTGTTAATACGCAAATCTAAGTCTGAACCACATGGGCAAGAAAATTTCATATGCGAATACATATTTTAAAACAAAAATAGCATTTCTTTTTACAAACCACATCTTACATAAAAAAATAATATTTTTCTCAATATTCACCCGACATTCACAATTTTGGTCCTTCATTCCCGACAAACCCGACTTATTATAATTTAACCAATTCAATATTTTGAATCAAGCAACCATTCACATGCATATCATCATACATGATCCAATTTATGCAGTCAATATTTCATAGCAATCCTACATGTATCATTGTTACCCTTTTTATTTATACACTAAACTATCTACTAGACTTATGTGTGCTTAACGCCATGTAAATTTCAACTTATACGTTCTATACTACATGCTAATTTTATACGTATTTGTCATCAATCATACTCAAAACTCATACATTCGCACTACTTGGTAGTCATACTTGAAACCTATAAGTGGGAATAACCCGAGTGGTTTCGCCGACGTTAGACATACCCACACATACATACAATCATGCTTACATACTTAATTTTTATACGCTATCTTACATACCCTTTGCTTACTAGATGTAACTTGACCCGTACACTACTAGTACAAACTATGCGGATCATGCACAAACCAAAATAATCGCGGGTGCACACGGGATTATATTGGTAGGTGCATGAAAACCATAGTGGGTTCACTGTGTAGCGCAACACCGAATGTAACATGACACCGAATAGCGAAACGACATAACATGGTGTGAACATGGTGGATACGCCATTGGTACTTCCTATATATAAGTGTATCTAGCATGTTACCATACCACGATTGTTCCCTTAACCTTTCGTCCAAACTTTATTTACAACAAATCAGCCTAAAACGTTCAATCCATTTTTATAAACGTCCCCACCGGCTCAATATTGTCAAAATGTTCCTATTCTTTTAAAACTGTCTTCCAACCTTGTCAAAATGTTCCTTTTCTTTTAAAACTATCTTCCAATCTTGTCAAAAAGTTCATTTTCTTTTAAAACTATCTTCCAATCTTGTCAAAATGTTCCTTTTCTTTTAAAACTATCTTCCAATCTTGTCAAAATGTTCATTTTCTTTTAAAACTATCTTTCACTCTTATCTACTGCAAACTTCAACTAGTCGGTTTAAATGCCAAAACCTTTTAGAAACCGTAAATACTTACCATCCTAGTTCTCTTCAATAAATATTTTCTACAACAAGTGATTTACTAATACGCCTTAGAACTGCAAAACTTTTTTACAGCTTTCAGTACGGACCACTCATTTTAATCAAAATACATCATTAGTCATACTAAAACCTTTCTCTTAGGTCGCACTCTTTTAAAATATTCCTTCCAATGTGTTGTCCTGACCCGATCAAACTCACTTTCTTACACACATACATACACGTTTTTACTTATCCTTATACTTGTTTATGATTGGTGTCTCAAAAACACCTTAGTCAAAAAAATTACTTTCACGGAACCTACCATTTTATCCTTCTAGATTTTGATACATATTGACACACTTATACATGAACTCCGCAAAAACTTTAAACTTCAAAATTTTGGTTTTGGCCAAACATTTTCACCGAAATGACATCTTTTCCGAAGTCTTCCTCTTGAATAAATTTCGGGATGAAATTTCCTAAAGGAGGGGAGACTGTAACTCCACGCTTTTTCGTACTTTCCTTAATTAGAAAGTGTAATTATACTTCTATTTATGGAAACTTGTATTCGTATTGCATTCGTATTTCATTTCCCAATCTTATAATCCGAGTCTTTAATCGTAATAAAATTCATACCTGATACATACTTGTCTTACATGCATTTAATTGTTAAATATGTGTTTACATACAAATCGATACTTGTAATACGTGCAAATACTCATACATTCATACTTGATACCTAAAATATACTTACATATACTTTATACACTTGAAAACATGCGAAAATATCAAGTTTTACCATGAAATGTAAGATAAACTAAGTTCAAGGACTAAAAATTGCATAATCCAGAGAAAGTGGTTTCTTTCCCATGGATTAGTCCAATTTGTGTTTGTTGGATTGTATTTCTTGCATTTAATACTCCCCTAACTCAAGCCCCAACCACCACCGACTTCATTAATTACCTAAACCCTAATTCCCCATTATAAATAGAAGCCTCCTCCCATACTCATTTCACACCTCAACCATCTCTTCTCTTCTCTCTAAAAGCTCTAAGAGCTCTCTTCTTCTAAAGATTCAAGGTTTCAAAAGATAATTCGGTGTTCCTCCAAGTCCTTCACGAAAGTAACAAGGGAAGCTTTCGCAAAACTGTGAGTATACATGACCCCTTTTGCTTTTACACTTTTGGGTGCAATACGTTATACTATTAAACACACGCAATCACTTATACTTTATGTAAACACAAACAATCCAATCATACATGCTTAAATGCGTGATACTTGATTTGTATTCTTGGAACATTCTTATGTGATTTACTTCTCAATAACTTTGTTTAAAGCCTCCCTTAACATGTATAACGCTATAGGAGTAACGCACCGCCCGCATTCTAGAGGTCATGTTAAGTCATTCAATCATTACAGTCTTATCGTTGCGATGATGAGATAACGCTAGCGGTACACTTTGGGTTGACTAGTATAATTGCATGCCTTGTTACATTAATCTAGTTAACTATTTTTGTCATGTGGATTGTTCAAACCTTCTTTACATATATGCTAGTACTCAAACTTGTATGCTCGCCAATACTTTTGTATTGAACTATACTTTAAACCGTATTTCCAGGACTTTGACGATGATGATGCACGGAACCTAGTAGGATGCCTAGAAACGCACCTTAAACTCTAATACTTGTTGTATCTTATTTTGATCCAAACTTGTTGTAATTTCATTTTCAAACAATGTACTTGATATTAGCAATAAAATGAAATTTTATTATTTAAATAATTGTCACTTATTAACGTTATGAAGTATCGAGCAATCTATTTCGTCTCACTCCGATGTTTCCGCTATCGGTTGGGGTGTGACACTCCGTACGAACCAGTTGCTCAAGCCTCTTTGGAGCAGTGCTTCGTAGGTAATAGAGTGTTCCGTATATCTGGCAACGTGCTTCGTACGAATGACCAGCATGGACACTATATAAGCAGACTTGCACCTCTCAGTCAAGGTTAGCTCTTGGTTGCACTGTTGGCTCTGTTGATCTTTTGGTGGGATCTCTCTGTTGGTGTTCCTGGTGCAGACGAAGACACAAGAACACAGGCATTTTGTTGAGTCGTATGAGCATTGTTTGTATATGTTTGTACTAGTTCTCATCTCTTAATCAAGATTGTGAATCTTTGGTTATCCCGTGTTCTTACTTTCCTTTGGTTTTCATGCATACTTGGATTCCGCACTCTTATGTGTGTTGCATGAACAAGGAATAGGTTTAACTTGATCCTCAGGTGGACCTACAAACTTGCCCCTCTTTCTAAAATGCATCACTCCTTTCCAGGGCGATACTTTCAGCATGACTTTGTCCCCTACTTAGAACTTAAGAGGTTTACACCTCTTGTCAGCATAGCTCTTCTACCTATCTCTGGCAGCTTGAGACGATCACGGATTTGCACTCTTTTTCGTGGTATCCAGGACAATCTCTGGTCCTGATAGTTGGGCTTCCCCAACTTCTGCCCAGCACACGGGCGTTCGGCACTTTCTCCCATATAAGGCCTCAAAAGGAGCAGCCTTGATACTAGCATGATAGCTGTCATTGTAGGAGAATTCTATTATGGGTAAGTGGTCATCCCAACTTCCACCTAAATCAATCACACATGCCCAAAGCATGTCTTCCAAAGTTTGCATAGTACGCTCACTTTGACCATTAGTCTGTGGATGGTTAGCTGTACTAAAGTTTAATTGTGTGCCTAACGATTGTTGGAAAATTTTCCAAAAGTGAGATGTGTATCTAGTATCTCTGTCAGATACAATAGATACCGGCACACCATGTAGGGACACAATTTTGTCCACATACAACTTAGCCAATTTATCTAAATTATACGTTTCCTTTATTGGCAAAAAATGTGCTGACTTAGTCAGTCTATCCACTACTACCCAAATAGTGTCATTACCATATTTGGTCTTAGGTAACTTGGTAATCAAGTCCATTGTTACCATTTCCCATTTCCAAGTGGGAATCTCAAGTTGTTGTAGAAGTCCTGACGGTTTCTGATGTTCGGCCTTAACTTGCGAACATGTCAGACACTTAGCTACATAAGTGGCTATGGATTTCTTAAACCCATCCACCAATAATTCTTTTTCAAGTCTTGATACATCTTGTCACCACCTGGGTGAACTGAGTATATTGTGTTATGCGCTTCCTATAGTATTAGATCTCTAAGTCCTCCAAAGACTGAACCCCAGATCCTTTCATTGAATCTAAGGATCCCATCCTTTCCAGGTGCTAAATGATCCATGGTTCTGCCTAATCCTTCCTTAGGAGCATTAGCCTCCAATAGAGCTTGCTTTTGGGCATCTAATAGCTTCTCATTTAAGCTATTTCTGAGCTCAATGCTCTTGGCGTTAATCCTTATAGGTTTAACTCTTTCCTTGCGACTTAAGGTGTCAGCAACTACATTTGCCTTGCTGGGATGGTAGCGAATCTCGCAATCATAATCATTAAGAGTTTCCATCCAACGGTGTTGTCGCATGTTCAATTTTTTCTGATTGAACAGATGCTGGAGCCTTTTATGGTCAGTGTATATAATACACTTTGTGCCATACAAGTAATGTCTCCACAGTTTTAGTGCAAATACAACAGCACCCTGTTCCAAATCGTGAGTGGTGTAATTCCTTTCGTGCACCTTTAACTGTCGTGATGCATAGGCAATCACTTTGCCTTTTTCCATTAGCACGCATCCCATGCCAGTTTCCGATGCATCACAGTAGACTACAAATTCCTCAATACCCTCAGGTAGAGATAACATAGGAGCATTGCTCAACTTGTGTTTAAGAACCTCAAAAGATTCTTGTTGCTTTGGACCCCAATTATACTTAACATTCTTACGGGTCAAGGTAGTTAAAGGAGTGGCTATTCTTGAAAAGTTCTCAATGAACCTTCTGTAGTAACCGGCCAATCCTAGAAAACTACGAATCTCTGATGGGGTCTTAGCCACTTATCAATTTATTATGGCCTCAATTTTGGCGGGATCCACTTGGATACCTCGCTCACTTACCATGTGTCCAAGAAATTGGACTTCCCTAAGCCAAAACTCACACTTAGAGAATTTAGCATAAAGCTTCTCTTGCCTTAGTAGTTCTAAGATGCACCTAAGATGTTTCTCGTGATCAGCTTGATTACGAGAATAAATAAGTATGTTGTCTATGAAGACAATAACAAACTTATCCAGATATGGCTTGCAGACTCTATTCATGAGATCCATGAATGCTGCAGGTGCATTTGTGAGCCCAAAAGGCATCACTAAGAACTCAAAGTGACCATATCGGGTCCTGAAGGTAGTTTTAGGATCATCTTCACTTCTAACCTTCAGCTGGTGATATCTTGATCTTAAATCTATATTAAAGAAATAGCTAGCCCCTTGAAGTTGATCAAATAAATCATCGATCCTGGGCAGAGGATATTTATTCTTGATTGTTAACTTGTTCAGCTCCCGGTAGTCAATGCAAATCCGCATCGAACCATCTTTCTTCTTTACAAAGAGTATAGGAGCTCCCCAAGGCGAGGAACTAGGCTGAATAAAGCCTTTCTCCAAGAGTTCATCTAGCTGCGTCCTCAACTCCTTCATTTCCGTTGGTGCTAGCCTATATGGAGCTCTAGCTACGGGTGCTGATCCTGGGAGGATATCAATTCTAAACTCTACTTGTCTGTCTGGAGGTAGTCCTAGTAATTCTTCTGGGAACACATGGGATACTCTAAGATGACTGTATGTCCTCCATGTTTGGCTTAGGCTCATTTATGGTGACTTGTGCTATGTAGATGACATAGCCTCTTCTCAAACACTTGGATGCTTTAAATAACGACACCTTTTCTGGCAGTCGATAGTGTGAGTCTCCGGGGATGGTGATCATTTCACCAGATGGGGTCTTAATCTCGATGAGCTTCTTATCGCAGGCAATGCGGGCTTGGTTATGAGATAACCAATCCATGCCTAAGACAACATCGAACCCCGCCAATTTCATTGGCAGAAGTGAGATAAGGATGGAATGATTCTTAATGGATATAGAGCATCCATCAAGAATGGAAGATGTTGTTTCTAAGGTTCCATCGGCAAGTTCTATCCCATAAATTTTATCTAGAGTTCTTATGGGCAAGTTTAACAGTTTACTAAACTTATGGTCGACAAAAGATCTATCTGCACCCGAATCAAAAAGAACTCTAGCATAAATATCGTTAATGGGGAAAGTACCTGTTATAACGTTATTGTCATTAACAGCTTCCTTAGCAGTCAATCGAAAAGCGCGTGCATTCCCCTTCTTGGCCTCTCCAAGTTTCGGATTAGTATTCTTTAGATTTTTAGGGCAGTTAGTTGCAATGTGCCCTTTTTCATTGCAGATATAACGTGCAGCATCCTTAAGATCTTTACAATCTAGGGTCTTATGCCCTCTCCTTTTACAAATACCATAAGGTCTAGCTTATGGATCAGAATTACACTGTCTCTAGTGTCTGCGGTTGCAAGTCTTGTAAAATGGCATGACAACCATCTTGCCTTGGTTCCCTTTGAACTCGAATCTCCCGTTATTTTTCTTATTAAATCTTTGGTAGTTGTCTTCATCTCTCTTCCTTTTCCCGTCAGTTTCTGGCTTAACTGACTTTTGCCTTACAAGATCAAGGGTGAGAGAGAGAGATAGGTCTACAGCAGACCTATAGCTTTTAAGCTGAGCAGCCTTTACCATGCCCTTAATCTCGGGCGCTAATCCATTGATAAAACGCACAATGCATTTGGATTCAGGGGGATTAGGTAGGATACTAACCTAGATAGGGAATTGAAATTGGAAACATAATTCCAACAGTCTAGGTTTTTCATAGAAAGAGACAAGAAGTCTGTCTCTATTTTCTACACCTCATGGGGTGGGTAGTATGTTTCCTTAACAAGGTCCACAAATTTGGACCATCCCAAATTATACAGGTGTACTTTACCTGTAGACTGTATCATGGCCTTCCACCAGATTAGGGCATCGCCCTTAAAGGACTGTGATACATACTTGACCACATCCTTATCAGCACAATTGCTAATATCTACTATTGTTTCCATCTCATCTAGCCACATAAGGGCTTCTACAGCTCCTTTTTCCCTATTAAAGTCCCGGGGTTTACAGGAGACAAAATATTTGTAGGTGCATCCGTCCTTAGAAGAACGAGACCTATCAGCATAGTCTATCCTCTTAGGTTCACTCTTTGCATTTGATGAGTGAACAGAGCTCTCTTTATGAGCTGAGGATGGGGTAATCGACAGTGGTTTAGAGCGAGTAACACTCGACTCTCTTAGCTTTTCTATGGCCTTACCCATGGCCTTTTCCACAGCCGCATCAATACGCGCTTGGAAATCATTATTATCTATGGCTACATTTTCGGCATCCTTAGAGTTGACGTTCCGATGGCTACTTTGTGCCTCATTTGAATTAGCCATTCTTCAAATCTTTGGTTCTATATACTAGATAAAATTTGCCTTACCATGGTACCCCAATCATTTCAGCTTTAAACATTGGATATAAAAATCCATCGCCCATTAAGATCTTTTTGGAATTATATAGCTGATAAAAAATTCAGAGTAAAATCGAGACGATCGCTTGAAGAGGATAAGTACATATATATATAATTCCAAAATATTTCATTAAATGATAATTAGAAAGTACAATGCTTGAAATAAATAAAAGAAACTGATTGTCCATGCAAGGACTAAAAGAAATAAAATGTCCACGCAGGGACTACATATAATAAAAGAGACTTCACTCGTCCTTCTTTCCCTTAACTAGCTTGGAGAGTTTCTTGAAGAACTTATTTGTCTTCTTCTCTGTTTTCTCCGTCTGCTGTTGCATTTCCTCCATTCTTTCTAAGGCCTCATTTATGGCCTCATGTGGTGGCGGAGGTTGTGGTTGTAGCATAGCCGGATACTGGTACCCATAAGTTGGATATCCAGTCGACGGAAAAGTAGGTGGGAAAGGAGACGGGTAAAGTGCATTGTGCATAACTGCTTGCATATAGGGGTCTTGCAGCCATGCTTGATAGTGTACCGGTGTAGACGGGTTAAAAGGATCATATCCAGACGTGTCTGGATATGTGGGGATTGGGTTAGTATAATCCGATGGTTGTTGAACAGCAGGTGTTGGTGTTGGTTCCACTATAGGTGAATTAGAGGGTCCACCCATTTGTGGGTCCTCTTGAATGATAGGGTAGAAATTGGGCAAAGGTGGCAGCGATCCCGACCTTTGTCCGGCACGTACCGACATACGAGCTCCACGCTTCCTTCTTGGTGGTTCGGGTGGTGGTTGAGGTTGGTCCACTAGTTCCATGTGGACATCTTCTTGTATTGGGGGTGGTTGAGAGTGATGAGAAGGAGTGTGGGCGAAGGTAAATTGGTTCCAATATTGGTCCCACTCATCAGGACCCTGGTAAGGCGATCCGGCATATGAGTTTGAATCGCTCGAAATTTCAATGGGATGCATATTTGATCCCGACGGCGGTATTTCCAGGTTGGAGTCCTCGTCCATAGGGTTCGGATGGTCCAACTGATTTTGATCGGTTGGAGGTGTGTTAAAGTAATGGCTAGGGTTAAATTCCTCATGGTAAGAGTGATGAGAATGGGAATGGTGAGAAGGATGTGAATGATAGGACTGGTGAGAGTGGTAAGAATTTTGGGAATGTAAGGGCGAGTGTCTATTAGAGACAGAGCGTCTCGCTGGTTGCCAAGGAGATAAATCTCCTGATTCTTGGTAAGCATCTGAGTTGTGAGGTTGAGGGGGAAGGCGCCCCGATGGTCCTCCCCTCATTGGACCTTTTCCTCTCCCACTTTGTCCTCGTACACGTGGCGGCATTTTCCTGTTAGAAATCAATTTAAAAACAATACTAATAACTTAATAATGAAATGAATAATCCTAAGTCAATGCCTAGACTCGAAAGTCTAAGGAATGTGCTCGTGTATATTTGAGATTAAGCACAAGAAGGATAGTGTTTAATTCTCTCAAACGTTGGCTCTATTACCAACCTGTCACACCCCAGATTTCCATTCCAAATCCATACACTGGTGGGCCCGGGTGGGGAGTATCGTGACGTCAGTTGATAACATCATAGTCAATTAAACTTGGCACAACGGAAGTCTTGGAGTAAAATTACTATTACAAACCAAATGTTCGAATAAAATAATATACAGGCTCGTAATAGAAGATCCACAGGCGGATCATTAAAATGTAAAAGAAAGAATATAAAACAGACTTTAGGGCAGATCTAAGGATTTGCAAGATCCTCTTATTCACTACCGAGCAGCTTCCGGCCTATTTCGTATTGTACCTGCAGTTAGCCTTTGGACGATACGTCATATTTCGCTGGTAAATACACCCAACTGACTCATTTTGAAAACATTTTAAATGATTTTTAAGTGCAAAACAGCACAAAATCTTTTATTAACTTGGGAAAGTTAACCTTGCAACCTTGTATCAGATTCACATGTTTGTCAATACATACAGGGCCCAGTACAGAAACCGAGACATGATTAAATACACACCACTTACGATCACGAACGAGTTATCCCCAACGTCTTGGGTAATTTGCATATGAGCGTCTATCAGGTGTATGCCTACACCACGCGCTAAGGTCGTGGCCAATAACTAATGTATTGAGCCGAGGATATCCAGGACATGGTAATTTAACCCCCGATGTTTAAGTTATCAAACAAAACTGATTAAAACGAATATACGGGTTACTAGCCACAAACGGGCATTCGATTGACCCCATTTCAGACCAAGCGGTAATAATTTACCGTATCCCAAGCCCATATAGGGAAAATAAGTCGAGAGTATTTACCTGAGCTAGTCTTCTTTCAAAATTCAATAACTCAGCCGTATACAAAAGTACCAACGTGCAGATAGCATTTACGCAAGGCTTTAGTCTGGATTATGGCATAAGCTAACCAATTAAATACTATCGTTCTTTATTTAAGTCATAGACTTAGACCGAGTAGTGTACATGATCAAAACGTATAACGCTTGATTAAACGATGATCAGATAGAATATAGTTTAAACCCGACAAATACTTTGACTTGCATAATACGGGTAAACAATTAACATTCTGGATTTTGAGATTAAAATGATAAGGTTAAACCTGTTTTTGGTTAAATTCCGTAAACTAGTTATGTGTAATCAACTGTTTGCTTAAAAGCGATAATGGGTAACCGGATAAGTCATGGACAAGTTCTATATGCCATTATATTTTAAATAAGTTAAAATATCAGTAGGATATCAACTTGTATGCCCGTTATAGTTTTAAAACGAAATTATACCTCATAAGGGCATTTCGGTGGATTATACACCGTATAAAAGGAACTTGAACATATTTTAAGTTTATAATCATGAGTATTCTGGAAGATATTTTATTTATGATATAGTATCTGTAGGATATCAATTGTATGTGTAATTTATCTTTTATGACCAAACTATGCACCGAAGGGGCATTTTGGTCATTTACACATAGTTTATAAATTATTTGGGATTCTAATTTATAACATGTACCTAAATTTTAAAATCAGTTTATCATAGTTCTTGGTCAATAATATGGTTCAAAACCATACTATGCGCCTAAACGGCGCTTATGTCGTAAAATGACGTCTTTATGTGATTTTTATGAAAACTGATGTTAAGGTCAGATTAAAATGTCTTAGATATGTTATTTAATATAACATATCAGTAGGTAAAAGATTTACCTTGAAAAGATTTGATTAAAACTATTTTATGAGCTACAAGGGCTAAAATCGCCAAATAATCCTACTTATAATATTACATCAGTATAAAACTCATTTTCAAGTTCATTACTATTTAAAATCTTGTTTTATGCAAAAAGGGCATTTTGGTCAAAGATGGCATAATTATGGAACTTGCGCATAAACTTGGATTCTGATTATGATCATGTAATATAACCTCAGAGGGTTATGCTACATTATATTATGATCATAATGCAACTTTAGATCAGTAGGTAACTAATCTAAATCGGGTCAGAATCGAAAGTCAAAGCAAATGTCAAACTTCGCGACTTTCGGTTGCGAACCGATCCTAGAACTGAAATTGACGAGCCGAACATGTTCTTACATGTTCTAATAATTATTACCAACTTGTTTACATGTCAAAACAGGTTTCATAACATATATAATGGCATGTTTGACTTTTTAATATCGTAACTTTGACCCATCAATTGGTCTAGCAAACGTGATCTTCAAGAGGTGCCCTTTCTAGGAATTAACACCTACCTTATTACGATCACTTAGCCATGTTCATTTCGAACAATGGCTGGACTATAATGGTCTTAACCGAAAGTCAAAGCCTTTTCCGAAAAACGCTTGACTTTTGGCTATAAAAGCCTATAAACAAAAATGCACAAAGAAGGAACACTTACCAGTGATTTCTAAGGTGCAAAAGAACTATGTTGGATGCTCCTTTCAGTTAGGAACTTCCAGAGGAGGGAGAAGAGTTATGATTTAGAAAGGTGCAAGTTCAAATGGTGAACTTGATCACCTATTTATAGTTGGAGAGCTCAAAGGAGGTGAAGCTAGGTGTTTAGGGGTGTAAGAGGAAGCTTACAAGTGTCCCAAAACGTGGCATAGCAGTTTGGGATGCAATGGTTTCAGTTTTAATGGTTTTGGAGCTTTGTGTGGCAGCCAAGAAAAACTTTCTGCTGTAGACCTCATCTCGTGCCCCGCGATAGACCCAGGCCAGGTCTCTCGCGGCCCGCGACCGCCTCATGGCCAGTTTCAAAGTTTGACACTTTTAAACCCTTAACTTTATAAAGCTTCTAAAAACCTTTTTAAACACCCTTTTGGCACTTTAGCCCTCTGTAGCCAATACTTGGCATACCTGGGATTATGCCCGGACATTGTCGAGCTCTCGGTTCGTTTAAAAGGTCACTCAGAGGTATAAATTAACATGTTGACACTTTTAATCCTTCCATTATCCAACTTTTATATATTATTGGATTTCATCACTCTCGTCTAACAAACAGGATATATGAGAGTTAGGACTACGTAAAGGATCACTCAGAGGCTCAGTATAAGCATGTTGACTCCGATGTCACTCAGAGGCTAGGCATGTTGACACAACGGTATCTTAGAGGCCGAGTTTAAGATAACGACACTAATGGTCGTTCAGAGGCTATGTTTTATGCATAACGACACTAATGGTCGTTCAGAGGCTACGTTTTTATGCATGACGACACTAATGGTCATTCAGAGGCTCAGTTTGAGCATGTTGTCACGTTTAGTCCATATTAGTCTTTAATTGACTATATTAAAAATATAACACGTGTCACTATATTATTGGACACGATTTTACAGGGTGTTACATCCTCACCCCCTTAAAAGAAATCTCGACGTCGAGATTTTATTCAAAAAGATGGGGGTACTTTTGTCGCATAGTGGACTCAACCTCCCATGTATACTCGGGACCTCTAAAGGCATCCCATTTAACCTTTACTATAGGTATCAATTTCTTCGAGCTTCTTAACCTGTCTATCCTCGATCGAAATTGGTTTCTCAACAAACCTCAGGTTTTCATCAATTTGCATATCCTTGTGTGAGATTGCTAGCGACTCATCGACTAGACATTTCTTAAGGTTAGATATGTGGAATACATCATAGATTCCACTAAGCTCCTCAGGCAACCTGAGCTTATAAGCTACAGTGCCGACACGTTCGATTATCTCGAAGGGTCCTATATATCTTGGGCTCAACTTTGTTGATACAGTTTTGTGTCTGTCGCTTGTTCTTAGTTACATTTGTAATTGTACGATCTTTGCTCAAGTGTCTGTATAAGTTTGGTCATGTCGACCAAATCAAGATATCTTTCTGTCTTGGTTTTGTACGACGTCTTAGTTAGTCTGTGTTAAACGGGTGCATGTGTGCATACAGTTGAGTCTTGTCTACATCATGCTCCGTACGAGCCAGTTGCTCAGTATGAGCCAGTTGCTCCGTACGAACCAGTTGCTTCGTACAAGCCTCTTTGTAGCAGTGCTTCGTGGGTAATAGAGTGTTCCGTATGTCTGGCAACGTGCTTCGTACGAATGACCAGCATGGACACTATATAAGCAGACATACACATCTCAGTCAAGGTTAGCTCTTGGTTGCACTGTTGGCTTTGTTGATCTTTTGGTGGGATCTCTCTTTTGGCATTTCTGGTGCAGACGAAGACACAAGAACACATACAGTTTGTTGAGTCGTATGAGCATTGTTTGTATATATTTGTACTAGTTCTCTTCTCTTAATCAAGATAGTGAATCTTTGGTTATCACGTGTTCTTACTTTGCTTTGGTTTACATGCATACTTGGATTCCGCACTCGTATGTGTGTTGCATGAACAAGGAATAGGTTTACCTTGATCCTCAGGTGGACCTACAAGTGGTATCAGAGCTTTGGCTCTCTTCCTTGTTCAAAACCAAGCTTAGTGTTGTGTCTGAGCTAGTTTGAAGGTTTCTTGAAGTGTTCTTGAACTCCCAGCAGAAAATTTATGTTTTGAATAGATAACTAACTTGGTTAAAATCTGTTATATCCAGAAAGTTTTCATTAAAATTTTCTTTTGTTTTGTTCAAGTTGAACACATTTGTAGAAGAAATTCACCAGAAAAATCATCCGTACAAAGTTTGTTCGTACGAAGGAACTCATCCGGACGAAGTTGGTTCGTACGAAGGAACTCATACGTACGAAGTTGGTTCGCACGAAAGAACTCATCCGCACGAACTTATCACTACGAAACTTTGGTTCGTACGAATAATCTTTGTTATTGTTTGTTTTTCGTATTTCAGATTTTCAAAGCTGTGTGCTTTTCAAATATTTTCAAAGTTGTGAATTTTTAAGAGGGAACTGTTATTTTCAAACTTTAAACCTTTCAATTTTTCATAATCAAGAAAATATAATGAGTTCTAATCCGTGGGATTGTAGTAGTTCAAGCTCAAATCAGGAGTCTTCGCAAAGCTCTGCAACATCATGGGTTAAGTCTTTGATGCCTCAACATACAACTATGATCTCTGCAAATCAATGGGCATTGTTGCGAATCAGAATCAAAGCATCCAAACTCTGTTAATGAGCGAAAGTGAAACAGGGAGTAATAATCGTCCGCCGAAGCTAAACCACATGAACGATTATCCTTCGTGGAAAAATCATTTTCATACGTATGTTCTTGGACAGAACACAGAATTATGGATGTGTTTTACTACACCCTATAAAGAATCACTTGAAGAAGTCGAATCAAATCCAACCTCCTTAGCCAATCTAGACAAGAGTGACAAGAAGGCATATGATCTAGAGAAGAAGGCGTTTGCTATCCTCACACAAGCTCTTCACAAAGACATTTATCATCAGTTTGTGTACTGTACAACCATGAAAAATCTGTAGGATACTTTGGAAGCAAGAGGAGAGGGTAATGCTACTACCAGGAAAATTCGGCATGATTTACTCAAGAAGGAGTTTGAAAGTTTCATGTTTATGGAAAATGAAACGTTGAATGATATGACCACACGGTTTTATCATCTACTCAGCGAGATGTACTCTTACAAAGTGTTAGAAGCACCACAGAATTTTGATGTGATTTCTTGATGCTTTACCACCGAAATGGGGTCAATTTATTGACTTATTAAAACATACAGGTGTTTTGGACTCAATTAGTATTTATGAATTTATGCAGAAACTGGAGAACAAGAATGAAGAAGAACTCCGGAAGGCATAACGAGTCACCGTTCCACAAAACCCTGAGATGTACTTCGGAGATATTAATGCAGGTACAAACTCAAGCCAGCAACCGAAGCTGCAAACCGCGTTTGTGTCAAACGTGAACCCCTTCCTACAACAACCTGTTCAATCAAGTCAGTCTGTGGGCTCAAGTACTCAAGCTTATGGACAAGCATTTGATCCGAAAGCCTTCCTTCCACAGCTAAGAGATTTAGCACATCAAGCTCCACAGCAAGCTCCTCAACAAGCTTTCTATGGAAACAATTGCCAATCTACAAATCCCAACATTGTCAAACTTAACACGTCACATCCCTCCAAATTCAGCGTAGAAGTTGCACAGGAACACATGGAACTTCTCAACACAATGGTCAGTGCTTATTGTGGTTTAGTTGCAGGTCCAATAGGAAATATCAATTTGACAAGCGAAGACTACCAACAAATTGACCAAGATGAGATGGAGCTGATGGATATCAAGTGGGTATTTGCAAGCGCTATGAGAAGAGCAAAGGACTACATGCGGAGAACAGGGAGAACCAGTTTGGAAAGTAAGAAAGATACAAAATACAGCTTTGATAAAACTGCCATAACTTGCTTCAACTGTGGAGAAAGAGGTCACTTCAAACGGGAATGCACAAGACCTAGAAAGGAAGGAAATCACAACCCCTTTCGAAATCAGTCTCAACCACCCAAAACAGCTCAGTTCAACAATGAAAGAGGAATGGTAGCTGTTGGCAACTCTAACAATACCAATCAATCGGGACCTTCAAACACACCTAGAGCTTTGGTAGTTCAATCTGATGAAGGATACGATTGGTCAGTTCAGTTGGGAACTGAGAACGGAAGAACTGCTTGCTATGCGAAGATCGTCGATCAAATCAAGCATGTTGACAGCCTTAATACTCTAGATAATGATGATACTTCTGGGTATGCTGGTATTTCTGATGAAGAGTGTTCAAGTTCAGGTGGTTATGGATCTGATTCTAATATCGGAAAAGAGAGTGATACTGAGGTTAGCAAGTTGCTGAGTGAAGCTGAGATGATGAAGTGTGAAAAGATGGGTATGACGAGGAAAGAAGAAGCTGTAGTGAAGGAGACAGACACACTCTCCACAGATGGTGCAGCATTTCCTCATCATACTGCCTTCATGGCAAATGTTGCAGGTTCTAAAAGTCAGGTAAATTCTGACCCTCCTACTGTTTGCAATAACTGTGCTGAATTGAAAATAAGGTATGAAATTGTCAACAGTCATAATCAACATTTAGTTCTGGAACTATCAAAGTGCAAAGCGGCGAATTTGCTAACCCGAAATGAAAAAAATCAAATCTGTAATAGAAACCCTTAAGAAAAGCGTTTCGGAATTGACAAAAACAATTTTGAATAAACAGACAAGAATTAACAACTATATTAATCTCCTGGAAGAAACTAAGAAAGAGTTAACCATCGCCAAATGCGAATATGATTCGATCAAGCTCAAGTTGGAAAGTTACTCTAACTCCCGCTATGTGCTTGATCATATCATTGATGTTCAAAAACTAAAGGGAGATGTTTAATGCATTGGATATAAGTCGTGTCCACCACCAATGAAACACAACTATACCAAAATGCCAGATGAAGAGGAGATGCCTCGTTTTAAAACCCTCAGTACCTCTGAATCCTGAAGAATTTGCAGCAGGATTAGGGTTCAAACTAGACAATTACCCTCAAGAACCAAGCTAGCCAGAAAATTCATCATCTGATGTTGTTCAAAATCCATCTGATAAAGAGGAAATGATACATCAGATGATGAATCAAGAAAAGATGATCAGGATCAGCCTCTTAATGAAGGAAAAGAGTACAACTTTCTGCTACTCCTAGTACTCAATCTGTTGAGATTCAAGAGACCGTTCCTAAGAGATCTGTCAAGACAAAAGTGTCGACAGATGAAGCAGATAGTGTGTTGTATACGTTGGTTGGAGATAAGAAAATCTATTCGAACAAAGATTTTCCAGTTAAAAACGTAAATCCAATCTCTAAAGATCCGGTGTTTGAAAGATAAACAACCAAAGTTTTAGAGAAGAAAAAGCCAACCAAATCACAACCATTATCCGCTTCAACAGAAAAGCAATGGAAGCGAGTTGAAAAGCCTAACATTTCACAACCAAAGGTTGAAGCAAAAGGCTCTCGCTACAAGAAAAAGCTTAAGAATGTTAAATTTGTGAGTTCCAAAGGTACCGATAAAGTCGAAACCTTTCAAGGAAAATCTAATATAGATTTTGTAAAGAAAGTTAAGATTTTGAAAAGAAATAGTCAAAACAATTACACCCAAAACACGGATGGATGCAATGAAAATGAGCCCAGTACCTCAAGACCCATAAGTTCAACATCAAGCTAAGAAACACAATATCCTAGGTTTGTTGAAAGGAGAACATATTTCAAATGTGGAGAGTTTGGCCACATTATAAAAGATTGAAAAAATCCAGCAAAATCAAGATTTGTGGAAAGAACTCCTCATGAACCAACTTGCCAACGTAAATCTATTTCTCCAACACAAGATAAACGAATTATTAAAGATCAAAAAGAGAAACAAAAATGTAAACAAGTAAAAGCAATTGAAAAGGCTTTAAAACCGGATTCTTTAGAAAAGAATCCAAGATCTTCGAATTTAATAAAACAAGAAGCTGTTAAAACTGTAAATAATAGTAAATCTAGTATTAATCAATGCTCTTGGAAACCGAAGACCGTAGTGGTTCAAGAAGAGGAACTCAGTTCTTGATGATAAGGGACGACCCAAGACCACTAAGGCTTGGGTCCCCATCTCAAACTAATCTTGTTTGTGAAATGTGCAGGGTGTTCCAGGAGGAACTGTAAACAGTCATTGGATTGTTGACAGTGGAGCATCAAGGCACATGACAGGCGACTTACGGCTCCTGTATGATGTGAAAAGCATTCGGGTGGTTATGTTGCCTTTGCTGGTGATAAAGGTGGTTACATCACTGGAGAAGAATGGTCTCCAATGGTGTTGTGAGCTTCGACAAGATCAATTATGTGCGGGAAATTACGTTCTGATCGCCAACGTGCTGATCTTTTTACTAAAGCCTTTGATAAATCACGTTTTGATTATCTACTTTTGGTCAATGGCATCAAGGTGAAACCCGAGTAACTCAACCATAGCTAATTATTCATACTTTTCTAAAAATCTAAAACTTCAAAAAAGATTTTACAATTTTCTTAGTTTTATATTTTAGGGGGAGAAATTTACAAGAAAATACAAAAATATGACTTTTACTTATTTACCTTCTATATTTAAGGGGGAGAAAATTATAAAAGGAATATATAAAAAAACAATAGAAAACCCAAAAATCAAAAATGAGTTTCTTGGATAAGTTGAAGATGATGAAATACACCGGTAAATCTGTCAGAAATGGTCAAAAGCATAGAAAGAAGATTGATAAGTAGCTTGTCTTAGGATGTATCGGTATGCTCACAATCAGACTAAAATGTGCAGGTTGATATAAACTTAACAGACAGAATTCCAGGTGGGAACCATTCATTGGCATATGGTCTTGGTACCGAAATCTCGTTGATAGAGTGCCAAGGTTCTGAGATATACGGTTTTATGCTTGCTTATCATATGGGTATCATGGTTGAATCTTTTACCAAAAAATAAGATGGTGCAAGTCTATAGCTTCCATGATACCATACATACGTGTACATACAGCATAGGACCATCAATAAGTGATAAAAATATCACATCCCCAAAATAAGTGATAAAATATCACAGCTTTAGGCGGGAGCTAAGTTTGTCTCTTTGTTGGTACGATGGTATTAACCTGTTCATGGACTTACTCCTGTGCCCTGCATGCATATGAAAATCAAGTTCCGCATCAATAAGTGATTTAATCACATAGGGCTTGTTTTCAATAAAAATAAGTGAGTATCTCACATCATATACGTCAAAACAAATGATAAAGCAGTATACTCACTGTTAATGATTTTCTCTCATACATATCTGATACGGGAATGTGCCGTGAAGTGATTGAACACCGGCTAGTAAGTATAAATCATACCCTAATCATATCTCCTAATCATGATTACATCTGATAAGTCGAGCTTACGTGGACAACAATACGATAATCATAGTTGAATACTTATCTGTTTAACTTTGAAGTTTAAACCGAATATCATTTTTGACAAAGATTAAAAAGCTGGTATGATTCTCTTACCTTGAAACTCGAAAAAGATTGTTCGATAATATATATAGTTTATCTGTATATTTTTTATTTTAAGTCTAGTTTACTTAGTTGCTTATAATATTTCTTTTTGAAAGTTAGCCATAGTTGAGACTCAAAAGTTTTCTACCAAGATACTCTCAGAAAACCATTTGTTTGATATCGCAACTTCATAAAGTAATATCTTGCAATAGGTCACCCATCAAAGAAAACCAAAATATGTTCAAAAGCACTTTTCCTAAACATAACTATGTGATTTGTGTGGATATGTACAAAGTTCAGTTTTGAAAAACGAGAATTCATAAGAGTGTGTGTATCTTGTACGAATGAACCTGGTCAGCTGTTTGACTTGGTCATTTGTTTACTCAAATGAGTTACTCTTCATACGAATTAAGTGTTATTTGTATGGTTTGGAATTTCTTCGTTCAGGGAATACATTCATACAGAAAACTTATGATAAATTTTTCATGTGTATTCCCTGATAAATTTGTGTTCTAATTATATATCTATTTATTGAGTACAAAATGGAACAAAAGAACATAAACGAAAACCAGCAATGAAGAGAACTGACAAGTCAGAAGAAGAAACAGAAAAGATTTGATGTTTCTGAAAAGTTTAAAGACCTGATGCTCTATCAGTGGATAGCAGAATTTCAGGGGGAGTTTGTTGATACTCCAAGCCATTCCAGTGTGAAGACCAAAGTATGAAGACCAAAGACTGAAGACAGAAGACCAAGCAACATCCAAGGGGGATTTTGTTGATACAGTTTTGTGTCTGTCGCTTGTTCTTAGTTACATTTGTAATTGTACGGTCTTTGCTCAAGTGTCTGTATAAGTTTGATCATGTCGACCAAATCAAGATATCCTTCTATCTTGGTTTCATACGATATCTTAGTTTGTCTGTGTTAAACGGGTTCATGTGTGCATACCGTTGAGTCTTGTGTACACATGCTCCGTACGAGCGAGTTGCTCTGTACGAACCAGTTGCTCCGTGTAACGCCTCGCTTTTTCATACTTTCCTTAATTAGAAAGTGTAATCATACTTCTATTTATGGAAACTTGTATTCGTATTGCATTCGTATTTCATTTCTCAATCTTATAATCCGAGACTTTGATCGTAATAAAATTCATACCTGATACATACTTGTCTTACATGCATTTAATTGTTAAATACGTGTTCACATACAAATGGATACTTGTTATAGGTACAAATACTCATACATTCATACTTGATACCTAACATATACTTACATATACATTATACACTTGAAAACATGCGAAAATATCAAGTTTTACCATGAAATGTAAGATAAACTAAGTTCAAGGACTAAAAATAGCATAATCCGGTTAAAGTGGTTTCTTGCCCATGGATTGGTCCATTTTTTGTTTGTTGGATTGTGTTTTTTGCATTTAATACTCACCTAACTCAACACCCAACCACCACCAACTTCATTAATTACCTAAACCCTAATTCCCCATTATAGATAAAAGCCTCCTACCACACTCATTTCATACCTCAACCATCTCTTTTCTTCTCTCTAAAAGCTCTAAGAGCTCTCTTCTTCTAAAGATTCAAGGTTTCAAAAGATAATTCGGTGTTCCTACAAGCCCTTCACAGAAGTAACAAGGGAAGCTTTCGCAAAACTGTGAGTATACATGACCCCTTTTGCTTTTACACTTTTGGGTACAATACGTTATACTATTAAACACACGCAATCACTTATACTTTATGCAAACACAAACAATCCAATCATACATGCTTAAATACGTGATACTTGATTTGTATTCTTGGAACATTCTTATGTGATTTACTTGTCATTAACTTTGTTTAAAGCCTCCCTTAACATGTATAGCACTATAGGAGTAACTGACCCTCCTACTGTTTGCAATGACTGTGCTGAATTGAAAATAAGGTATGAAACCGTCAACACTCATAATCAAAATTTAGCTCTTGAACTATCAAAGTGCAAAGAGGCGAATTTGGCTCTAACCCAAAATGAAAAAGAATTCAAATCTGTAATAGAAACCCTTAAGAAAAGCGTTTCTAGATTGACAAAAACAGTTTTGAATAAACAGACAAGAATTAACAACTATATTAATCTCCTGGAAGAAACTAACAAAGAGTTAGCCATCGCCAAATGCGAATATGATTCGATCAAGCTCAAGTTTGAAAGTTACTCTAACTCCCGCTATGTGCTTGATCATATCATTGATGTTCAAAAACTAAAGGGAGATGTTCAATGCATTGGGTATAAGTCGTGTCCACCACCAATGAAACACAACTATACCAAAATGCCTGATGAAGAGGAGATGCCTCATTTTGAACCCTCAGTACCTCTGAATCCTGAAGAATTTGCAGCATGATTAGGGTTCAAACTAGACAATTCCTCTCAAGAACCAAGCAAGCCAGAAAATTCATCATCTGATGTTGTTCAAAATCCATCTAATGAAGATGAAAATGATATATCAGATGATGAATCAAGAAAAGATGATCAGGATCAGCCTCTTAATGAAAGGAAAAGAGTAGAACTTTCTGCTACTCCTAGTACTCAATCTGTTGAGATTCAAGAGACCGTTCTTAAGAGATCTGTCAAGACAAAAGTGTCGATAGATGAAGCAGATAGTGTGTTGTATACGTTGGTTGGAGATAAGAAAATCTATTCAAACAAAGATTTTCCAATTAAAAACGTAAATCCAATCTCTATAGATAAGGTGTTTGAAAAATAAACAACCAAAGTTTTAGAGAAGAAAAAGCCAACCAAATCACAACCATTATCCGCTTCAACAGAAAAGCAATGGAAGCGAGTTGAAAATCCTAATGTTTCACAACCAAAGGTTGAAGCAAAAGGCTCTCGTTACAAGAAAAAGCTTAAGAATGTTAAATTTGTGAGTTCCAAGGGTACCGATAAAGTCGAAACTTTTCAAGGAAAATCTAATATAGATTTTGTAAAGAAAGTTAAGATTTTGAAAAGAAATAGTCAAAACAATTACACCCAACACACGGATGGATGCAATGAAAATGAGCCCAATACCTCAAGACCCACAAGTTCAACATCAAGCCAAGAAACACGATCTCCTAGGTTTGTTGAAAGGAGAATATGTTCAAATGTGGAGAGTTTGGCCACATTATAAAAGATTGTAAAAATCCAGCCAAATCAAGATTTGTGGAAAGAACCCCTCATGAACCAACTTGCCAACGTAAATTTGTTTCTCCAACACAAGATAAACGAATTAAAGATCAAAAAGAGAAACAAAAACGTAAACAAGTAAAAGCAATTGAAAACGCTTTAAAACCGGATTCTTCATAAAAGAATCCAAGATCTTCGAATTTAATAAAACCAGGAGCTGATAAAGCTGTAAATAATAGTAAATCTGGTAATAATCAACGATCTTGGAAACCGAAGACCGGTAGTGGTTCAAGAAGCGGAACTCAGTTTGATAATCATCAAGAAATTAAGATTACATTTCTTGATGATAAGGGACGACCCAAGAGCACTAAGGCTTAGGTCCCCATCTCAAACTAATCTTGTCGGTGAAATGTGCAGGGTGTTCCAGGAGGAACTGTAAACAGTCATTGGATTATTGACAGTGGAGCATCAAGGCACATGACGGGCGACTTACGGCTCCTGTATGATGTGAAAAGCATTGGGGTGGTTATGTTGCCTTTGCTGGTGATAATGGTGGTTACATTACTGGAGAAGGAATGGTCTCCAATGGTGTTGTTAGCTACGACAAGATCAATTATGTGCGGCAAATTACGTTTTGATCGCCAACGTGCTGATCTTTTTACTAAAGCCTTTGATAAATCACGTTTTGATTATCTACTTTTGGTCAATGGCATCAAGGTGAAACCCGAGTAACTCAACCATGGCTAATTATTCATATTTTCCTAAAAATCTAAAACTACAAAAAATATTTTCCATTTTTCTTAGTTTTTATATTTTAGGGGGAGAAATTTTCAAGAAAATACAAAAATATGACTTTTACTTATTTACCTTCTATATTTAAGTGGGAGAAAATTATAAAAAAATATATAAAAAACAATAGAAAACCCAAAAATCAAAAATGAGTTTCTTGGATAAGTTGAAGATGATGAACTACACCGGTAAATCTATCAGAAATGGTCAAAAGCATAGAAAGAAGATTGATAAGTAGCTTGTCTTATGATGTATCGGTAGGCTCACAATCAGACTAAAATGTGCAGGTTGATATAAACTTAACAGACAGAACGCCAGGTGGGAACCATTCATTGGCATAAGCTCTTGGTACCGAAATCTTATTGATAGAGTGCCGAGGTTCTGAGATATACGGTCTTTATGCTTGCTTATCATCTAGGTATCATGGTTGAATCTTTTACCGAAAAATAACGGTGGTGCAAGTCTAGAACTTCCATGATACCATACATACGTGTACATACTGCATACGACCATCAATAAGTGATAAAAATATCACATCCCCAAAATAAGTGATAAAATATCACAGCTTTATGCGGGAGCTAAGTTCGTCTCTTTGTTGGTACGATGGTATTAACCTGTTCATGGACTTACTCCTGTGCCCTGCATGCATATGAAAATCAAGTTCCTCATCAATAAGTGATTTAATCACATAGGGCTTGTTTTCAATAAAAATAAGTGAGTATCTCACATCATATACGTCAAAACAAATGATAAAGCAGTATACTCACTGTTAATGATTTTCTCTCATACATATCTTGATACGGGAATGCGCCGTGAAGTGATTGAACACCGGCTAGTAAGTATAAATCATACCCTAATCATATCTCCTAATCATGATTACATCTGATAAGTCGAGCTTACGTGGACAACAATACCGATAATCATAGTTGAATACTTATCTGTTTAACTTTGAAGCTTAAACCGAATATCGTTTTTGACAAAGATTAAAAAGCTGGTATGATTCTCTTACCTTGAAACTCGAAAAAGATTGTTCGATAAATATATAGTTTATCCGTATATTTTTTATTTTAAGTCTAGTTTACTTAGTTGCTTATAATATTTCTTGCCATAGTTGAGACTCAAAAGTTTTCTACCAAGATACGCTCAGAAAACCATTTGTTTGATATCGCAATTTCATAAAGTAATATCTTGCAACAGGTCACCCATCAAAGAAAACCAATATGTTCAAAAGCACTATTCCTAAACATAACTATGTGATTTGTGTGGATAGGTCCAAAGTTCAGTTTTGAAAAACAGGAATTCAAACGAGTGTGTGTATCTCGTACGAATGAACCAGGTCAGCTGTTTGACTTAGTCATTTGTTTACTCAAATGAGTTACTCTTCATACGAATTAAGTGTTATTTGTATGGTTTGGTATTCTTCGTTCAGGGAATACATTCATATGGAAAAGTTAAGATAAATTTTTCATGTGTATTCCCTGATAAATTTATGTTCTAATTATATATCTATTTATTGAGTACAATATGGAACAAAAGAACATAAACGAAAACCAGCAATGAAGAGAACTGACAAGTCAGAAGAAGAAACAGAAAATTTGATGTTTCTGAAAAGTTTAAAGACCTGATGCTCTATCAGTGGATAGCAGATCTTCAGGGGGAGTTTGTTGATACTCCAAGCCATTCCAGTGTGAAGACCAAAGTATGAAGACCAAAGACTGAAGACAGACGACCAAGCAACATCCAAGGGGGATTTTGTTGATACAGTTTTGTGTCTGTCGCTTGTTCTTAGTTACATTTGTAATTGTACGGTCTTTGCTCAAGTGTCTGTATAAGTTTGGTCATGTCGACCAAATCAAGATATCTTTCTATCTTGGCTTCGTACGACATCTTAGTTAGTATGTGATAAACGGGTGCATGTGTGCATACCGTTGAGTCTTGTGTACATCATGCTCCGTACGAGCCAGTTGCTCCGTACGAACCAGTTGCTCCGTGTAACGCCTTGCTTTTTCGTACTTTCCTTAATTAGAAAGTGTAATCAACTTCTATTTATGGAAACTTGTATTCATATTGCATTCGTATTTCATTTCTCAATCTTATAATTCGAGACTTTGATCGTAATAAAATTCATACCTGATACATACTTGTCTTACATGCATTTAATTGTTAAATACGTGTTCACATACAAATGGATACTTGTTATAGGTACAAATACTCATACATTCATACTTGATACCTAACATATACTTACATATACATTATACACTTGAAAACATGCGAAAATATCAAGTTTTACCATGAAATGTAAGATAAACTAAGTTCAAGGACTAAAAATAGCATAATCCGGTTAAAGTGGTTTCTTGCCCATGGATTGGTCCATTTTTTGTTTGTTGGATTGTGTTTCTTGCATTTAATACTCACCTAACTCAACACCCAACCACCACCAACTTCATTAATTACCTAAACCCTAATTCCCCATTATAGATAAAAGCCTCCTACCACACTCATTTCACACCTCAACCATCTCTTCTCTTCTCTCTAAAAGCTCTAAGAGCTCTCTTCTTCTAAAGATTCAAGGTTTCAAAAGATAATTCGGTGTTCCTACAAGCCCTTCACAGAAGTAACAAGGGAAGCTTTCGCAAAACTGTGAGTATACATGACCCCTTTTGCTTTTACCCTTTTGGGTGCAATACGTTATACTATTAAAAACATGCAATCACTTATACTTTATGCAAACACAAACAATCCAATCATACATGCTTAAATACGTGATACTTGATTTATATTCTTAGAACATTCTTATGTGATTTACCTGTCATTAACTTTGTTTAAAGCCTCTCTTAACATGTATAGCACTATAGGAGTAACGCACCGCCCGTATTCTTGAGGTCATTTTAAGTCATTTAATCATTACGGTCTTATCGTTGCGACGATAAGATAACTCTAGCAGTACACTTTGGGTTGACTAGTATAATTGCATGCCTTGGTACATTATTCTAGTTAACTATTTTTGTCATGTGGATTGTTCAAACCTTCTTTACATATATGCTAGTACTCAAACTTGTATGCTCGCCAATACTTTTGTATTGAACTATACTTTAAACCGTATTTGCAGGATTTTGACGATGATGATGCACGGAACCTAGTAGGATGCCTAGAAACACACCTTAAACTCTAATACCTGTTATATCTTATTTTGATCCAAACTTGTTGTAATTTCATTTTCAAACAATGTACTTGATATTAGCAATAAAATGAAATTTTATTATTTAAATACTTGTCACTTATTAGCGCTATGAAGTCTCGAGCAATCTATTGCGTCTCACTTTGATGCTTCCGCCATCGGTTGGGGTGTGAAAGATTGGTATCAGAGCCATAACTATAGGAATTAGGTAGAATTTCCATGATTCGGCCTATTCTATAGTTCTAAGTACCCATTTTTTACCATTCTTGTTATGCTTAACACTTTATGCTTCCTACTTTGCTTCTCCTCTTTTCTTTTGGTCTAATACATATACATGATGTCTTTCCTAAGACATTTTTTCACAATACGCACTTTGAAGATTTGAAGACACTCGCAACACAAACGAGACGAGTTCACTAAAATAGGCGTGAAACCCACAATTTGGTGAACGACTCTCATTCCGCTATTCTTATTCTTTTGCATGAAATATCGCCATCAAGTTAGGAGTGAAATCCACATCTTGATGTAAAAATTTCCAATTCAAACTCTACTGGACCCTTACCAACGAATCGGAATTTGCTCTTCGTTTGGTAAGTACCAACCACACTTAGGGTACGAAATCGTCAAGTTAGGGGTGAAACCCGCACCTTGTCAATTAAGTCCCATTCCTTGATTTTCGCTCTCGCCAAAGTTTTGATTTTATCCAATCGATTAGAGACGTGTACTAACTGGAAGGATAAAATGCCATTAATCGCTTCTCGACAAGAGCATTTTACCTATAGGCCAAAGCACGTTCCTCTAATTTGAAAGGATCTTCAATTCACTTTGGAATAGTCGATGCTTCTCCACCCAAAACACTCCAATATTTTACTAAGCCTATCTTTTATGCTATCTCAATTTCTATGTGTTTTAATACTTATCTCCTCGTTCATTTCAAACCCGATACACAATTCGCACATCTTTCGCAATCAAAAACAATAATAATTCTCGCAAACCAACTAAATTCATACTCCTTACGCAGTCATATACGATTGAATACTTGTTATGCTTATGTCACCTATGTGAACTCATAATGTTATACATACTTACTTTCTCAAACGTGATTTTTATTGTCAATCACATAGATGTCCTTTTTTGCAAAACTCAAATTGAAGAAATGAGTCAAAGTCCAACCCCAACTCGACTATTTTCATAACAATCATTATATCAAAACTTATACCTAAACCTTTTACTATTGTTTCAATTTTTCTCATTTATGCATAAAACTCGAACCTTACTATTTTATCCAAACGATTTCTCACCCTACAACATACTTACGTAAATTACATACGCGAAACCCCTAGTGACACTTTCAATTTTTCAAAAACTTTATGAAATGCTGCCCATCAACTTAGTCGGTCAAACGAACCTCTTGCCCTTGATTTTCACAACTCGTCCGAAACACTCTCACTTTATACTACCATTCTAAAACATTTTATTTCCAGCAAGAAGCCAACGAAAACTTTCTCTCACATACGTGTAAGTACTTTGCTAAAATACTTTTCAAAATTCAAGTTTTACATAAAATTTTCAAAACATGACTTTTCTTGCATCAATAAAATAAAATAAAATAAAGTAAGCTCACTATTCTACAACCTTTTCAAAAATTGGTAATACGCAAATCTAAGTCTGAACACATGGGCAAGAAAATTTCATATGCGAACACAAATTTTAAAACAAAAATAGCATTTCTTTTTACAAACCACATCTTACATAAAAAAATAATATTTTTCTCAATATTCACCCAACATTCTTTTGGTCCTTCATTCCCGACAAACCCGACTTATTATAATTTAACCAACTCAATGTTTTGATTCAAGCAACCATACACATGCATATCATCATACACGATCCAATTTATGCGGTCAATATTTCATAGCAATCCTACATGTATCATTGTTACCCTTTTTATTTATACTCTCAAACTATATACTAGACTTATATGTGCTTAACGCCATGTAAATTTCAACTTATACGTTCTATACTACATGCTAATTTTATACGTATTTGTCTTCAATCATACTCAAAACTCATACATTCGCACTACTTGGTAGTCATACTTGAAACCTATAAGTGGGCATAACCCGAGTGGTTTCGCCTACGTTAGACATACTCACACATACATACAATCATGCTTACATACTTAATTTTTATACGCTATCTTACATACCCTTTGCTTACTAGATGTAACTTGACCCATACACTACTAGTACAAACTATGCGGATCATGCACAAACCAAAATAATCGCGGGTGCACACGGGATTATATTGGTAGGTGCATGAAAACCATAGTGGGTTCTACTGTGTATCGCAACACCGAATGTAACATGACACCGAATAGTGAAACAACGTAACATGGTGTGAACAGGGTGGATACGCCGCTAGTACTTCCTATATATAAGTGTCTCTACCATGTTACCAAACTTTCGTAAAACGTGTCATGAGAAATGCAGTGATTTTCCAGACCTTGTTAAATACATTTGATTCATAACAAACTTTGGTGACCCCACTTCGTAATGATTAGTACTCGATTACCCATGACAAAGCTTCATTCTCAAAATGTTATCTTTAACCGCCACATTCCATGTCGCATTTATCCGATATTCATACCATTTTACCCCTCACATACACCTACCGAATCATTCACTACCATACCACGATTCTTCCCTTAACCTTTCATCCAAACTTTATTTGCAACAAATCAGCCTAAAACGTTCAATCCATTTTTATAAACGTCCTCACCGGCTCAATCTTATCAAAATATTCCTTTTCTTTTAAAACTATCTTCCAGTGTTGTAAAGATGTTCCTTTTCTTTAAAACTATCTTCCAATCTTGTCAAAATGTTCCTTTTCTTTAAAACTATCTTCCAATCTTGTCAAAATGTTCCTTTTCTTTTAAAACTATCTTTCACTCTTATCTACATGCAAACTTTAACTAGTCGGTTTATTAAATGCCAAAACCTTTTAGAAACCGTAAATACTTACCATCCTAGTTCTCTCCAATAAAAATTTTCTACAACAAGTGATTTTACTATTACGCCTTAGAACTGCAAAACTTTTTAACAGCTTTCGGTACGGACCACTCCTTTTAATCAAAATACATCCTTAGTCATACTAAAACCTTTCTCTTAGGTCGCACTCTTTTAAAATATTCCTTCCAATGTGTTGTCCTGACCCAGTCAA
The DNA here is from genome assembly GCA_947069175.1 of Scalesia atractyloides. NCBI lineage: Eukaryota > Viridiplantae > Streptophyta > Magnoliopsida > Asterales > Asteraceae > Scalesia > Scalesia atractyloides. The sequence goes on from CAMTDV010000029.1 coordinate 18,857,711, forward strand.
ACTCACTTGCTTACACACATACATACACGTTTTTACTTATCCTTATAATCGTTTACGATTAGTGTCTCAAAAACACCTTCATCAAACAAATTACTTTCACGGAACCTACCATTTTATCCTTCAAGATTTTGATACATATTGACACACTTATACATGAACTCCGCAAAAACTTTAAACTTCAAAATCTTGGTTTTGGCCAACATTTTCACCGAAATGACATCTTTTCTGAAGTCTTCCTCTTGAATAAATTTCGCGATGAAATTTCCTAAAGGAGGGGAGACTGTAACGCCTCGCTTTTTCGTACTTTCCTCAATTAGAAAGTGTAATCATACTTCTATTTATGGGAACTTGTATTCGTATTTCATTCGTATTTCATTTCCCAATCTTATAATCAGAGACTTTGATCGTAATAAAATTCATACCTGATACATACTTTCTTACATGTATTTAATTGTTAAATACGTATTTACATACAAATTGATACTTGTTATACGTGCAAATACTCATACATTCATACTTGATACCTAAAATATACTTACATATACATTATACACTTGAAAACATGCTAAATATCAAGTATGTACCTAACTCAACCGCCAACCACCACCAACTTCATTAATTACCTAAACCCTAATTCCCCATTATAAATAGAAGCCTCCTCCCACTCTTATTTCACACCTCAACCATCTCTTCTCTTCTCTCTAAAAGCTCTAAGATCTCTCTTCTTCTAAAGATTCAAGGTTTCAAAAGATAATTCGATGTTCCTCCAAGCCCTTCACGGAAGTAACAAGGGAAGCTTTTGCAAAACTGTGAGTATACATGACCCCTTTTGCTTTTACACTTTTGGGTGTAATACGTTATACTATTAAACACACGCAATCACTTATACTTTATACAAACACAAACAATCCAATCATACATGCTTAAATACGTGATACTTGATTTGTATTCTTGGAACATTCTTATGTGATTTACTTGTCATTAACTTTGTTTAAAGCCTCCCTTAACATGTATAGCGCTATAGGAGTAACGCACCGCCCGTATTCTTGAGGTCATGTTAAGTCATTCAATCATTACGGTCTTATCGTTGCGACGATGAGATAACGCTAGCGGTACACTTTGGGTTGACTAGTATAATTGCATGCCTTGGTACATTAATCTAGTTAACTATTTTTGTCATGTGGATTGTTCAAACCTTCTTTACACATATGCTAGTATTCAAACTTGTATGCTTGCCAATAATTTTGTATTGAACTATACTTTAAACCGTATTTGCAGGACTTTGACGATGATGATGCACGGAACCTAGTAGGATGCCTAGAAACGCACCTTAAACTCTAACACTTGTTGTATCTTATTTTGATCCAAACTTGTTGTAATTCATTTTCAAACAATGTACTTGATATTAGCAATAAAATGAAATTTTATTATTTAAATACTTGTCACTTATTAGCGTTATGAAGTCTCGAGCAATCTATTTCGTCTCACTCTGATGTTTTCGCCATCGGTTGGGGTGTGACACTCCGTACGAACCAGTTGCTCCGTACAAGCCTCTTTGGAGCAGTGCTTCGTGGGTAATAGAGTGTTCCGTATATCTGGCAACGTGCTTCGTACGAATGACCAGCACGGACACTATATAAGCATACATGCACCTCTCAGTCAAGGTTAGCTCTTGGTTGCATTGTTGGCTCTCTTGATCTTTTGGTGGGGGCTCTCTGTTGTCATTTCTGGTGCAGACGAAGACACAAGAACACATGCAGTTTGTTGAGTCGTATGAGCATTGTTTGTATATCTATGTACTAGTTCTCATCTCTTAATCAAGATTGTGAATCTTTGGTTATCCCATGTTCTTACTTTGCTTTGGTTTGCATTCATACTTGGATTCCGCACTTGTATGTGTGTTGCATGAACAAGGAATAGGTTTAACTTGATCCTCAGGTGGACCTACAAACTTGCCCCTCTTTCCAAAACGCATCACACCTTTCCAGGGTGATACTTTCAGCATGACTTTGTCCCCTACTTGGAACTTAAGAGGTTTACGCCTCTTATCAGCATAGCTTTTCTGCCTATCTCTGGCAGCTTTGAGACGATCATGGATTTACACAATCTTTTTCATGGTCTCCAAGACAATCTCTGGTCCTGATAGTTGGGCTTCCCCAACTTCTGGCCAGCACACGGGCGTTCGGCACTTTCTCCCACATAAGGCCTCAAAAGGAGCAGCCTTGATGCTAGCATGATAACTGTTATTGTAGGAGAATTCTATTAGGGGTAAGTGGTCATCCCAACTTCCACCTAAATCAATCACACATGCCCGAAGCATGTCTTCTAAATTTTGAATAGTACGCTCACTTTGACCATCAGTCTATGGATGGTAAGCTATACTAAAGTTTAATCGTGTGCCTAACAATTGTTGGAAACTTTTCTAAAGGTGAGATGTGTATCTAGTATCTCTATTATATACAATAGATACCGGCACACCATGTAGGGACACAATTTTGTCCACATACAACTTAGCCAATTTATCTGAATTATACGTTTCCTTTATTGGCAAGAAATGTGTTGATTTAGTCAGTCTATCCACTACGACCCAAATAGTGTCATTACCACATTTTGTCTTAGGTAACTTGGTAATGATGTCCATTGTTACCATTTCCCATTTCCAAGTGGGAATCTCAAGTTGTTGTAGAAGTCCTGACGGTTTCTGATGTTCGGCCTTAACTTGCGAACATGTCAGACACTTAGCTACATAAGTGGCTATGGATTTCTTCAAACCCATCCACCAATAATTCTTTTTCAAATCTTGATACATCTTGTCACCACCTGGGTGAACTGGGTATCTTGTGTTATGCGCTTCATGGAGGATTAGATCTCTAAGTCCTCCAAAGATTGGAACCCAGATCCTTTCATTGAATCTAAGGATTCCATCCTTTCGAGGTGCTAACTGATCCATGGTTCTGCCTAATCCTTCCTTAGGAGCATTAGCCTCCAATAGATCTTGCTTTTGGGCATCTAATAGCTTCTCATTTAAGCTATTTCTGAGCTCAATGCTCTAGGCGTTAATCCTTATAGGTTTAACTCTTTCCTTGCGACTTAAGGCGTCAGCAACTACATTTGCCTTGCCGGGATGGTAGCGAATCTCGCAATCATAATCATTAAGAGTTTCCATCCAACGACGTTGTCGCATGTTTAATTCTTTCTGATTGAACAGATGCTGGAGCCTTTTATGGTCAGTGTATATAATACACTTTGTGCCATATAAGTAATGTCTCCACAGTTTTAGTGCAAATACAACGGCACCCAGTTCCAAATCGTGAGTGGTGTAATTCCTTTCGTGCACCTTTAACTGTCGTGATGCATAGGCAATCACTTTGCCTTTTTGCATTAGCACACAGCCCATGCCAGTGTGCGATGCATCACAGTAGACTACAAATTCCTCAATACCCTCAGGTAGAGATAACACAGGAGCATTGCTCAACTTATGCTTAAGAACCTCAAAAGATTCTTGTTGCTTTGAACCCCAATTATACTTAACATTCTTATGGGTCAAGGTAGTTAAAGGAGTGGCTATTCTTGAAAAGTTCTCAATGAACCTCCTGTAGTAACCTGCCAATCCTAGAAAACTACGAATCTTCGATGGGGGTCTTGGGCACTTCCCAATTTATTATGGCCTCAATTTTGGCGGGATCCACTTGGATACTTCGCTCACTTACCATGTGTCCAAGAAATTGGACTTCCCTAAGCAAAAACTCACACTTAGAGAATTTAGCATAAAGCTTCTCTTGCCTTAGCAGTTCTAAGATGCACCTAAGATGTTTCTTGTGATCAGCTTGATTACGAGAATAAATAAGTATGTCGTCTATGAAGACAATGACAAACTTATCCTAATATGGCTTGCAGACTCTATTCATGAGGTCCATGAATGCTGCAGGTGTATTTGTGAGCCCAAAAGGCATCACTAATAACTCAAAGTGACCATATCGGGTCGTGAAGGTAGTTTTAGGAACATCTTCACTTCTAACCTTTAGATGGTGATATCCTGATCTTAAATCTATCTTAGAGAAATAGCTAGCCCCTTTAAGTTGATCAAATAAATCATCGATCCTGGGAAGAGGATATCTATTCTTGATTGTTAACTTGTTCAACTCCCGGTAGTCAATGCACATCCGCATCGAACCGTCTTTCTTCTTTACAAAGAGTATAGGAGCTCCCCAAGGCGAGGAACTAGGCTGAATAAAGCCTTTCTCCAAGAGTTCGTCTAGTTGTGTCCTCAACTCCTTCATTTTTGTTGGTGCTAGCCTATATGGAGCTCTAGCTACGGTTTTTGATCCTGGGAGGATATCAATTCTAAACTCTACTTGTCTGTCTGGAGGTAGTCCTGGTAATTCTTCTAGGAACACATCGGGATACTCTAAGATTACTGGTAGGTCCTCCATGTTTGGCTTAGGCTCATTTATGGTGACTTGTGCTATGTAGATGACATAGCCTCTTCTCAAACACTTGGATGCTTTAAATAACGACACCTTTTCTGGCAGTCATAGTGTGAGTCTCCGGGGATGGTGATCATTTCACCAGATGGGGCTTAATCTGGATGAGCTTCTTATCGCAGGCAATGCGGGCTTGGTTATGAGATAACCAATCCATGCCTAAGACAACATCGAACACCGCCAATTTCATTGACAGAAGTGAGATAAGGATGGAATGATTCTTAATGGATATAGAGCATCCATCAAGAATGGAAGATGTTGTTTCTAAGGTTCCATCGACAAGTTCTATCTCATAAATTTTATCTAGAGTTCTTATGGGCAAGTTTAACAGTTTACTAAACTTATGGTCGACAAAAGATCTATCTGCACCCGAATCAAAAAGGACTCTATCATAAATATCGTTAATGGGGAAAGTACCTGTTACAACGTTATTGTCATTAACAGCTTCCTTAGTAGTCAATCGAAAAGCGTGTGCATTCCCCTTCTTGGCCTCTCCAGGTTTCGGATTAGTATTCTTTAGATTTTTAGGGAATTTAGTTGCAATGTGCCCTTTTTCATTGCAGATATAACATACAGCATCCTTAAGATCTTTACAATCTAGGGTCTTATGCCCTCTCCTTTTACAAATACCACAAGGTCTAGCTTGTGGATCAGAATTACACTTTCCCAGTGTCTGCGGTTGCAAGTCTTGCAAAATGGCATCACAACCGTCTTGCCTTGGTTCCCTTTGAACTCGAATCTCCCTTTATTTTTCTTATTAAATATTTGGGAGTTTTCTTCATCTCTCTTCCTTTTCCCGTCAGTTTCTGGCTTAACTGACTTTTGCCTTACAAGATCAAGGGTGAGAAAGAGAGATAGGTCTACAGCAGACCTATAGGTATTAGGCTGAGCAGCCTTTACCATGCCCTTAATCTCGGGTGCTAATCCATTGATAAAATGCGCAATGCGTTTGGATTCATGGGTGATTAGGTAGGATACTAACCTACATAGGGAATTGAAATTGGAAACATAATTCCGACAGTCTAGGTTTTTCATAGAAAGAGACAAGAGGTCTGTCTCTATTTTCTCCACCTCATGGGGTGGGCAGTATGTTTCCTTAACAAGGTCCACAAATTTGGACCATCCCAAATTATACAGGTGTACTTTGCCTGTAGACTGTATCATGGCCTTCCACCAGATTAGAGCATCGCCCTTAAAGGACTGTGATACATACTTGACCACATCCTTATCAGCACAATTGCTGATATCTACTATTGTTTCCATCTCACCTAGCCACATAAGGGCTTCTACAGCTCCTTTTTCCCCATTAAAGTCTCGGGGTTTACAGGAGACAAAGTATTTGTAGGTGCATCCGTCCTTAGAAGAACGAGACCTATCAGTATAGTCTATCCTCTTCGGTTCACTCTTTGCATTTGATGAGTGAACAGAGCTCTCTTTATGAGCTGAGGATGGTTAATCGACAGTGGTTTAGAGCGAGTAACACTCGACTCTCTTAGCTTTTCTATAGCCTTACCCATCAATACGCGCTTGGAAATCATTATTATCTATGGCTACATTTTCGGCGTCCTTAGAGTTGACGTTTGTAACACCCTGTAAAAATCGTGTCCAATAGTATAGTGACACATGTTGTATTTTAATATAGTATATTAAAGACCAATAAGGACTAAAGGCGTCAACATGCTCAAGTTGAGCCTCTGAGTGACGAACTGATGTCAACATGCATAAATAATAGCCTCTGAGTGACTGATATGTCAACATGCTTAAATCATTAGCCTCTGAGCGACTGATACGTCAACTTGCTTGAAACTTGGCCTCTGAGTGACTGATATGTCAACATGCCCAGCCTCTGAGTGACATCGGAATCAACATGCTTGCAATAAGCCTCTGAGTGATCCTTTGTGAAGTCCTAACTCTCATACGTGCCATTTATTGGACGAGGGGGTTCAATTTTGTAAATATATGAAAGTTGGATAATGGAGGGATTAAAAGTGTCAACATGTTAATTTATACCTCTGAGTTACCTTTTAACGAACCGAGAGCTCGACAATGTCCGGGCATAATCCTGGGTATGCCAAGTTTTGGCTACGGAGGACTAAAAGTGCCAAAAAGGTGTTTAAAATGGTTTTTATAAGCTTTATATAGTTCAGGGGTTAAAGTGTTAAATTTTGAAACTGAATTAGGGGCGGCCGCGGGAGACCCGGTCAGTGTCTCTCGCGCCTCGCGAGACAGGCTTTGCTGCAGAAAGTTTATTTGGTCTCCAAGCAAAACTCCAAAACCATTTAATCCGAAACCATGGCTTCTCTAAACTGCTATGCTACGTTTTAGGACACTTGTAAGCTTCTTCTTATACCCCTAAAACCTGGCTTCACCTCCTTTGAGCTCTCCAACTATAAATAGGTGCTTAAGTTCACCATTTCCACTTGCACCTTTCTTATTCACTCTTCTCCCTTCTCTGGAAGTTCCTAACTAAAAGGAGCAATCCAACATAGTTCTTTTGCATCTAGGAATCACTGGTAAGTGTTCCTTCTTTGTGCATTTTCGTTTTTAGGCTTCTATAGCCAAAAGTCAAGCGTTTTACGTAAAACGCTTTGACTTTCGGTTAAGACCATTATGGTCCAGCCATTGTTCAAAATGAACATGGCTAAGTGATCGTAATAAGGTGGGCGTTAGTCCCTATAAAGGGCACCTCCTGAAGATCACGTTTGCTAGACCAATTAACGGGTAAAGTTATGTTATTAAAAAGTAAAACATGCCATTTTTCGGAAAAATCATAAATTGATCTTATATATGTTATGAAACCTGTTTTGACACTTAAACAAGATGGTAATAATTATTAGAACATGTATAAACATGTTCGGCTCGTCAATTTCAGATCTAGGGTCGGTTCGCAACCGAAAGTCGCGAAGTTTGACTTTCGATTCTGACTCGATTTAGATTAGTTACCTACTGATCTAAAGTTTCATTATGATCATAATATAATGTAGCATAACCCTCTGAGGTTATATTACATGATCATAATCAGAATCCAAGTTTATACGCAAGTTCCATAATTATGCCATCTTTGACCAAAATGCCCTTTTTGAACAAAACAAGGTTTTAATGATAATAAACTTGAAATTGAGTTTCCTACTGCTGTAATATTATAAGTAGGATTATTTGGGATGTTAAACCAAGTTGTAAACTGAGTTTCCAAACAGGTCCTTAAACTATGTCGATAAATGACGGTTTTAGTCCTTGTGACTCATAAAATGATTTTAATCATTTTTTTCAAGGTAAATCATATACCTACTTATATGTTATATTCAATAACATATTTTTAACATTTAAGTCTGACCCTAAGGTCAGTTTTCATTAAACATCGCTTAACAGCGTCATCTTACGACATAAGCGCCATTTCGGCGCATAGTATGGTTTTAAACCATATTATTGACCAAAACTTGATACCTACTGATTTCAAAACTTATTTTAAACATAATTATAGTAGGTACATGTTATAAACTCAGAATCCCAAATAGTTTATAAACTATGTATAAAATTACCAAAATGCCCCTATAAGGCATAATTTCGTTTTAAAACCTTAACGGGCATACAAGTTGATATCCTACTGATATCTTAACTTATTTAAAGTATAATGGCATATAGAACTTGTCCATGACTTATCCGGTTACCCGATATTGCTATTGAGCGCATAGTTACGTATATATAACTATTTTACGGAAATTAACCAAAACGGGTTTAACCTTGTCATTTAAGTCTCAAAATCAAGAATGTTAATAGTTTACCCATATTAAACAAGTCAAGGTACTTGTTGGGATTAAACTGCATTCTATCCAATCATCATTTAATCTAGCGTCATACGTTTTGATCAAGTACGCTAGTTGGTCTAAATCTATGACTTAAATAAGACCGTTAGTATTTAATTGGTTAGTTTATGCCATAATCCAGACTAGAGACTTGCCGGTAAATGCTATCTGCACTTAGCTTATTTTGAATACGGCTGAGTTAATAAAATTAAAAGAAGACTAGCTCAGGTAAATACTCTCGACTTATTTTCCCTATAAGGGCTTGGGATACGGTAAATTATTATTGCATGGTCCTATTGCAAGGTTAACCTTCCTAAGTTAATAAAAGATTTTGTGCTGTTTGCACTTAAAATCATTTTTAATGTTTCAAAATGAGTCTGTTGGGTGTATTTACCAGCGTAAGCTGACGTATCTTCCAAAGGCTAATCTGTAGGTATAATACGAAATAGGCAAGAAGCAGCTCGGTAGAGAATAAGAGGATCTTGTAAATCCTTAGATCTACCTAAAGTCTAATTTGTATTCTTTCTATGTACATTTTACGATCCGCCTGTGGATCTTCTATTACGAGCCTGTATATTATTTTAGATTTCGAACATTTCGGTTTGTAATAGTAATTTTACTTCAAGACTTCCGCTGTGCTATGTTTAATTGACAGTGATGTTATCAACTTACGTCACAATACTCCCCACCCAGGCCCACCGGTGTTTGGATTTCAGGGTTGGAAATCCGGGGTGTGACAACGTTCCGATGTCTACTTTGTGCCTCATTAGAATTAGCCATTCTTCAAATCTTTGGTTCTATATACCAGATAAAATTTGCCTTAGCCATGGTACCCCAATAATTTCAGCTTTAAACATTGGATATAAAAATCCATCGCCTAATCATGCTAGTGTGAATAACATCACAACTCTTAGGCTTAAAGTATCTATATTTGGCCTAGGTCTTAATAGGACCGTTATAGGCAATTTACGATCTGGACAAGGTCCATATATTACTAGACAGTGGATTGTAATGTCACAACTGTCATTGTCATATTTGACAATTGTATAGCACATAGGCTTGTCACAAAGGACATTTAAAACATGGCACATAGGTACTACATCACTAATGGATGTTTTATTTATCACCGTACTGGTGTTATTAGCCGGGATCAAAAAGATCACAAGGGCTATATAAATAATTATAGCCACAAGGGCAATACATTACTAATGGATGTTTTATTTATCACCGCACTGGTGATATTTAGCCGGGATCAAATAGATCACATAGGCTATATAAAATTAATCATAACCCAAAAGGGTAATACATCACTAATGGATGTTTTATTCATCACCTCACTGATTTAGCCAGGATCAAATAGATCACATAGGCTATATAAAATTAATCATAGCCTGAAAGGGCAATACATCACTAATGGATGTTTAATCACCACACTTTTGATATTTAGCCGGGATCAAACAGATCACATGGGCTATATAAGGTTAGGACATAGTCCATTACCTTGAAGGCTAGTGTGATTCCTTAAGTCATACTACCATGAGTATGAACATTACTTGAATGTTAACATAAGAGGACCTTAATGGTTGATTAATAATCTCGGACGTATTGACCTTAATGACTTGGAGGCTTGAACTTAGTCCACCAACTCTAGATAGAAGGATAACTTCCCTTAACTATCATGATAGAAGACCCTTTCTTTCTTAACTATCATTTATATATTTGGCCAAACATGTGGTCTGTGCCACTTGGCAAATCAAAACCATTAAGATCTTTTTGGAATTATATAGCTGATCAAAAATTCCGAGTAAAATCGAGACGATCGCTTGAAGAGGATAAGTACATATATATATAATTCCAAAATATTTCATTAAATGATAATTAGAAAGTACAATACTTGAAATAAATAAAAGAAACTGATTGTCCATACAAGGACTAAAAGAAATAAAATGTCCACGCAGGGACTACATATAATAAAAGAGTCCTTCTTTCCCTTAACTAGCTTGGAGAGTTTCTTGAAAAACTTATTTGTCTTCTTCTTCGTTTTCTCCGTTTGCTGTTGCATTTCTTTCATTCTTTCTAAGGCCTCATTTATGGCCTTAAGTGGTGGCGGAGGTTATGGTTGTGGGGTAGCCGGATACTGGTACCCATAAGTTGGATATCCAGTCGACGGAAAAGTAGGTGGGAAAGGAGACGGGTAAAGTGAATTGTGCATAACTGCTTGCATATAGGGGTCTTGCGATCATGCTTGATAGTCTACCGGTGTAGACGGGTTAAAAGGATCATATCCAGACGTGTCTGGATATGTGGGGATTGGGTTAGTATAACCCGATGGTGGTTGAACAGCAGGTGTTGGTGTTGGTTCCACTATAGGTGAATTATTAGAGGGTCCACCCATTTATGGGTCCTCTTGAATGGTAGGGTAGGAATTGGGCAAAGGTGGCAGCGATCCCGACCTTTGTCTGGCACGTACCGACATGCGTGCTCCACGCTTCCTTCTTGGTGGTTCAGGTGGTGGTTGAGGTTGGTCCACTAGTTCCATGTGGACATCTTCTTGTATTGGGGGTGGTTGAGAGTGATGAGAAGGAGTGTGGGCGAAGGTAAATTTGTTCCAATATTGGTCCCACTCATCAGGACCCTGGTATGGCGATCCGGCATATGAGCTTGAATCACTCGAAATTTCAATGGGATGCATATTTGATCCCGACGGCGGCATCTCCGGATCGGAGTCCTCGTCCATAGGGTTCGGCTGGTCCAACTGATTTTGATGGGCTGGAGGTGTGTTAAAATAATGGTTAGGGTTAAATTCCTCATGGTAAGAGTGATGAGAATACGAATGGTGAGAATGGTGTGAATGATAGGAGTGGTGAGAGTGGTAAGAATTTTGGAAATGTGAGGGCGAGTGTCTATCAGAGACAGTGCGTCTCGCTGGTTGCCAAGGAGATGAATCTCCTGATTCTTGTAAGCATCTGAGTTGTGAGGTTGAGGGGGAAATGCGCCCCGATGGTCCTCCCCTCATTGGACCTTTTCCTCTCCCACTTTGTCCTAGTACACGTGGCGGCATTTTCTGTTAGAAATCAATTTAAAAACAATACTAATAACTTAATAATGAAATGAAAAATCCTAAGTCAATGCCTGGACTCGAAAGTCTAAGGAATGTGCTTGTGTAAGTTTGAGATTAAACACAAGCAGGATAGTGTTTAATTCTCTCAAACTTTGGCTCTGATACCGACCTGTCACACCCTGGATTTCCATCCCAAATCCATACACCGGTGGGCATGGGTGGGGAGTATCGTGACGTCAGTTCATAACATCATAGTCAATTAAACTTGGCACAGCGGAAGTCTTGGATTAAAAGTACTATTAAAAACCAAATGTTTGAAATAAAATAATATACAGGCTCGTAATAGAAGATCCACATGCAGATCATTAAAATGTACAAGAAAGAATATAAAACAGACTTTAGGGCAGATCTAAGGATTGGCAAGATCCTCTTATTCACTACTGAGTAGCTTCCGGCCTATTTCGTATTGTACCTGCAGTTAGCCTTTGGACGATACGTCAGATTTCGCTGGTAAATACACCCAACTGACTCATTTTGAAAACATTTTAAAATGATTTTTAAGTGCAAAATGGCACAAAATCTGTTATTAACTTGGGAAAGTTGACCTTGCAACCTTGTATCACATTCACATGTTTGTCAATACATACAGGGACCAGTATAGAAACCGAGACATGATTAAATACACACCACTTACGAACTCATGAAGGAGTTATCCCCAACGTCTTGGGTAATTTGCATATGAGCGTCTGCTAAGGTCGTGGCCAATAACTAATGTATTGAGCTGAGGATATCCAGGACATGGTAACTTAACCCGCAATGTTTAAGTTATCAAACAAAACTGATTAAAATGGAATATGCGGGTTTACTAGTCACAAACGGGCATTAGATTGACCCCATTTCGGACCAAGCGGTAATAATTTACCGTATCCCAAGCCCATATAGGGAAAATAAGTCGAGGGTATTTACCTGAGCTAGTCTTCTTTCAAAATTCAATAATTCAGCCGTATACAAAAGTACTAACGTGCAGATAGCATTTACCGGCAAGGCTCTAGTCTGGATTTTGGCATAAGCTAACCAATTAAATACTATCGGTCTTTATTTAAGTCATAGACATAGACCGAGTAGTGTACATGATCAAAACGTATAACGCTTGATTAAACGATGATCGGATAGAATGTATTTTAAACCCAACAAGTACTTTGGCTTGCATAATATGGGTAAACAATTAACATTCTGGATTTTGAGATTAAAATGATAAGGTTAAACCCGTTTTGGTTAAATTCTGTAAACTAGTTACGTGTAATCAACCGTTTGCTTAAAAGCGATAACGGGTAACCAGATAAGTCATGGACAAGTTCTATATGCCATTATATTTTAAATAAGATAAAATATCAATAGTATATCAACTTGTATGCCCGTTATGGTTTTAAAACGAAATTATGCCTCATAAGGCATTTCGGTAATTATACATCGTATAAAAGAGAACTTGAACATATTTAAGTTTATAATCATGAGTATTCTGTAAAAATATTTTATTTATGATATAATATATGTAGGATATCAATTGTATGTGTAATTTATCTTTTATGACCAAACTATGCACCGAAGGGGCATTTTGGTCATTTTACACATAGTTTATAAATTATTTGGGATTCTGAGTTTATAACATGTACCTACTGTAAATATGTTTAAAATAAGTTTTGAAATCAGTAGGTATCAATCTTGGTCAATAATATGGTTCAAAACCATACTATTCGCCTAAACGGCGCTTATGTCGTAAAATGACGTCTTTATGTGATTTTTACGAAAACTGATGTTAAGGTCAGATTAAAATGTCTTAGATATGTTATTTAATATAACATATCAGTAGGTAAAATATTTACCTTGAAAAGATTTGATTAAAACTATTTTATGAGCCATAAGGGCTAAAATCGCCATTTATCGACATAGTTTAAGGACTTGCTTGAAAACTCAGTTTATAACTTGGTTTAACATCCCAAGTAATCCTACTTATAATATTACATCAATAGAAAACTAATTTTCAAGTTCATTACTATTTAAAACCTTGTTTTATGCAAAAATGGCATTTTGGTCAAATGTGGCATAATTATGGAACTTGCGCATAAACTTGGATTCTGATTATGATCATGTAATATAACCTCAGAGGGTTATGCTACATTATATTATGATCATAATGCAACTTTAGATCAGTAGGTAACTAATCTAAATCGGGTCAGAATCGAAAGTCAAAGCAGAAGTCAAACTTCGCGACTTTCGGTTGCGAACCGATCCTAGAACTGAAATTGACGAGCCGAACATGTTCTTACATGTTCCAATAATTATTAACAACTTGTTTACATGTCAAAACAGGTTTCATAACATATATAAGATCAATTTATGATTTTTCCGAAAAATGGCCTGTTTGACTTTTTAATATCGTAACTTTGACTCGTCAATTAGTCTAGCAAACGTGATCTTCAAGAGGTGCCCTTTATAGGGATTAACACCTACCTTATTACGATCACTTGGCCATGTTCATTTCGAACAATGGCTGGACCATAATGGTCTTAACTGAAAGTCAAAGCGTTTTCCGAAAAACGCTTGACTTTTGGCTATAAAAGCCTATAAACAAAAATGCACAAAGAAGGAACACTTACAAGTGATTCCTAAGGTGAAAAAGAACTATCTTGGATGCTCCTTTCAATTAGGAACTTCCAGAGGAGGGAGAAGAGTTATGATTTAGAAAGGTGCAAGTTCAAATGGTGAACTTGATCACCTATTTATAGTTGGAGAGCTCAAAGGAGGTGAAGCCAGGTGTTTAGGGGTGTAAGAGGAAGCTTACAAGTGTCCCAAAACGTGGCATAGCAGTTTGGGGAGCCATGGTTTCGGTTTTAATGGTTTTGGAGCTTTGTGTGGCAGCCAAGAAAAAGTTTCTGCTGCAGACCCCATCTCGGGCCCCACGAGAGACCCAGGCCAGGTCTCTCGCGGCCCGCGACTGCCCCATGGCCAGTTTCAAAGTTTGACACTTTTAACCCCTTAACTTTATAAAGCTTCTAAAAACCTTTTTAAACACCTTTTTGGCACTTTTAGCCCTCCGTAGCCAATACTTGGCATATCCGGGATTATGCCCGGACATTGTCGAGCTCTCTGTTCATTAAAAGGTCACTCAGAGGTATAAATTAACATGTTGACACTTTTAATCCCTCCATTATCCAACTTTTATATATTATTGGATTTAATCACTCTCGTCCAACAAACAGGACATATGAGAGTTAGGACTACGTAAAGGATCACTCAGAGGCTCAGTATAAGCATGTTGACTCTGATGTCACTTAGAGGCTAGGCATGTTGACACAACGGTCACTCAGAGGCCGAGTTTAAGCATAACGACACTAATGGTCGTTCAGAGGCTTCTTTTTATGCATAACCACACTAATGGTCGTTCAGAGGCTATGTTTTTATGCATGACAACACTAATGGTCGTTCAGAGGCTAGGTTTATGCATGTTGACATCAGAAAGTCATTCAGAGGCTCAGTTTGAGCATGTTGTCACTTTTAATCCATATTAGTCTTTAATTGACTATATTAAAAATACAACATGTGTCACTATATTATTGGACACGATTTTACAGGGTGTTACAGCTATCACCTTTCCTCTTTTCATTAGGACACACCCTAGCCCCTACCCTGATGCGTCAGAATAGACTACAAAGTCTTCATAACCATTAGGGAGAGTGAGAATAGGTGCATCACAAAGTTTTTGTTTCATAGTTTGAAAAGCCTCTTCTTGCTTGGACCCCCAAATGAAGGGCTTGCCCTTATGAGTCAAGGCGGTGAGTGGTAAGGCAATACGAGAGAAATTGGCGATGAAACGCCGATAATAACCAGCTAGACCAAGGAATGATCTAACTTCGGTAGGAGTGCGTGGAGCTTGCCATTCTTGCACTACTTTGATTTTTGTAGGGTCGACATTAATTCCTTTGTCGTTGACGACGTGACCAAGAAATTGAACTTCTTTTAACCAGAATTCACATTTCAAAAACTTAGCGTAGAGCTTTTCGGTTCTCAAAAGTGTTAGGATAAGTCGAAGGTGTCTCTCATGATCTGATTTGGTCTTGGAATAAATAAGGATATCATCGATAAAGACTATGACGAAACGATCGAGGTAGGGCTTGCACAACCTATTCATTAGATCCATGAAATGGCTGGAGCATTGGTCAAACCAAAAGGCATGACCATGAATTCGTAGTGACCGTAGCAAGTTCTAAAGGCAGTCTTCCGAATGTCTTCTTCACGTACTCTAAGCTGATGATAACTAGAACGAAGATCATTTTTTGAGAAACAGGTGGCACCCTGAAGTTGATCTAGCAGATCATCGATGCGGGGTAAAGGGTAACGGTTCTTGATAGTCAGCTTGTTGAGCTCTCGATAGTCGATACATTTCAGAAAGTTTCATCTTTCTTCTTTACGAAAAGAACCGGCGCACCCCAAGGTGATGAGCTAGGACGTATGAATCCCTTGTCAGTCAGCTATTGCAGTTGACTAGCTAACTCTTGCATTTCAAATGGGGCTAACCGATATGGAGATTTTGCAACTGGTGTAGCACCAGGTATAAGATCGATTCAAAATTCGACTTCTCGCACAGGAGGAAGTCCTAAAACGTCATCGAGAAAAACTTGAGGAAATTCTTTAACGATTGGAATGTCTTCGAGCTTCTTCTCCTTGCCTTCCTTTTTGAAGATGTGGGCTAAAAATGCTATGTAGTCTTTGCGAAGGAATCTTCGAGCTTGAAGGCATGACATCAACTTGAGTCCTTTGGATGGGGTTTCACAAAAATACGACGAGTTTGACCGTTAGCGAAAGGAATTCGAATAAATTTTTTATAACAAACAACTTCGGCGTGATGCTGACTAAGCCAGTCCATACCAATAAAGACGTCGAAACTTCCCAACTTCATACGAATAAGTTCAATTGGAAAGTCATGATCATTGAGAGTGAGAGTACAATCACGAATGATAGAGTCTAACGTAATAGGTTCATCGTCGGCTACTTCCACTGTAAATGATTCGGCTAGCCTAACGCGAGGTAAACCAAGAATAGATTCAAACTCTAAGACACAAAACTCTTATCCGCTCCAGTGTCAAAAAGAATAGATGCATAACTACTGTTTATGAGAAATGTACCGTTAACCACGTTGTTATCCGCTCTAGCCTGGTTGGCGTTGATGTTAAAAGCTCTTCCTCTAGCGGGCGGATTGACTTGGTTGGCTTGGTTCACTGGATTTGCTTGGGCTTGATCATTTATGATGTTCACCAAACGTGGAAAGGTGTTTCGAAAGTGGGTTGGATCACCGCAGTTGAAACAAGCTCTGACGGGTTGTATCATAGGGTAGTTGGGTTGGTAGTAGGGTTGAGCCATTGGTTGAGCAGGTGGTAAAAGTAAAGGTTGTTGGTAGGGAGCTTGGCCTACCACTTGGTAGTGTGGTTGAGCTTGAGATTGGTTGCGGGTTGGTCTTTGAAGAACACGGCAGGTTTGGATTGTATGGCCTGCACGGCCACAACTTGTGCAATGAAGACATGGTTTATCGGGAGGGTGGTGACATTGACATCGGTTGCTTTTTGGGTGAGGTCTTGTATATGGTTTCTTGAATGGTGCAGTAGGAGGAGCAACTTGTGTGATTGGAGCGGCGGCAATAGGTTGATTGGTTTGAGTAACCGCAAAATTTTTCCTGTTGCGCTTTCTTTTGCCAACAAACTTAGAAGATGATCCAGTTTGGGTTAGGGTAGGGGTTTCAGCAG
Source organism: Scalesia atractyloides (assembly GCA_947069175.1). Lineage (NCBI taxonomy): Eukaryota > Viridiplantae > Streptophyta > Magnoliopsida > Asterales > Asteraceae > Scalesia > Scalesia atractyloides. Next base: position 18,874,857 of record CAMTDV010000029.1, read on the forward strand.
GTGTCCTTTCTTTCTTCTTCTCGTCTTTAAAATCCCCATTCCTCTAGAGTTGCAGGCGTAGTACTCATCACAGAGTCTTGATTTTCGAGGGAAGACCTCGAATGTAGTGCTCGATCAATTGGTAGAGTGGAGTGAACAAGTTTGGAACCATCTGATTCAACTCGAGAAACCTCTTGTTGTAGGTTATGTGGTCTCCACCTTTTGTTTCAAGAAATAGAACTCATCTTCTAATTATCGATTTCACTTCTTGGACAGAAGCGTCTAGTCATGAGTTCCCTCAATTCTTCCCAAGTTAGGGCTACAGCGGCTTCGACGCCTCGTCTACCTTTCTCTGCATTCCACCACGTGAGTGCTGCCCCATACAGGTGACCAGTAGCATAACGCACCTTGCAGTCGTAGGGACAATGACAGTTGAGGAAGGTACTCTCCATCTCCTCAAACCAACGAAGGAGGGTAGTGACGCCTTCAGTCCCCTCGTACTTTGGAGGGTCGCATGAGTTGAAGTGCTTGTAGGTGCACTTGGTGGTGTTGGTGGGAGGATTGCAACATTTTGTCCTTCTTGGTTGATTGGGTTGATAGGATTACGGCAAGAGCTTGTTGGACTTGAACTACAATGTCGGGAATCACGGCGGCCATCTGTTGACTATTTGAGCAGCCATGTGCTCGCAGGATCTTCCTGATCTCCTACCTCCTCGTGAGTGCCTAGAAGACATCTACAGGAAATACGTAACGAGATTATGAGTTTTGACGTTTTAGGTGTCATGTGTTGTATTTAGAAATCAACATTCACAAAACAAATGAGAAAATAAGTTCACTACATCCATAGGATGTCTTGGGCTTTGCTCATGTTTGGATCCCCATATGTCCCTCACTCTTGGCCTAGGTAGTCATGTGGGCCCCTATGACTACTGGGCTTTGTGGAGTTCACATTGGTGTTGACCTGTTAACACTTGCATCACCTGAATAAAAATTGTAAAACATGATTGCGAGGTATAAAGTCGGAGGGTGTCCAGGTGTAGACACAGTGACAATAAAAAGTGGGGTTAGTTCACACGACGTTTGGTGTGGCATGCTTTGGCCTAATAGGTCCTTCGTACTCTCATCGTTAGTCCCCAGGTAGACAAACTGGTCCGTTATATGGGATTTATATGAATGCCAATCCTAGACAGGACGTTCCGACTACTGGTACTCGTACCCTTCCATTTACTACATGCCCGTCATAGAACTCACTTTGATGAGATAGAAAAATGAAAATATCACAAAAATCTTTAGAAGAAAAGCATGAAAATGTTCAGATATGTGAAAATTGGAACGTGTGTGTTTGCTTAAGCAAGTTATGTTAACAATACGTATATTACAATAAATATCACAGAACCACATATAGTAGTAAGAGTGCTTGCATGCATTTGTGTGTGAGATAAATATGAAACAAATAAATATCATGAGTTTGCATGTAACCAACTAACACATAAGCAATTAAAATCTAATCAACTATAGTATAGGCTCTAAGGGTCTAATAACCTATCCTATATCCCTATAGTCAAAAGCTCTGATATCAATTTGTCACACCCTGACCCGTAGCGGATATGGTAATCGGGGCATGATTGGGTTTTCATCAAAGCTCATGACATTTACTATAATAAAGTTTCATAATTATTATTTCAAATTAAAAGGGAATATTCCAACAAACACGTAAAACATACAAGCACGAAAATGTTCTAATCATGACATTTAAATAAATCTTTATTTTTCTTCTAAGGCTAATTCCTATGTGTTCCTTGCTTCAACCTGTTCACCTGTATCATGTGTAAAAATAGAAATTTGGGTCAACAAAAGTTGGAGAGTGAATCCCGTTAAAATATTTGTAAGAAATAATTTTGTTGATTAATTTAATAAAAATGTGCATAAACCAAGTATGAGCAAACGTATATGTATACTATCCACAAACCACATACCATCTAACATTGAAGACATAAACATGATAAGTGATGTGAAATGAGATCAATGCTCAATCAAACGGAGCCGATCTAATTAGGCAACGCGATGCTCTACTCGTATCCAACGAGGAACTGATGGGCCTAATGTGAATGCTTGACTGAAATGAGAAAATGTAACCACATATAACAAGAACCAAACATTACATAACATGTTAGATCATATAATGGTAGTAGCACAAGTGTTTGAATAAACAATGTAAGTAAACGACACATGATACACCCCAAAACAAGAATAAAAAGGGAAATTTGTAAGAATTCACTCACAGTGGGTGCGTTTCTTGAATTGATGACGAATGCGAACGATTTAAGATTTCAACCGACGAGAGAACTAACCTAAATAATCACGTAATAATTCGATAAATATATAACTTTTGTTTGGAATTAATATTTCTATTTAGTGCCTTTTATTAGACTTTAAGTCTGTTTAAAGCTTAAAAAGTCTTATTTTTATAGGTATTTTTAAGGATTTTTGAAGCAAAAATAAAGAAAATAGGTATTAAAAATACACCCTTTTCAGGGTTGACCGGGTCAACCGGTAGGATTTCACGAATTATTGGTATCGTGTGAGGATCGAACTCATGACCTCCCGTATACGTGCACGCAGCTCTACCAACTGAGCTACGTGTCTAACCTGAAATAATCTTGATTTTAATTATAAATATATACTAAGTAAGTTAAATCATAAATTCATTTAATTAAAAAGGTTTTTGTTATCATGGAACCGTTGCACGAAGCCAGAGTCGAACCCGCGCCCATACGATATGTTGCACACAGCCTTACCAACTGGGCTATATGGCTAACCCAGAATATCTACAATTTATATTAATTATATATACTTACCAACTGTTAATATATGAAAGTATTAAAAAAACTTTGGTTTAACTCAGAGATAGGAAGCGTGTTAAGATTCGAACCCGGGACCTATGCTTTATCTTTGCACACAGTCCACCACTGGACTGTGTGACTAACCCGGTTTTATAACCGGTTTTAATTATTCTTATTTACTATCCGAACTTCATCTTCTTCACCTTTTAAACCCACTGACCAAAAATCATCTGTTAAATTGTAAAAATTATTTTGAATTCGATGATTAATTTCCTTTAACAAAACACATACAATAAAAGAATCAAAGGGATGGTTTTCTAACCGAAACGGAGATAGCTGAATACTCCGGTGACACCTCCGGCGACAATACAATAACTCCGGTGATTTGTAGCAAAAACTTCAAAGAGTTTTGAGAGAGTTCGAGAGTGTTTGAGCGAGTTTTAGAATAGGTTTGGGGTTACTATATATAGGTAAATGATAGTCATGATTTCGGTTTCAAAAGCTTGAATTATGGGTCAATGATTCCATAAGGTTTTCAAACGAATTGATTTCAAATTTTCAGTTAAACTGATGATGGAGATTCAGTTACACGCGTTTAATCAAACGGAAACAGTCAATTGTGTTTTGATTGCTTAGATTAAGCTTCGACGGTTTCTGATTCTGTGTTTTTGAATTTAAGTTTCGGCGTCAGTTTTTGTATAAAATTTATTTGTTTTAGAATTTTAACAAGTTGTGTGTGTAGTATAGTGGTGGGTGGTGTGTGTTGATTCGATGGGTACCCAGGTTCGAAACCCGGTTACCCCCTTTTTTATCTATCTTTATTATTTTCAACTTTATTTATTAATATTATTATTAATTTTTATTTATTTAATATTTAACTCTTTTAATTTATTTATTAATTACAAAAATTTATATAACGATTTTTGATCGATAAATACATAACGAGACCTCATATCAAATATTTTAATTATTTAAACAGAGCGGTTTTGGAACCCGTTTTACAACGAATGTTACATTGGCATGAGAAGCGTATGAAACATGTAGCATTTTCAGTGATTTAAAAAGTTGTGACAAGCAAATAGTGAGGATAATTAATGAGAGGTGATCATTATATCCCGACAATTATGCTATAGGCAATTGCATCACAAGATACATGGTTCTGGCACACGCTCTTTCGTGTAGAAGGTTCAAACAACGACATCACTCTCCTTTACCGGTCATCGTTGTTCAATGTGATTGTACATGGTCAAGTACCCAAGTTTCCAGTTGAGGTGGGTGGAACACAATACAAACATGGTGGGTACTATCTAGCTGATGGCATCTATCCTACCTGGGTCACTTTTGTTAATGCATTACCTCATCCATGAGAAAACGTAAAGGCTCAAGGTTACTCAAGAAGGCACAAGAAAGAATGTTCAACGTACTGTAGTGTTCTAAATGCATGTCGAGCATAATCAGACTACCAACAAGGCAAATGACTATTCCAAAAACTATGAAATGGATGTTGAAACTACTGAAGTAGTTGACGATGATGTTATTTACAAGTTACCCAACGAGGGGACTCATCTCCAACTTCTAGCGGATATCATGGAGCATATTTCCCATACTCACATAGCGAAGATCGATGATCATATGGACAACGAGTATTCTATTTTTTGTCAATTATTTTCTTCAAGTTATGTTAGGCTATGTTTTGAAATAAGTAATATTAATTTCTTTTAAATAAATAATATTATTAAAGAGGTAACCAAGCGTACAAAATGTGTAGCAATTTTAGTGATTTGACAAGTTGTGACAAGTAAAGGCAAGTTATTGAAAAAATTGACATGGCGATGATGTAGAGGAGGGAGGGTTTTGGCAAGCACTCCTTAGAGAATGTTTGGTATGGGGTAATGTAATGAATAAGGGAATGCAATTGACGAATTAATGTAATGGACAAAGGAATGAAAAGGATCATCACCATTTCATTGTCTTATTTGGTTACCATGTGGAAATAGAATAAATTCATTATTTTATGTTGTTTGGTAGGCAGAAAAAGACAAAAGAGTAAAACTAATTTAGTGGTGAGTGGAGATGGTGGTGGTGGGTGATAGTAGTGATGGTGAGTAGCGGCGGTGGTGGTGGTGGTGGCCCTAGTGGGTGGTGGATGGCAGGCGATGATAGTGGTTGGCCGTAGTGGCGGTGGCGGGTGGTGATTGTGGCGATGGCCCTGGTGGATGGCGGATGGCAGGCGATGATAGTAGTTGGCCGTAGTGGTAGTGGGGGTGGTGATGGTGGGTGGTGGTGGGCAGTGGTGGTATTTGGTGGTAGCGAGGGGCAATGGTTGGTGGTAGTTGTGGTGCTGGTGCTAGGTGACAATGGTGGGTGGTGGAGGTGGCGATGGTCAGTGATTGGTGGCGAAAGTGGTCGGTGGGTGGTGGCGGTGGTGGCCCTGGTCAGCGGCAGATGGTAGACGATGATGGTGGTTGGCCATAGTAGCGATGGCAGGTGGTGATGGTCGGTGGTGGCGGTGGTGGGTGGCAACGGTGGGTGGAGGTGGGCAGTGATGGTGACTGGTGAAGTGAGGGGTAGTGGTTAGTGGTGGTGCTAGGTGACGATAGTGGGTGGCGGCGGTGGTGGTCGGCGGTGTTGGTGGGAGGGTGGTGGAGGTGATATAGGATGAAAGAGATAATGGAATAAAAAAAAATAAGGGGTGGATGGAATGAATTTGGGATCTTTCAGAGGGAATGCAATGGACTAGGTTTTCTTTTTTTTTTTCCTTCTTTTTTTGAAGTGTCTACGAATCCTATGAATGGGCTACTAGCGAAATTCACCACATCAGGATACACTCACCTCTGAATCGAGGAAAACCCTCACCTAGGGCCGAAGCCCGTGAACACTCGCTAGAATGTAGTTGACTAGGTAATAGGTGATTCTATTCCATTGACTACCCAAAAACTCTTTTTGTTATTTCTTAACAATGGCCCGTTGCATTTCGCCTCTTATTCTTTGCATACCAAACACTATCTTAGAGCATTCACATCTCTTCTCATATCCTCATTCCTATAATTACACTAAAGTTATTACTTTTTCTTCCTGATTTTAATTAAATAATATTTTTATACCTTTATCAATACATATTTTCTCTCTTCTACTCAAAACTACTTTTAAAAAATATTAAAAAAAATAAGACTAAATTGCACAAACCAACCTATATGTTATACCTAAACTACACTTCACACCTTTTACTATAAAATCAGTCAAACCCAGCATTTATGTTTATGGTTTTATTATATCCTATAACCTTTACCACTTACATCATTTAAAACCTCAGTTAAACACCCCTCACATGCTTTGTTGTCATTTCATTCTATTTTTTAACCCACCGCCTCAAAACTCACTCTCTTCTATTAAAGGTATAACCCACCATTGGAGAATTGATGGTGGAATTCAATTTTTTTTTACTTGAATTAGCAGAGGAAAAGGAAGATGATGATGTTTGAGCAATATTTTCAAGATAAGATCTATAAGCTCCACTTAAACAAGATGTCATTTTGCTATTACAAGAAACTTAATTCAACCCAAAGTTCATGTATTCAGCCTCAAGTTTCAAGATTTAGCTTATGCATACCGGGATTCATAATCATGAAAAGCCTTATAAATCTTATATAAATCATTAAATCTCCTTGGCCCATCGGTAGTCGGAATTAATGTCGGCCACTTCACCGAATTTCATACTTTTTTTTAACCTAACATGAACCCAAACAAACACCTAATATATCTGCCATTGTGCCGTCGTACCGCCACCGTGATCTTGAACTTTCTCCGATGAAATCTCAAGATTCAAAGGTGTTTTGTGAACGAGATCCTTCACTTTATACACAGGTAATCACTAGTACACTTGTTTTACATCTGAAGAAGCCTTTTTCTTAAAACCCACCATCTCTGTTATTTGAACCATCAACATCGCATCGTTGGAGAGAAAAGTAGAAACGGTTCTTTTCCTCGGTTGGAACTGAAACGCAACAACCCACTTCTGCAGATTGTATCGAAATTGCTCCAATCGTAACTGAATCGCAACGAGGCGCCCCACTTCAATGGCATAGATTTCAGTTTTAGTTCATTTCAAGACCTCATTGTTATGGGTTTCTATAATCGATGTAGCAAGCTCCGAACTCTTATTATTATTTATTTTGATTTTGCTAAGGTTTACATTTTGGAGAATTAGTGTTTGGTCATAAGAAGGGTATGAAGATGACAAGGGGATGAAGAAAATGATAGGTGAAATGAGTATAATGCTCTCCCGTATGGGAGGGCATTTAACCAAGATAACAAACGAGATTAGGTGTAATAGTTGACTCTATAATAAAACATGAACATAAATGTTGGTTTTTATCGATTTCATAATAAAAGGTATGAGTGTAGTTTAAGTATAACATAAAGGTTGATTTCTTTAATTTTCTGAAAAATTAATAGGGGTGAATGATGTCCCCTCAATATACGGATAAACATTAACATTTTCTCTCTTTTTCACTCCCAACCATTTTTTAAAGTTTACAGAACTCATTCACAAATATATAAGAGAAGGCATGGGCATGCTCTTACACCTTTATGGTAGTTTTTGATGAGTTTGAAAGGCAAGGATCAATCTATATAAACGGTTACGTGAGCTGCAAACTATATATTAGACTGATAGCTATGGTTTCACGCTGGTGTCCACCTGGAATTTGACGGCCGTGGAGGTGCGGCAAACACCGACAGAGGGAGCGGAGTTTGGCACGTGAAGGGGGGAGGCATGGTAAGCTTCATAGCGTGAAGTGGAATTGGTGTGGTACCCATGCTTTTTCTCAACCAATTACAATTATTTGTTTGTTTTTAACTTATTTAAAAATAATATTATTTTATTGAATACTTGGTAGCAAGAGGATGAAATCATAGTAGGTGTTTGTGATCAATTTACATAACGGTTATGTGAGCTGCAAATTATATATTAGACTGATTGTATGGTTTGACGCTAGTGGCCACATGGAATCCGACGAGCAGCAAACATTGGCGGAGGGAGCGGGGTTTGGCATGTGAAGGGGAAGGCATGGTAAGGTTCATAGCACGAAGAGGAATTGGTGTGGGGCCCATGTTTTTCTCAACCAATCATAATTATTTGTTTGTTTTTACTTATTTAAAAATAATATTATTTTATTGAGTAGTGGATAGTAAGGGGGTGAAATCATACTAGGTGTTTGTGATCAGTCTCAATAACGGTTACGTGACCTGCAAACTATATATTAGATTGATTGCTGTGGTTTCACGCTAGTGTCCACCTGGAATCCGACAGACGTGGAGGGGCTGCAAACACTGGCGAGGGAGCGGGGTTTGGCACGTGAAAGGGGTAGGCATGGTAAGGCTCATAGCACGAAGAGGAATTGGTGTGGAGCGTATATTTTTCTCAACCAATCACAATTATTTGTTTGTTCTTTTAACTTGTTTAAAATTAATATTATTTTATTGAATAGTGCGTAGTAAGTGGTGAAATCGTAGTAGGTGTTTATGATTGAAAGTGAAGGAAACTGGAGTGGTGATATGTTAGTGAGGTGACAATCACTTTGTGATGTGACGGCAATGTTTTGAGGACCGGACCGGCCGGACCGGTAGTCCGGTTGAGGGTGACAGAGCCGTCTGTAGGTGGTCGGCGGTCAAACCGGGAATCGGCGAGATAAGTGACCGGGCCGGTGAATAAGTTGCAGGCCTTGAGTTTGATCAGTATTTTGCGAAAAACTGAAGAATTGTCGTCTCCGATTGAGGCTGCCGAAAGAGGTGGATTTAGGTGCTGGTTGAGGCTGCCGGAACTTGAGTCTCTGTTTTCTTTAAAACCCTCTCTTGGTTTTAAAAGAAAGGTAAGGTAAAAAAGACTTGGAAACCTAAATAGTACTATATTGTATGATCAAACGGCTATAGATATTTGTTTAACTTAAAATGATAAGAAATGTGAGATAGATAACTAGTTCTGAAATGTCATCAACCTAGGTCCATTTTCTAACTATTTTTAATTATGAAATTATTTATATTTTTGTTACATTGTATGATTGTAAAATAACAAAAGAAAATCATCCTTTATATTTGTTTATATTTATTGTATTCTATTATATTTCTACTGATTTACTTTTAATAATAAGTTCTTAAAAACTAATAAGAACTTTCAGTCATAAGAAGAACAATTTGTTGGTAAAAAAGAATATGGTGGTTTCTAATAGATATAATATATATTATGAGTCTCCGGTTCTTTAATCATTTCCCACCGATCTGATCAGTGACCCAATAAGGTGATCGGTTTAATATGTGATCCGGTTATTAAAACATTGTGTGAGTGTGAAGTGAAAGTGCGTGAAATAATAACATATAGCCTTATTCATAGCAAATGTGCATCTAACCCTGTTTTAAGGGTGAGTCTCACTTTCTAGTTGTCGTCCAAGTCTAGTATCTTTTTACTATTTGCAATGGTTTTTAATAAGGGGCAGCAATTCTTGACATGACTTGTCAATACAACTCGAAAAACACAGGTTTGGGTTAACTAACACGACCTATTTATGTAACACCCTGTAAAATCATGTCCAGTAATATAGTGACACGTGTCGTATTTTATTTATTAAGTCTATTCAAGACTAACATGGACTAAAAGCGTCAACATGCTCAAACTAAGTCTCTGAGTGATCTTTTGATATCAACATGCATAAACCAAGCCTCTTAGTGACCGTAAGTGTCAACATGCTTAAATCATAGCCTCTGAGTGACCATTAGTGTCAACATGTTAAAACTTGGCCTCTGAGTGACTGTTGTGTCAACATGCCCAGCCTCTGAGTGCCATCGGAGTCAACATGCTTATCTTAGTGATCATTTACGAAGTCCTAACTCTCATATGTCTCATTTGTTGGACGAGAGGGATTGAATCCGTAATTAAATAAAAGTTGGGCGTTGGAGGGATAAAAAGTGTCAGCATGTTAATTTATGCGTCTGAGTGACCTTTTAAAGAACCGAGAGCTCGACAATGTCCGGGCATAATCCCGGGTACGCCAAATATTGGCTACGGAGGGCTAAAATTGCTAAAAAGGTGTTTTAGGAGGTTCAAAAGGGTTTTATAAGTTTAGGGGCTAAAAGTGTCAAACTTTGAAACTGGCTTAGGGGCGCTCACGGGCGCGAGAGGCAGGGCCTGTGCCTCCCGCGGCCCGCAAGAGACCTGTATCTGCAGAAAAGTTCCTTGGCCACCACAAAAAGGTGCCAAAAACCATTTACTATAAAAACCATGGCTGTCACACCCCGACCCGCAGCGGAATAAAAGTCGGGGCATAACTGGGTTATCACCAAAGCTCATGATGTTTATTAAGATGTTTCATATTTATTAAATTCAAATTACATCTTAAATAACCAAAACAAAATTCATACAATTACAAGAAAATGAAAACTATATAATTAATCCAAAGCTTAAACTTGTTTATTCTTCTAGTTCTTCCTATGTGTTTCTTGTCTCAGCTTGATCACCTGTATCATGTGTAAAACGGGGATATTTTGGGTCAACAAAAGTTGGCGAGTGAACCTTGATAAAACATTGTTACTAATTTCTTGTCTTATTTAATAAGGAAAATCTGTGCAATTATCACATGTGAGCAAACATATATAGATAAACAAACACAAACCACTTTGAATGAGTATATGATATGAATGATGATGTATGTGAGATCAAGGCTCAATCAAACGGATCCGATCTAATGAAGCACCTGATGCTCAACCCGTCTCCCACGGGGAACTGATGGGCCTAATGAAATGCGTGCACTGAAAATGATAAATCCAATCTACATATAATTCACACAACAATTGATACATATTTGATACACATTTGATCATGGATATGATGTATGCACAAGTGTTTAAATAAAATAAAAGGATTATACGACACATGATACACCCCAAAACATGATTAAAACGGGGAATTGGTAGAGATTCACTCACTTTGGGTGCGCTCTTTGATGACGTTGGATGCGCACGAATTTAGGATTCAATCGACGAGTGAAAAACTAGCCTAGATAATAACAAAATGATTCGATAAATAAATAAATTTTATTTGAGATTAATATTTTTAATTAGTGCTCTTAATGGGATTTTTAGATTTATTTTTGTGAGTTTAAGGAAATTTTCTAACTTTAAAAATCTTATTTTTAAGTATTTTTAAATGATTTTTCTATTAAATAAATACTTAAAAAGAAATAAATAAAAAAAAGTTTACTTTTGACCGTTGACCGTTGACCGGGTCTTGACCGGTCAGACTGTGTTCTCTATGCGCTGAGTGAGGTTCGAACTCGGGACCTCTCGTATACGTGCACGCAGCTCTACCAACTGAGCTACGTGTCTAACCCGGAATATTCTCTGTTTTAATTATATTTATATACTAATTAACTTTAAACTTATTTGGTTTTTATTAAAAATGATTTATATGGCCGAACCGGTTGCAGAGACCCGGAGTCGAACTCGGGTCCTTCGGTTCGAGTGCGCACAGCCCAACCAGTTGGGCTGTGTGTCTAATCTGCTTATCTACTGAATTATATTCCTTTTATAAACATTCTGTGACTTGTTCTGATTCAGTTCTAAAAATGTTGGTTTTATTTCTGAAAGTCGGTAACGTGTGCGATTCGAACTCGGGACGTGCGTGTTATATTTGCACACAGTCCACCGCTGGACTGTGTGTCTAACCCGGTTAAATACATGATTTTTATTACATTAATATACTACTCGACTTCGTCTTCTTCGTTTATAAGAACACAAAATCAGTGAAATCCAACTGTTTGTTTAATTGACCAGTAACACTTATAATTGATGAAATTGAAATAGAAGAAGGAAATTAAGGAATAAGATGTACCAAAACAGAGCGTTTGCTTCAGATTTCCGGCAAGAGTCGTCGGCTCTGATTTGTGACTTTTGGCTGAGTGAATTGTTTAACAGTTTAGATCATTGTGTTATGCAATTAAGTTACTAAGCAAGAGATATCAAGAGGGTTTAGATGATTATACCGATCGACAGTGAGGCTTTGGTTTTTCATTGATATTCCGGTGAGTGCGGGGATTTCCGGCGACGTTGTCTGAGACAGATTCTGGTTGAACGATTGAGGTTAATACATGTCGAATAACGGATTACAAAGAAAAGAGTTGAGTTATACCGATTAGGGGTAAAGTCTCGGTTTTCCGGTGAAAGTCCGGCGACGTGTTTTGGAATGAATAAAGCTTCGGAAACGAACGTGGTTCTGAGCGAAAGGATTTTCAGAGTGTTCAAGTGGGTATTTATAGTGGAAACAGGCTGAATTGGGTCAAAGTTCGCGATTAAAGATTTCCGTCGGTTATGACTGAAATTGATTGCCGGCAACGGTTATAACCGACGTCGAAATCAATTTGTGCGGTTCAGTCAAAAGGAATATGGCCAAAATCGCGGATTGCCGATTTTTCCGGTGATGACTAGTTCTGGGCGCGCTGATTACCGGATTTGACTTTCGGGTTTTATTATAAGTCTTATTTGTTTCCGTGTTTATCACAAAAACAGTGTGTGGCGGAGCGGTGTGTTGTGTGCTTGTGTTTGTGGGTGACCCGGGTTCGAAACCCGGCGTCTCCATTATTTTTTTAATTCACTATTTTTTTGTTATTTAATAATTATGGTTTAAAATTCTAGATATGCTTATTAGTTATGTATTGTTTAAAATTAATATGAACAATAAATACGCAACGGAACTTATAACTGTATATTCGATTAATAAACGAAGCGGGATTGGAAACCCGTTTTTTACGAATGTTACAATGGCTTCCCAAACAGCTATGACACGTTTTAGAACACTTGTAAGCTCCCTCTTACATCTCTAAACACCTGGCATCACCTTCTTTTAGTTCTCCAACTATAAATAGGTGCAAAGGTCCAACCTTTGAACTTGCACTATTCTCATTTTCAACTCTTCTCCCTCCTGTGGAAGTTCCTAACTGAAAGGAGCATCTAACTTAGTTCTCTTTCATTTTAGGAACCTCTTGTAAATGTTCCTTGCTCTTGCATTTTCGTTTATAGGCTTTTATAGCCAAAAGTCAAGCGTTTTACGGAAAACGCTTTGACTTTCGGTTAAGACCATTATGGTCCAGCCATTGTTCGTAACGAACATGGCTAAGTGATCGGAATAAGGTAGGTGTTAATCCCTATAAAAGGCACCTCCTAAAGATCACGTTTGCTAGACCAACTGACGGGTCAAAGTTATAACATTAAAAAGTCAAACAGGCCATTTTTTTCGCAAAAATCACAAATTGATCTTATATATGTTATGAAACATGTTTTAACACTTAAACAAGTTGGTAATAATTATTAGAAGATGTAAGAAAATGTTCGGCTCGTCAATTTCAGTTCTAGGGTCCGTGCGCAACCGAAAGTCGCGAAGCTTGACTTCTGATTTAACTTTCGATTCTGACCCGATTTTAGTTAGCTACTGATCTAAAGTTGCATTATGATCGTAATATAATGTAGCATAACCCTCTGAGGTTATATTACATGATCATAATCAGATTCTGAATTTATGCGCAAGTTCCGTAATTATGTCATTTTTTACTAAAATGCCATTTTTGCATAAATCAATGGTTTTAATGATAATGAACTTAAAAATAAGTTTCCTACTGATATAATATCATAAGTAGCATTATTGGGATGTCAAACCATATTATAAACTGAGTTTACAAGCAGGTCCTTGAATCTTGTCGATAAATGACGATTTAGCCCTTGTGGCTCATAAAATGGTTTTAATCAAATCTTTTTAAGGTAAATTTTTTACCTACTAATATGTTATATTAAATAACATATCTAAGACATTTTAATCTGACCTTAACATCAGTTTTCATTAAACATCGCATAAAACGTCACTTTACGACATAAACGCCGTTTCAACGCATAGTATGGTTTTAGACCATATTATTTGACCAAGACTTGTTACCTACTAATTTTAAAACTTATTTTAAATATTTTTATATTAGGTACATGTTATAAACTCAGAATCCCAAATAATTTATAAACTTTGTGTAAAATGACCAAAATGCCCCTTCAGTGCATAGTTTGGCCATAAAAGATAAATTACGCATATAATTGACAACCTACTGATATTATGTCATGAATGAATCATTTTTCCAGAATACTTATGGTTATAACATTAAATTATAATCAAGTTCCTTTTATATAATATGAAATTACCAAAACGCCCTTATAAGGCATAATTTCATTTTAAAACCTTAACGGGCATATAAGTTGATATCCTACTAATATTACAACTTATTTAAAATATAATGGCATATAGAACTTGTCCATGAATTATCCGGTTACCCGATATCGCTAATATGCGTACGGTTAAGTATATGTAACTATTTTACGGAAATTAACTGAAAAGGGTTTAACCTTGTCATTTAAGTTTCAAAATCCGAAATGTTTATAGTTTACCCATATTATGCAAGTCAAAGTACTTGCAGGTTCAAAATACATTCTATCCGATCATCGTTTAATCAAGCGCTATACGTCTTGATCCCGTACACTATTCGGTCTAAGTCTATGACTTAAATAAGACCGTTAGTATTTAATTGGTTAGCTTATGCCATAATCCAGACTAGAGCCTTCCGTAAATGCTATCTGCACTTAATTCATTTTGGATACGGCTAAGATATAAAATGTTGCATTTTTAAATCAAGACTAGCTCAGGTAAATATTCTTGACTTATTTTCCCTATACAGGCTTGGGATACGGTAAACTATTACCGCTTGGTCGGAAATGGGATCAATCGAATGTCAGATTATGGCTAGTAAATCCGCATATTCCGTTTTAATCAGTTTTGTTTAACTTAAAAATCGGGGGTTAAATTACCGTGTCCTGGATATCCCCGGCTCATTACATTAGGTAATGGTCACGACCTTAGCGCGGGGTGTAGGCATACACCTGACAGACGCTCAAATGCAAATTCCCCAAGACATTGGGGATAACTCCTTTGTGAGTTCTAAGTGGTGTGTATTTAATCATGTCTCGGTCTCTGTACTGGGCCATATATGTATGGACAAACATGTGAATCTGTTAACAAGGTTACAAAGTAACTTTCCCAAGTTATAAAAGATTTGTGCCCTATGCACTTAAATCTAATTTCTAAAATGTTTTCAAAATGAGTCAGTCGGGTGTATTTACCAGCGAAAGCTGACGTATTTTCAAAAGACTAAGCTTCCAGATACGATACGAAATAGGCCAGAAGCTGCTCGGTAGTGAAATAAGATGATCTTGCAAATCCTTAGATTTGCCCTTAAGTCTGTTTTATATTCTTTCTTTGTACATTTTACGATCCGCCTGTGGATCTTCTTTACGAGCTAATATATAATTTTGTATTTCGAACATTTGGTTTGTAATAGTAATTTTACTGCAAGACTTCCGTTGTGCCGTGTTTAATTGACTATGATGATTATCAACTGATGTCACGATACTCCCCACCCGAGCCCACCGGTGTATCGATATGGTTGGAAATCCGGGGTGTGACACGTTGGTATCAAAGCCAACGTTTGAGAGAATTAAACACTATCCTTCATGTGTTTAATCTGAAACTTACACGAGCACATTCATTAGACTTCTGAGTCTAGGCATTGACCTAGGATTACTCATTTCATTATTAAGTTATTAGTATTGTTTTTGAATTAATTTTTAACAGGAAAATGCTGCCACATGTACGAGGAAAAGGAAAAGGACCAATGAGGGGAGGGCCTTCAGGACATATCCCTTCACATCCCCATCACCCGAACCCCTATGAGGACTCGGGAGATTCATGACCATTTGCTCAACATTCGTCTACCCATACTTAAAGTTCTTACGAATCGTACCATTTGCATCACTCTCACCACTCCCATCACTCTCATCATTCTTACCATGATGAGTTTAATCCAAACCAATATTTATATACACCTCTAGCCGATCAAAATCAGTTGGACCAACCAAACCCCATGGACGAGGACTCCGACCCGGAGATGCCGCCATCGGGATCGCATAAGCATCCCATTGAAATCTCAAGCGATTCGAACTCCTATGCCGGATTGCCTTACCAAGGTCCTAATGAGTGGGACCAATATTTGAACCAATTTACCTTCGCCAATACTCCTTCCCATCACTACCAACCACCTCGCGTGCAGAAGATGTGCACATGGAACCGGTGGAACAATCCCAATCGCCACCAGAACCGCCAAGGAGGAAAAGAGGAGCACGTATGTTGGTACTTGTGGGCCAATGGTCGAGTTCGCTACCACCATTGCCCAAACCTTACCCAACTATTCACGAAGACCCACAAATGGGTGGACCCTCTAACACCTCACCTGTGGTGGAACCAACACCAACACCTAGAGTTCAACCACCACCATCGGGCTATAGTAACCCAATCCCCACATATCCAGACATGTCTTGATATGATCCTTTTAACCCGTCTACACCAATTAATTACCAAGCATGGTCGCATGACCCTTATATGCAAGCGGTCATGCATAACGCGCTTTACCCGTCTCCTTTCTCACCTGCTTATCCATCTACTGGATATCCGAGTTATGGATACCAGTATCCGAATATACCTCAACCACAACCTCCGCCGCCACTCGAGGCCATTAATGAAGCCTTAGAACGGATGAAAGAAATGCAACAACAAGCGGAGAAAACGGAGAAGAAGATAAACAAGTTCTTCAAGAAACTCTCCAAGTTGGTCAAGGGAAAGAAGGACAAGTTAAGTCTCTTCTAGTAACTTATATTAGTCCTTGCGAGGACAATGTTATTTCGTTAGTCCTTGCGTGGACATTTTTATTTCTTTAAGTCCTTGCATGGACAGTTTATTTCATTGCTTCTAGTATTGTAATTTCTATTTGGAATTTAATGAAGTATTTTTGGAATTATATATATATATATATATATATATATATTCATCCTCTTCAAACGAGCGTCTCGATTTTACTCGAAATTTATGCTCTGTGATATAATTCCAAAAAGATCTTAATGGTTTTGATTAGCCAAGTGGCACAGACCACATGTTTGGCCTAAAATTATAAAGGATAGTTAAGGATGAATATCCTTCTATCATGATAGTTAAGGAAGAGTTATCCTTCTATCCAGAGGTGGTGGACTTAAGTTCAAGTCTCCAAGTCGTTAAGGTCAATGTGACCGGGACTATTAATCAACCATTAAGGTACTCTTATGTTAACATTCAGGAATGTTCATACTTCTGGTAGTGTGACATGAGGAACCACACTAGCTTCAAGGTAATGGACTATATCATAGCCTTATATAGCCTACGTGATCAAATTTGATCTAGGATAATATCATCAGTGCATGATAATTAAACATCCATTAGTGATGTATTACCCTTGGGGCTATGATTAAACATCCATTAGTGATGTATTGCTCTTGGGATATGATTAAACATCCATTAGTGATGTATTGCCCTTGGGGCGATGATTTAAACATCCATTAGTGATGTGTTGCCCTTGGGGCTATGATTAAACATCCATTAGTGATGTATTGCCCTTGGGCTATGATTAAACATCCATTAGTGATGCATTGCCCTTGGGCTATGATTAAACATCCATTAGTGATGTATTGCCCTTGGGGCTATGATTAAACATCCATTAGTGATGTCTTGCTCTTGGGCTATGATTAAACATCCAATAGTGATATATTGCCCTTGGGGCTATGATTAGACATCCATTAGAGATGCAGGCCTATGTGCCATATTTTATGTCTATTAGTGACAGGCCTGTGTGCCATATTTTATGTCCATTATTGACAGGCCTATGTGCCCTATTTTATGTCCATTATTGACAGGCCTATATGCCCTATTTTATGTCCTTCGAGACAAGCTTATGAGCTAAATATAATTGTCAATTATGACAATGACAGTTGTGACAATGCGACCCACTGTCCAATAATATATGGACTATGTCCAAATTGTAATTTGCCGTTGATGGTCCTTTTGAGACCTAGGCCAAAAATAGATATTATAAGCCTAAGAGTTGTGATGTTATTCACACTAGCTTGATTAGGCAATGGATCGTCATATCCAATACTTAAAGCCAACATGGTTGTTATACCATGGCTAAGAAAGAATTTTATTTGGTATTTAAAACCAAAGCTTTGAAGAAATGGCTAACTCGGATGAGGCACAAAGTAGCCACCGGGACATTGACGCTAATAATGCTAAAAACAGGGCCATTAAAAATGACGATTTCCAAGCTCGCATTGACGCAGCTGTTGAAAAGGCCATGGGAAAGGCCATAGAAAAGCTTAAAGAATTGAGTGCTACTCGCTCTAAACCATTATCGATTACCCCATCCTCAGCTCATAAGGAGAGCTCCGTTCACTCTTCGAATGCGAAGAGTGAACCAAAGAAAATAGATTTTGTTGATAGGTCCCGTTCTGTTAAAGACGGATGTACCTATAAATATTTCGTCTCTTGCAAGCCCTGAGACTTTAATGGGGAGAAAGGAGCTGTGGAAGCCTTAAAGTGGCTGGATGAGATGGAGACAATCGTAGATATCAGCAGCTGTGCTGATAAGGATGTGGTCAAATATGTATCACAGTCCTTTAAGGGCGATGCCTAATCTGGTAGAAAGCCATGATCTAGTCTACAGGTAAAGTACACCTGTATAATTTGGGATGGTCCAAGTTTGTGGACCTTGTTAAGGAAACTTACTTCCCACCTCATGAGGTGGAGAAATTAGAGACAAACTTTTTGTCTCTTTCAATGAAAAACCTAGATTGTCGGAAGTACGTTTCTGACTTCAACTCCCTCTCTAGGTTAGTTTCCTATCTGATCACCCATGAAACCAAACGCATTGCGCGTTTTATCGATGGGTTAGCACCTGAAATTAAGGGCATGGTAAAGGCTGCTCAGCCTAGTACCTATAGGTCCGCTGTTGACCTATCTATCCCCCTTACCCTTGATCTAGTAAGGTAAAAGTCAGTTAAGTCTGAAACTGACGGGAAAAGAAAGAGAAAAGATGTCACACCCAACCGATGGCGGAAACATCGGGATGAGAAGAAAACGAGATTGCTCATTGCTCACAACATTAATAAGTGACAATAATTAATTAAACCATATTTCATTTCATAAGAATTGTCAAATACATCAATGTAACAAAATAAAGAAACAAAATAACATTTTCAAAGTCATAACAAAATTGATACATCGACATTAAACCTAACGTCTAATTTGTGTGTATCTAGTCCTTGCTATATTGTTTTCATAGCATCATCTCCTTCAACCTGTAACATGTTTTAAAATAATGTCAATGCGAAAGCAAAGGCGAGTACACAAGTTTAGGCATAGCATACGTATACGAATAAGTTTAAACAATCCTCATGGCAACCAAATCTATACAAGAGCAATATCAAGGCATGCAATACTACTAATCAAACCCTTAACGCAATCATGATGTTTTAACATGACCTCACGAATAACACGATGGAGGTGAATGCGTGAATTCCTATAGCGCTAAGCATGTCAAACGAAGGCTAAAATAGTTAATGACTAAAGCATAGCAATACGAATATCCAAGACAAGCATCAAGTATAAGATTCAAGCTTTCATGTATACGGGATAGTTTGTGTGTTTCATAAAGTTTAAGTGTTTGTGATTTTGTATATGGAAACATGTTACACTCGAAAAGTGTTATAAACAAAGTGGGTCGAGTGTACTCACGGTTTTGCTAAGTCTTTTCTACACTTGACAATCCGTGAAGACGTTGGTTCGAGGATGACGCCGAATTATCCTACAAGAGGAAACAAGGCGTATGAGTATAGAGTTTCAACGGGAGATTAGGAGTATTCGAGCATGATTAAAATAAGTTTGATAAAGTATTATGATACGAAAGTATTCACTAAGATGTAACACTCGTTCTTGACACTATAGTAACTCTTACGAGTTGGATGTGATTTCATAGGTTCGGGACCTATTAGAATCGTGACAAGGAATTACATACTTTAGTGTTAAACTTAATAACTTGATAGGTGATTATAAGTTCATTATCAAGGTTTCGGTTTTAGAACTATAATATATTTATATATATCATTATAATCATGTAGGAGGTGGGAGGATGAACCATCCACTTTGTAACCTCTAGTGTCATGTATGTCAAGTATGAGGTGGGAGGTTAAACCATCCACTTTGAACCTCGGATTATGTTCACCACTACACAAGTTACCATTGGTAACAAGGAGGGTACAAGAACTATATACTATACAAGAATGATAAGGTGTCATCTAGATACCAAGTAGCCAAGTATTCAACAACCCGACGAGCACACGAGGACAATCGTCAACGGCTTTGTGGGGTTGTGACACTTTAAGTCTAGCAAACTATCTTGGGATCTTGATGAAAATCATCAAGTGATGTGTGGTCTCAAGTTAGGATAGCCTAAGCTTCCTTGGTGGACACACATGAACAAGTTTAAGAACTTGCATCACTTGTGAGCTCAATGCTCTTCAAAACAGAAAGTTTGGAGTGATTAAACACTCCTATTTACAAGTTTAACAACCTAGGTTAGTCCCCATACTCATATATGTGATTAGGAGTTCAAGAACACTAGGATGAATGAGAAAAGTATGAGATTTAACAAGTTTTTGAAAAGTTAAATCATAACAGAAAGTTCTCGGACATTTTTGGGCATTTCCAGGTCTGGATTCTCCATGGAGAGCCCTAGGAATTCAACCCAAAGTTTATCCAAGCAAGTAGGAAGAAGAATGAGATGATTTGGTTAAGAAATGAGCAAGATATGCTCACTTTTGTAAGAGGTATACAATCTGCCCGAATTCTGAAGTTTCAAGTGTTCTTGAGATGATTTTGGAGAGATTATGGAGTTGTGAAAGTGGAAAAAGGCATGAAAAACACTTGGGTTTTATAAGGAAAGGATTAGGGTTAGTTAGGTGAAGTTTAGGTGGGTTATTAAGTGTTAAAAATGGTTTAAACTCAAAAAAATGTCAAAAAAACCCGCCCATAAAGGGTTGTTTGCCTTGCTGGTCGCGATCAGCATCAGCCGAACAAAGCATAAAGGCTTTGCGGCTCTGATCTGTTCAGATATTAGGCAGCTGGTGGAGTGGTTAAGGCCTTGGTTGTTGAACCGGGGATCCCGGGTTCGAGTCACGCGGATTCCGGGTTTTTAGTATTTTTTATTTTATTTTATTAAATAACTCATTAAATTAGTTTAATAAATGGCAGAAATGGTCCCTGCAGTTCAAGAATTCAAGAATTGCAGTTTGGACCTTGGACTTATTTAAAGAAAGATATATATGTATTAACATAAAATCTTAAATGTTAATATATTTATAAAATAGCATTTTAATTTTTGTAAAAATAAATTAATTAATTTTATTAACTAATTTAATTAATTAATTTAATTAATTAACATATTTTCGTAACGAATTTAGTTTAATGATTACGAGTTTCACGTTTGAGTCTCGATTACGCATACATACCATGTTTGCAAGTTATCACACGTTTACGATTGAGAGTACCACGAATACGTTTACACGTTTAAAATATGAACAAGTATAAGTGTAACATGACTATACTTAACATAATATTGTTAAAATACGAGTTTCTTATTACGATTCAAGTATCGGTTTTCCACGTTTACAACGAAAGACGAATACAAGATACAACGCTTACTAAAAATAGAAGTACGATACAAAGTTTCCAATTATAGAAAGCATAGAAACGCGGGGCGTTACAGTCTCCCCTCCTTTAGGAAATTTCGTCCCGAAATTTAGGAAGATGTAACGAAGAGATATGGATATTTAGTCTTTATATCACTTTCAAGTTCTCAAGTGAATTCAGCGCCACTTTTACCTTCACATCGAACCTTGACAATAGGAATACGACCGCGCCTCAGTTGCTTGGTTCCTCGGTCCATGATTTCGACCGGTTTCTCCACAAAGTGCAAAGTATCATTGATCTGAAGATTTTCGAGTGGAACTTGAAGTCCTTCTTCGGCTAGACACTTCTTCAATTTCGAAACATGAAACACAGGATGAACATTGCTGAGCATTTGAGGTAGATCCAGTCGATACGCTACCTTGCCTATCCTTTCGAGAATCTTGAAAGGACCCACATAGCAAGGAGCGAGTTTGCCTTTCTTACCAAAACGAACAACACCTTTCCAAGGTGCAACCTTGAGAAGTACGTGGTCACCTATGTCGAATTCCAAAGGTTTGCGTCTTCTATCAGCATAGCTCTTTTGTCGGCTTCGAGCTTTGAGCAAGTTGTCATGAATCTGTAGGATCTTGTCCGTGGTCTCTTGTATAAGTTCGGGACCGGTGAGTTGTACGTCTCTGATCTCGTGCCAACAAATAGGCGAACGGCATTTGCGACCATACAGTGCTTCAAATGGAGCCATTTGAATACTTGAGTGATAGCTATTTTTGTACGAGAATTCTACCAAGGGTAAGTGCAAATCCCAGTTGCCGCCAAAATCGATTACGCATGATCGAAGCATATCCTCTAGAGTTTGAATAGTACGCTCGGTGTGACCGTCAGATTGAGGATGAAAAGCGGTGCTAAGATTCAAACGAGTGCCAAGGGCGGATTGGAAAGTTTGCCAAAGGCGAGAAGTGAAACGAGCATCGCGATCAGAAATAATATCAAGAGGAGTACCGTGACGACTAATGATTTCACTCGTGTAGATACGAGCCAGTTTCTCGACTTTGTAATCTTCACGAATGGCGAGGAAGTGTGCGGATTTGGTCAAACGATAGATGATAACCCAAATGCTGTCGTGACCAGACGAGGTACGAGGCAATTTCGTGATGAAATCCATGGCTATGCTCTCCCATTTCCAGACCGGAATTTCTGGTTGTTCGAGCAAACCGGAGGGACGTTGATGTTCTTCCTTGACTTTGGAACACGTAAGGCATTTGGAGACGTAGAGAGCGATATCACGTTTCATTCCAGGCCACCAATAGGATGCGCGCAAGTCATGGTACATCTTATCAGCTCCAGGATGAACGGAGTATCGGGATTTGTGAGCTTCGTCCATCAAAGTAGTCCGAAGATTGAGACGATCGGGAATCCAAATGCGACTATGGTAGTAAAGAATACCGTCAGGCTTAGCTTCGAGTGGGTTTTCGATTCCACAATTCAACTCGTTATCGAGGTTACCCTCGTTAATGACGGCAAATTCTGCTTGTCAAATCAACTCATTGAGTTTTCCCACGATTTGGTAGCAACGAGCACTCTTGACATGAGTCTTACGACTAAGTGCATCGGCCACGACATTCGCCTTACCAGGGTGGTAGCGGATATCGCAGTCGTAGTCGTTTAACAATTCTACCAACGACGTTGACGCATGTTGAGTTCCTTTTGATCAAAGATGTGTTGGAGGCTCTTATGGTCGGTAAAGACCGTAGACTTTGTACCATAAAGGTAGTGTCGCCAAATCTTTAATGCAAAAACAACTGCACCAAGTTCAAGGTCGTGAGTAGTATAGTTTTTCTCATGAATTTTGAGTTGTCTCGACGCGTAAGCGATTACTTTGTCCCGTTGCATGAGAACGCAACCAAGACCCTGGTTAGAGGCATCGCAATACACGACGAAATCGTCTTTCCCATCAGGGAGAGTGAGAATTGGAGCATTACAAAGCATGTCCTTGAGCGTTTGGAAAGATTCTTCTTGTTCGGGACCCCAAACAAAAGGTTTATCTTTTTGAGTCAACGAAGTCAAAGGAACGGCAATCTTCGAGAAGTTCGAGATGAAACGGCGATAATACCCAGCTAGGCCAAGAAACGAACGAATTTCAGAGGGCGACTTAGGTGCAATCCAATTCTTCACAGCTTCTATCTTTGCAGGGTCAACATGAATACCAAGTTCATTGATGGTGTGACCTAAGAATTGAACCTCTTTTAGCCAAAATTCACACTTGGAGAATTTGGCAAAAAGACGTTCGCTTTGCAAAAGCGAAAGAATAAGACGCAAATGTCGTCCATGTTCTTCTTTCGTCTTGGAGTAGATTAGGATATCGTCGATGAATACAATGACGAAATGATCGAGAAAAGGCTTACACACACGGTTCATGAGATCCATAAACACTGCAGGAGCGTTGGTCAAACCAAAAGGCATGACCACGAACTCGTAGTGTCCATAACGTGTGCGAAATGCGGTTTTGGGTACATCTTCCTCGGAAACCTGAAGTTGTTGATAACCAGAACGGAGGTCAACCTTTGAAAAGCACTTCATGCCTTGTAATTGATCGAAGAGATCGTCAATACGAGGAAGTGGGTATCAGTTTTTGACTGTAAGTTTATTGAGCTCATGATAATCAATGCACATCCGAAAAGAACCATCTTTCTTCTTGATGAACAACACGGGAGCACCCCAAGGGCAAGTACTAGGGTGTATAAAGCCTTTAACAAGAAGCTCTTGAAGTTGGCTTGATAGCTCTTGCATCTCCGAGGGTGCTAAACGATAGGGAGCCTTCGCGACAGGAGTTGCGCCAAGAATGAGGTCAATACGAAAATCGAAAACTCGAGGAGGCGGAGGACCAGGGAGATCCTCGGGGAAAACAGACGGGAACTCACAAACGACAGGAACATCACTTATGCTAGGACCTTTGTCTTTCTTTTCAACAACGTGGGCGAGAAAGGCAAAGTACTCCTTACGCAAGTACTTGTTCGCTTTGATGCACGACATAAGCTTGAGACCCTTAGAAGGTTTCTCACCATAGACATGTAAAGAGTCACCTTGAGGTAGGGGAAGACGAATGAATTTCTCAGAACAAACGACTTCAGCACGAACTCGCTTAAGCCAGTCCATGCCTACTATGACGTCAAAGCTACCCATTTGCATAGGTATGAGGTCGATGGAAAACTTATGATCGTTTAAGATTAGGGAGCAACCAGAAAGAACAAAGTCAATGGAGATGGTCTTACCATTAGCGACTTCGACAGCAAAAGGATTAGGCATTTTAGTTCGTTCGCACTTAAGCAAGGGTTCAAATTCAACGGATACAAAACTTCTATCCGCGCCAGTATCAAACAACAAGTAGCATAGATATGGTTCACAAGGAACATACCAGTGATGACGTCATTCGAACTTTGGGCTTGAGCTGAGGTGAGAACGAAAGCTCGTCCTTTCGCAGGTTCGGTTTGTTGTTGCTGTTGGTTGTTGGTGCGTTTCAGGCAAACGTTGGCGAAATGGTTAGGATCGCCACAATTGTAGCAGGTTCGACCAGGTGGGGTTTGGCGGTTTGGGTTAGGATTGGGTAAAAGGGCTTGGGTTTGTTGGTTCTGGGGTAGGCGACAGTAGTTGAGAGGTGTCCCAACCTATTACAGTTGGCACATTTTCGGCATGAGGTGCCAACAGGGTGATGGTAGTTGCAAGTGGTACACTTGGAATGAGAGCCAGTGTAACCTTGTCCAGGTTGGTTGGTGTTTTGGGTAGGCGGAGTGACGACAACATTGTTTTGAGAAGAAGCCTTCCGCTTCTTGTTCATGTTGTGGGGCTTTTTGGCTGGAGGGGTAGGTGATTCGGTGGTGTTGGCAATGGCTTGGTGCGCATGCTTCGTAGGGACCTTGTCGTAGGCCCCTTGAAGGATGCAGTTATGGTTGAGTTGGAGGGTTATGGCATAGGCTTCCTCGAGAGTTTTCGGGTTGGCTGCGGCTACATGGTTCATGATCACCGGTGAGAGGCAACGGATGAGCTTGGCGGTTGACTTGGGAACAATATCAACTTGCCCAGGGCAAATGATACTTAACTGTTTAAAGCGCGCAATCAATCCTTCAGCGTCGATCCCCTGTTGTGTGAGATTCCAAAACTCGTTTTCAAGTTTCTGGGTCTCATGGGGAGAATTGGTGTGGCTTTGGAATCAGCGGATGATTTAGGTGTGGCTTCGGCGTGTATGGTGTGGATTTGGCTAACAATGTCGGGTATGATCTTAGCCAATTGCCCGGCCATTTGCTCCGAAACGAGCCCAATCAGTTCTTGCTTCGATATCGAGTCCTCGTTGTTGGATTCCTTCTGGGAATCCGTCTTCTTGGACTTCTTGAGGCGGTTCAACAAGTTACGGAAAGGAGGCATCTAGAGGTTGTAAACAAGACAAAAGCATGAGACTTGATTGTAATAAAGAAAATAGGTTTTGCATGCATGAGTATTAATAAAATTCACATAAGTTTCACATAAGAAGCATGTGTTCATCAAGTATGGTTCACATAGTTTGCATGAGTTCAACAAGTATAACATGTATACTCACGTATGAATACAAATAAAGAGTATAAATTTAGTTTGTTCACGAGGATTAGTATTGTTTTTTATTACGATAAACGTGCGAGTGTGTAACGGTTTGAAATGAATGAGGTAACAAGTATTAAAACACATAAAATTTGAGTCACATAAAAAGAATAGGCTTGTAAAACATGGGAATGATTCGGGTAGAGAATCGTCGACAATTCCAAAGTGAATCGAAGATCTTTTCGAATTAGAGAAACGTGCTTTGGCCTATAGGTAAAATGCTCTCATCGAGAAGCGACTAACGACATTTTACCCTTCCAGTTACTACACGTCTCTAACCGATCGAAAAATTCAGACTTTGGCGAGAGCGAAAATCAAGGAATGGGACTTAATCGACAAGGTGCGGGTTTCACCCCTAATTGAGGATTTCGTACCCTAAGTGTGGTTGGTACTTACCAAACGAAGAGCAAATTCCGATTCGTTGGTAAGGGTCCACTAGAGTTTTGAGTTAGAAATTTTCCATCAAGGTTTTGATTTCACTCCTAACTCGATGGCATAATTGCGTGCAAAAAGAATAAGTATAGCGGATTGAGAGTCGTTCACCAAATTGCGGTTTTCACACCTATTTTAGTGAAGTCGTCTCGTTTATATTACGAGTGTCTTCAAGCATCCAAACGTGTATTATGTAAAAGTGTCTTAGGAAGACACCATGTATATGTATTAAGACCAAAAGGAAAGAAAGAAGCAAAGTAGGAAGCATAAAGTTTTAAGCATAATCAAGAATGGTCACAACGGGTACTTAGAACTATAGACTAGGTCGAACATGGCAATTCTACCTAATTCCCTATAGTTATGGCTCTGATACCAATCGGTGGTGTTGGCAATGGCTTGGTGCGCATGCTTCGTAGGGACCTTGTCGTAGGCCCCTTGAAGGATGCAGTTATGGTTGAGTTGGAGGGTTATGGCATAGGCTTCCTCGAGGGTTTTCGGGTTGGCTGCGGCTACATGGTTCATGATCACTGGTGAGAGGCAACGGATGAGCTTGGCGGTTGACTTGGGAACAATATCGACTTGCCCAGGGCAAATGATACTTAACTGTTTAAAGCGCGCAATCAATCCTTCAGCGTCGATCCCCTGTTGTGTGAGATTCCAAAACTCGTTTTCAAGTTTCTGGGTCTCATAGGGAGAATTGGTGTGGCTTTGGAATCAGCGGATGATTTAGGTGTGGCTTCGGCGTGTATGGTGTGGATTTGGCTAACAATGGGCGTTACAGAAGATGACAACTCCCAAAGATTTAATAAGAAAAATAAAGGGAGATTCGGGTTCAAAAGGAACCAAGACAAGTCGGTCGTGACGCCAACATGCAAGACTTGCAACCGCAGGCACTGGGACAGTGTAGTTATGGTCCACAAGCCAAACCCTATAGTATCTGTAAGAGAAAGGGGCATAAGACCCTAGAATGCAAGGATCTTAAGGATGCCGTCTGCTACGCCTGCAATGAAAAAGGGCATATTAAGACTAACTGCCCATCTTAAGAGTAATAATGCGAAGCCTGGAGAGGCCAAGAAGGGGAATGCTCGAGCCTTTCAGATGACTGCAAGAGAGGCTGTTAATGACAACAATGTCATAACAAGTACATTCCTCATTAACGATATTTATGCTAGAGTTCTTTTCGATTCAGTGCAGATAAATCTTTTGTTGATCATAAGTTTAGTAAACTATTAAACTTACCCATAAGAACTCTAGATAAAACTTATGAGATAGAACTTGCTGATGGAAGTTTAGAATCAACATCTTCCATTCTTGATGGATGTTCTATATCCATTAAGAATCATTCCATTTATATCTCTCTTTTGCCAATGAATTTGGCGGGGTTCGATGTAGTTTTAGGCATGGAATGGTTATCTCATAACCAAGTCCGCATTGCCTGCGATAAGAAACTCATCGAAATAAAAAGCCCATTAGGTGAAATGATCACCATCCCTGGAGATTCACACTATGGTTTTCCAGACAAGGTATCGTTATTTAAGGCAGCGAAGTGTTTAGGGAAAGGTTGTGTCATTTACATGGCACAAGTCACTATGAACGAGCCTAAGCCAAATATTCAAGACCTTTCAGTTATTTCAGAGTATTCTGATGTCTTTCCCGAAGAACTACCAGGTCTACCTCCAGACAGTCAAGTAGAATTTAGAATTGATATCCTGCCAGGATCAGCACCTGTTGCCAGAGCTCCATATAGGCTAGCACCAACTGAATGAAGGAGTTGAGGACACAATTAGATGAGCTCTTAGAGAAAGGCTTTATACAGCCTAGTTCCTCGCCTTGGGGAGCTCCTATCCTCTCCGTTAAGAAGAAAGACGGTTCAATGCGGATGTGCATTGACTACCGAGAGCTAAACAAGATAACAATCAAGAACCGTTATCCATTGCCCATGATCGACGATTTATTCGACCAACTTCAAGGGGCGAGTTATTTCTCCAAGATTCATTTAAGATCTGGATATTATCAGTTGACAGTTAGAAATGAAGATGTTCCTAAAACTGCCTTCAGGACCAGATATGGTCATTTTGAATTCTTGGTAATGCCTTTCGGGCTCACAAATGCACCTGCAGTATTCATGGATCTCATGACTAGAGTCTGCAAACCATATTTGGATAATTTTGTCATTGTCTTCATAGACGGCATACTTATCTATTCTCGCAATTAAGTTGATCACAAGAAACATCTTCGGTGCATTCTAGAATTATTAAAACAGAAGAAGCTTTATGCAAAATTCTCTAAGTGTGAGTTTTGGCTTAGAGAAGTTCTTGGACATATGGTAAGTGAGCATGGTATCCAAGTGAATCCCGCCAAAATTGAGGCTATAATGAATTGGGAAGTGCCCAAAACCCCATCGGAGATTCGTAGCTTCTTAGGATTGGCTGGTTACTATAAAAGGTTCATTGAGAACTTTTCTAGGATAGCCACTCCTTTAACTACCTTAAACCATAAGAATGTTAAATTTAATTGAGGTCTGAAACAACAAGAATCCTTTGAGATTCTTAAACACAAATTGAGCAATGCTCCTGTGTTATCCCTACCCGAAGGTGTCGAAGACTTCGTTGTTTACTGCGATGCATCGCACACTGGCATGGATTGTGTGCTAATGCAAAAAGGCAAAGTGATTGCTTATGCATCACGACATTTAAAGGTGCACGAAAGGAATTATACCATCCACGATTTGGAATTGGGTGTCGTTGTATTTGCACTGAAACTATGGAGACATTACTTATATGGCACAAAGTGTATTATATACACAGACCATAAAAGTCTCCAGCATCTGTTCAATCAGAAGGAATTGAACATGCGACAACGCCGATGGATGGAAACGCTTAATGATTATGATTGCAAGATTCGCTACCATCAAGGAAAGGCAAATGTAATTGATGTTGCCTTAAGTCGCAAAGAACGGGTTAAACCTATAAGGATTAACGCCAAGAGCATTGAGCTCAGAAATAGCTTAAATGAGAAGCTAATAGATGCGCAA
Organism: Scalesia atractyloides; assembly: GCA_947069175.1. Taxonomy (NCBI): domain Eukaryota; kingdom Viridiplantae; phylum Streptophyta; class Magnoliopsida; order Asterales; family Asteraceae; genus Scalesia; species Scalesia atractyloides. The sequence goes on from CAMTDV010000029.1 coordinate 18,904,450, forward strand.
AAGCGAGCCTTATTAGAGACTAATCTTCCTAATGAAGGATTTGGTGGAACTGTTGATCAGTTAACGCCTGGAAAGGATGGAATCCTTAGATTTAATGGGAGAATCTGGGTTCCAATCTTTGGAGGGCTTAGGAATCTAATCATCCAAGAAGTGCATAATTCAAGATATTCAGTTCATCCGGGTGGTGACAAGATGTATCAAGATTTGAAAAAGAATTATTGGTGGATGGGTTTTAAAAAATCTATAGCCACTTATGTAGCTAAGTGTCTGACGTGTTCGCAAATTAAGGCCGAACACCAGAAGCCGTCAGGACTTCTACAACAATTTGAAATTCCCACATGGAAATGGGAAATGGTAACTATGGACTTGATTACCAAGTTACCTAAGACCAAAAGTGGAAATGACACTATTTGGGTCATTGTGGATAGGCTGACTAAGTTAGCACATATCTTGCCACTAAAGGAAACATATAATTCAAAAAAATTGGCTAAGTTGTATGTGGACAAGATTGTGTCCCTACATGGTGTGCCAATATCTATTGTATCTGATAGAGATACTAGATATCCTCCCATTTTTGAAAAAGTTTCCAACAATCGTTAGGCACAAAATTAAATTTTAGTACGGTTACCACCCGCAGACGGATGGACAGAGTGCGCGTACTATCCAGGCATTGGAAGGCATGCTTAGGGCATGTGTGATTGATTTAGGTGGAAGTTGGGATGACCACTTACCCCTGATAGAATTCTCCTATAATAATAGTTATCATACGAGCATCAAGGCTGCTCCTTATGAGGCCTTGTATGGGAGAAAATGCCGAACGCCCGTGTGCTGGGCAGAAGTTGAGGAAGCCCAACTATCAGGACCAGAAATTGTCCTGGAGACGACGGAAAAGATTGTGCAAATCCGTGATCGTCTCAAAGCTGCCAGGGATAGGCAGAAGAGCTATGCTGACAAGAGGCGTAAACCTCTTAAGTTCCAAGTAGGGGATAAAGTCATGTTAAAAGTGTCACCCTGGAAAGGTGTGGTGCGCTTTGGGAAGAAGGGCAAGTTAAGCCCAAGATATATCGGACCGTTCGAGATAGTCGAATGTGTCGGCACTGTAGCTTATAAGCTTAGATTGCCGGAGGAGCTTAGTGGAATTCATGATGTGTTCCACATCAGTAACCTTATGAAATGTCTAGCCGATGAATCGCTAGCAATGTCACATAAAGATGTGCAAAAAGATGAAAACCTGAGGTTAGTTGAGAAACCAATATCGATCGATGATCGACAAGTCAAAAAGCTCCAAAGGAAATTAATACCTATAGTAAAGGTTAAATGGGATGCCTTTTGAGGTCCCGAGTATACATGGAAGGTTGAGTCCACTATGCGACAAAAGTACCCCCATCTTTTTGAATAAAACTCGAGGTTGAGATTCTTTTAAGGGGGTGAGGATGTAACACCCGGTAAAATGGTGTCCAGAAATATAGTGACACGTGTCGTATTTTATTTATTAAGTCTATTAAAGACCAACAGGGACTAAAAGCGTCAACATGCTCAAACTAAGTCTCTGAGTGATCTTTTGATGTCAACATGCATAAACCAAGCCTCTGAGTGACCGTTAGTGTCAACATGCTTAAATCATAGCCTCTGAGTGACCATTAGTGTCAACATGCTAAAACTTGGCCTCTGAGTGACCGTTGTGTCAACATGCCCAGCCTCTGAGTGACATCGGAGTCAACATGCTTATAATGAGCCTCTGAGTGATCATTTACGAAGTCCTAACTCTCATATGTCTCATTTGTTGGACGAGAGGGATTGAATCCGTAATTAAATAAAAGTTGGACGCTGGAGGAATTAAAAGTGTCAACATGTTAATTTATACCTCTGAGTGACCATTTAACGAACCGAGAGTTCGACAATGTCCGGACATAATCCCGGGTACGCCAAATATTGGCTACGGAGGGCTAAAAGTGCTAAAAGGTGTTTTAGGAGGTTTAAAATGATTTTATAAGTTTAGGGGCTAAAAGTGTGAAACTTTTAAACTGGCTTAGGGGCCCTCGCGGGGCGCGAGAGGCAGGGCCTGTGCCTCTCGCGGCCCGCTAGAGACCTGTATCTGCAGAAATTCCTTGGCCACCACACAAAGGTGCCAAAAACCATTTACCCGAAACCATGGCTTCCCAAACAGCTATGACACATTTTAGGACACTTGTCAGCTACCTCTTACACCCCTTAACACCTGGCATCACCTCTTTTGAGTTCTCCAACTATAAATAGGTGCAAAGGTCCAACCTTTGAACTTGCACCATTCTCATTTTCAACTCTCCTCCCTCCTCTGAAAGTTCCTAACTGAAAGGATCATCCAACTTAGTTCTCTTTCATTCTAGGAACCTCTTGTAAGTGTTCCTTGCTCTTGCATTTTCGTTAATAGGCTTTTATAGCCAAAAGTCAAGCGTTTTACGGAAAACGCTTTGACTTTCGGTTAAGACCATTATGGTCCAGCCATTTTTCATAACGAACATGGCTAAGTGATCGTAATAAGGTAGGTGTTAATCCCTATAAAGGGCACCTCCTAAAGATCACGTTTGCTAGACCAATTGACGGGTCAAAGTTATAACATTGAAAAGTCAAACAGGCCATTTTTTTCGGAAAAATCACAAATTGATCTTATATATGTTATGAAACCTATTTTGACACTTAAACAAGTTAGTAATAATTATTAGAACATGTAAGAAAATGTTCGGCTCGTCAATTTCAGTTCTAGGGTCGGTGCGCAACCGAAAGTCGCGAAGCTTGACTTCTGCTTTGACTTTCGATTCTGGCCCGATTTAGATTAGTTAGCTACTGATCTAAAGTTGCATTATGATCGTAATATAATGTAGCATAACCCTCTGAGGTTATATTACATGATCATAATCAGATTCTGAGTTTATGCGCAAGTTCCGTAATTATGCATTTTTTTGACTAAAATATCCTTTTTGCATAAATCAAGGTTTTAATGATAATGAACTTAAAAATAAGTTTCTTACTGATATAATATTATAAGTAGGATTATTCTGGATGTCAAACCAGATTATAAACTGAGTTTACAAGAAGGTCCTTGAATTATGTCGATAAATGACGATTTAGCCCTTGTGGCTCATAAAATGGTTTTAATCAAATCTTTTTAAGGTAATTTTTTTACCTACTGATATGTTTATATTAAATAACATATCTAAGACATTTTAATCTGACCTTAACATCAGTTTTCATTAAACATCGCATAAAACATCACTTTACGACATAAGCGCCGTTTCGGCGCATTATATGGTTTTAAACCATATTATTTGACCAAGACTAGTTACTTACTGATTTGAAACTTTATTTAAATACTTTTACGGTAGATACATGTTATAAACTCAGAATACCAAATAATTTATAAACTTTGTGTAAAATAACCAAAATCCCCCTTCGGTGTATAGTTTGGTCATAAAAGATAAATGCGCATATAATTGACATCCTACTGATATTATATCATGAATGAATTATTTTTCCAGAATACTTATGGTTATAACATTAAATTATAATCAAGTTCCTTTTATACAATATGAAATTACCAAAATGCCCTTATAAGGCATAATTTCATTTTAAAACCTTAACGAGCATATAAGTTGATATCCTACTAATATTACAACTTATTTAAAGTATAATGGCATAGAGAACTTGTCCATGACTTATCCGGTTACCCGATATCCCTAATATGCGTATGGTTAAGTATATGTAACTATTTTACGGAAATTAACCGAAACAGGTTTAACCTTGTCATTTAAGTTTCAAAATCCGGAATGTTTATAGTTTGCCCATATTATGCAAGTCAAAGTACTTTTCGGGTTTAAAATACATTCTATCCGATCATCGTTTAATCAAGCGCTATACATCTTGATCCCGTACACTATCGGTCTAAGTCTATGACTTAAATAAGACCGTTAGTATTTAATTGGTTAGCTTATGCCATAATCCAGACTAGAGCCTTCCGGTAAATGCTATCCGCACTTAATTCATTTTGGATATGGCTGAGATATAAAATCTTGCATTTTTAAATCAAGACTAGCTCAGGTAAATACTCTTGACTTATTTTCCCTATACGGGCTTGGGATACTGTAAATTATTACCGCTTTCTCGGAAATGGGATCAATCGAATGCCGGATTATGGCTAGTAAATCCGCATATTCCGTTTTAATAAGTTTTGTTTGATAACTTAAACATCGGGGGTTAAATTACCGTGTCCTCGATATCCTCGGCTCATTACATTAGATAATGGCCACGACCTTAGCGCGGGTGTAGGCATACACCTGACAGACGCTCAAATGCAAATTACCCAAGACGTTGGAGATAACTCCTCTATGAGTTCTAAGTGGTGTGTATTTAATCATGTCTCGGTCTCTGTACTGGGCCATGTATGTATGGACAAATAAGTGAATCTGTTGACAAGGTTACAAAGTAACTTTCCCAAGTTATAAAAGATTTGTGCCCTATGCACTTAAATCTAATTTCTAAAATGTTTTTAAAATAAGTCAGTCGGGTGTATCTACCAGCGAAAGCTGACGTATTTTCAAAAGACTAAGCTTCCAGATACAATACGAAATAGGTCGAAAGCTACTCGGTAGTAAAATAAGAGGATCTTGCAAATCCTTAGATTTGCCCTAAAGTCTGTTTTATATTCTTTCTTCGTACACTTTACGATCCGTCTGTGGATCTTCTATTACGAGCAAGTATATTATTTTGTATTTCGAACATTTGGTTTGTAATAGTATTTTACTCCAATACTTCCGTTGTGCCGTGTTTAATTGACTATGATGATTATCAACTGATGTCACGATACTCCTCACCCGAGCCCACCGGTGTATGGATTTTGTTGGAAATCCGGGATGTGACAATTTAAAAAAACGGTTTAGGTTCGGGTTCACCCATTTAAAAAAATCGGTTGACCCATTAACCTGTTTAACTATTTAGAAGAAAAAAATCTTTTATATTTTTGTTTTTGTTTTTTTCATTTCTATTGTATATGATTAGTTATAATAATGTTGGTTTTATATTATTTATTTGTCACACTCATACTAAACATTAAACATGTTATCGATAATCCGTTTAAAAACCAACAACTCGTTTATAAATCGTCAACTTATATGGCTCATTTAAAAATATGGGTTAAACGGTTGGTGTTCGGGTTGACCCGAATTTATATAGGTCGGGTTAGGGTTGAAATCTTTGACCCGAATAATAATATAGGTCGGGTTCGGGTTGAACATTTCAACTCGCCAACCTGACCTGTCAATCCGCCAACCTATCAACCCGACACGATTGACACCCTTGGTTTTATTATCAAGTCTTAGTATTTGTTTAGTGTTTGCAATGGGTATTTATTATGCATTTACATTCCCACATATACATGCGTCTAACCAATGTATACTCTACATCCATGTCAAGTGTGCATTCCTTGCCAAAAGTTGTGTAATTAGACGGACACAAATACGTCTAGCCTCTAAAGTATAAGCATACAAAATTTGTGATATTTGACTCTCGCTATATATTAGACAACAAGACAAGATACACATGTAGTGCAACTCTGTCTCCATCATATCAAGTTGCTTCTTTTTGGTACAATCATGAAATATACATGAAAACGAAAAAATTAAAACCAACAATTGTACAGGAAGAAATTAGAATCGGAAACACACATACACAAGGCAATAGATCACAAAATAAGCCCCGTGAACAAAAGAAACAAGAACAATCAATATTTGGCCGACCGTATTTGAGTTCCATTCTGCACAACAGTCATTTGTTGCATGACTGGTGCCAATTCCGACACACTCCAAACTTTGATTGATTTGTCCAAACTCCCACTATATACCTTCCATCGTCTGGCGGTGGTCGACTCCATCTCCCTAACCACCGCCAAACACTTCACCGGCCCAGAATGGCCGGTGACTACCGACATACATGTGTGGATAAGCCCTTCCCTTTTCCACACGCATATCATTTTGTCAGCGGACCCACTAAACACCAAACTTCCTGCGGCCGAAAGGCAGAGAACCGCTAACTTGTGCCCATTAAGCAAACCACCGTGCGCTAGCTGGTTTTCTCTCTCCCAAAAATTTACTATTCCATCTGACGTCCCGCTGTACACAAACGACCCGTTTTTGACACTGTCAAAGCGGTTACCGCACTTTCTTGATTCAATAACGTCTTCACGTAGATATGCTTTAATGATTTTCTTCCTTTCCCTTCTCGTTTCCAGACCTTGACCGACCCATCTGCGGACCCAGTGAACACAAACCCTTCAACCGTCGAGATGACCGAGTTAACCGCATCATCATGAGCCTTTACCGATTCGACACATTTCGAGGTCGACATTTTCCATACTTTAAACGTCCTATCCCATGAACCCGAATAAAGCAAACCAACTTCTTGATCTACACTAAGGCACGAAATGACGTCGGAGTGTTTGATCCAAACCGCAGTATGTTTCCGATGAATCGGCCTTATTGAGACGCCAAAGACACCAAAGACACCAAAGACAGATGGGAATGTACCTACCCGATGGTAATGGCTCGGGTTCTTGGAGCTGGCTTTCCAAACCCGAACCCTACCACCATGATGTCTGGTGAAAATCTTTTCACCGGATACTATGATGGTCTTCACTAATCCACTATTGGATTTGAAGGCCGAAAACTCGCGCATGTTTTTCCATACACGAATATTCTTGCTGTCGGATCCTGTGTAAAGGAGGTCACCCGAGGCTGCAAGGGAATATATATGCCCTTCTTCCCTCACCAACGAGCCAACAAGCGTGTTCTTGGGACAACTTGAGTCCTCGTCCAGGCTAGCCATGGTCCATGGTGTACCCGGGTTCCAGGGTGACTTCAGCATCGGAGAGCCCACGGGTTCATTACCAGAGAAGTCGCTATGACGGTCGCTGAGTTCTTCATCCGTATCGGAAAAGTGGAATGAAAAGTTTGGATCAGAAAGCCTTCTTCCTCCTTCTCTCATTGTTTATGAAGAACGGATATGAATCTTGTTAATGGTTTTTTTATCAATTTCTTAGATTTGTAACAATAGAGATTGGAGGATGAACTTTGCTATGGATCAAGGGATATGATGACATGGAATGATTTTTAGAAGATAATTTTTTTCTCATATTTTTGGTGAATCAGAGAGAATTATGGGAATCCTTTCTTTGATCAAGCATTTACGATTACCAAAATTTGTTATACAAGTGCTTTACATATTGAGTAATTTTAGTTTTGTTAATACAATAATAATATTTAGCAAGGACGTAACTACACCAATAACTCCATAAGTTAATTTAGAGAAAATGTAGTAACCAAACAATTTATCTAAATGACCATTTGGCCGGTTAAGTAACTCCAATCCAATAATCAATCACCCTTTTCTGAAACTTAGGGCAAAAATCAGGTTTTGACCATTCCTCCCGGAAATTAAGCGGCCACAACCAAAAAGTATGCCACGTTTCCATCAAATTCATGCTCTTTCTGGACTTCCATCATGAATCAACTGTTTCAGCACTAACTGTTTCACCATCTTAATGCAAGGAGTTATATGCACTCACAACCAAACCCAAGTCTAATGCAAGGAGTTAAATGCACTCACAACCAAACCCAAGTCGATGTATGATTGCACGTTTCCATCAAATTTGTGCTTTTAAGGAACTTTTTGTTTTCGGCTTTGTATATGTACTTTTATAGAGACTCATGTCAAGTTAAAACGGTGATTAATATTTTTAAAGACATGTTATAAAAAAATATAGCTACTAAATGGTTGTGTGTGGGTTCAACCAACACGAATCCAAAAGATTTATACAAACCCTAACACAAATCTAAAATATGAGCACGAACACAACACATTCGCATGTTGAAATGAAGACAAACAGTTTAACCCACTATAGTTACTTTTCCATATTAGTACTTTAAACATCTAAATTTACATACTATTTTAATTTGTTTATTTTTTAAGTTTTATATCTAGGCATAAAACATATCGCATAGTTTAAACTATTACATAAAACATATTTAAAAAAAATAAACAGGTTAATCAGGTCAATCTACAAACCTATCAGATAAAAACAAACACGACTTGTTTACCAAAATAAGTTCACATGCTTGACTCAAACAAACCAATTGTTATACATGTCAGAGATTCACAAAAGGTTGTTCCAAATAAATAATAAACTGGGAAAATGATCGCCGGCCAAGGCTTAGCTGGTGTTTTTTGCCCACAAATTTGCCGTGTTATCCGTCAAATTTGCCATCATAGCCGACGTTTGTATATTTTGGTAATTTTGATTAATCAAACGTCTATTTTAGTAACATTCTCTAATAAATAACTAGACAACTTCATAAAGAAAACTACTTTAACCTTAATCAATCTCCTCAGCCTTATCTGCACCCTTGGATCGGTAAGGCGCTATGTTAATTGTTGTTCCCAAATCAAGCAATATCTCATTATCAATGCAATCATACCTGCATGCAACTATATAAGTTTGACTTCAAAACTAAAAGCACTTAAAGTCAAAAGGACAAAAACATGTACTCACAAATTCTTGCATAGGCGATCCATAACACCAGTAAGCGTGATGATCTTCATTTTTGATTCCATAAACTTACCTTCAGGGTATTCATCAAATGGTTCTGCAAGAAAAAGCGAGAGTTTTTCAATATGACACTCGACCTGCTGTTGCTGCTGTTCAAATAAGTTTTGTTTGATGATTCGTTTATCTTTTGTCATTTGTTCACCGACAAAAACATCACCAAACATAAAATACGCGAACGGATAGGAGTATGAAAGAATTCGCCTAGATATGGCGAGCCTTTCAGCGCCATTTGTCACCCAACTATGATCCGCGATTTGTTTGTCGCGAGCTTCCATACCAGATATCTTTGACTGTAACTTCTTCTTTAGAGCGCTTTCGGCCTTCAAAGAATCTTTATGAGCTTTAAAACGATCAAGATGGTGCATATAATGTAAACTATCGGATTTTGCGCGTGCTGCCTTAGCCATATGCTCCTCTTCACAAGTGTGACCATGTATACTGGTCCAGGTGTGTTGTAAACCAGTTGCTCCACCACATAACCAGCTACAAAATCACAGAAAATATCTAGTAGTAAAAAAAAATTTTAACAAAAATTCCTAGATTTTTCTAAGATAAATATAACAATACCTACTTTTTACAGAATTTGAACTCTCAACCTTTTGGTTGTGGAACACACCACTAACTACTAGGATGTCCTCATGAGGACGAGTAATAGTTATATGATATTCAATGAATAAATATTTTATGAAAAAAAAGGAGACATCTTTTAAACCACAGAAAAAAATAGTTTCGGTAAGTATCAAAGTGCAACCTGGTTCCTGATTATAAAAAAAAAAAACGAAGTTTTATATTAAACTCCTTAAATTGATTAAAAAACACGAAAAAAAACTCTGTGAACCTAATTTTGATATACTATCCTCCTGAACTTGTTTAGAACACACATAATTACAAATTAAAAATAATAACTTGTTACCCTTAAACTAATCAAACTTTGATGACTTAAGATTCAATATATTTTCAAAAAAAATGTAATGATCACATAATTGGCAACGATTCTCACCAAAAGGGTTGACCACATATACATTTTACAAGATTGCATCCTCCATGTTTTTCAACTGTTTTATGACACTTGGGACAATTTTTTGTATTAATCTTTATCCAATTAATACCATCCTTGGTCTTTGGTTCCAAAGCTCCAACATTTTACAGGAACAAGGAGAATGTGCTTCAGAAGAACAACTAAAACAAAACTGAACACCACACGCGCATTCAACCTCACAAAATTCATCATACTCTACCAGAATGGCGTATCCACAATGTGGAACCCTAGGACACCATTTTACCCTTTTGTTATCTTCAGTATACGATTCTAAAATGTACTGATCAAACTTCTCCGCCAGATCAGGGTCCTTTTCACTGACACTCATTCTAATTTTACCCTCATCACAAACTACATTGCATTTGTGAGCCATGCAACTAATGCGCCTACTTTGTCCCTCATTTATCTTAACCAGAAAGTGTCTTGTCCAACCTTGAAAACAGGAAACAATTTAAAGACAGTGTTAAGATTCTTGTTACATGGAACATTTGATGTGAAATGTTTATAAAAACTTACAATTGTTGCAAAAACAATGGCCACAATCCATTGTGGTCATTTTGTTGACAGGAACTTCCTCCATGCAGACTTCACAAGTTGTTAAAGACGAGCTTTGTAATGAAGAACTATGACCACTATTACGTACTGTTACGCATGCTTCTTCATAAAGCCGATCTTTTCCCTTGTTCACGAACACTTCAGAGACTTTATCGACGTCCCATCTATAATGAATAAGTAGAGTTCGCGCATGATGCTCTGTTAAAGATAGCAAGTCCATTACTTTTTGCAAGTCTTCTCTCTGCATAGGTAAACATTATGACCTTAGACTCATACCGATATGATTATAGCAAATTGGATTTTAATAATCCAAACTCTGCCCCTATCACACCGGCCTTGTGGCCCACAAACACTCCCAACTTTCAGTTTCGATGTAATGAGAAATCCCACTCTAACAAATAAAAAGTAACTTTGTGTGACCCGAACTTTCATTTATGTTGTTCAAAACAACTTACGACACTCTGATTTGGATAAAATCAGTCAGTTGTTCATTTTGGGCAGCCTAGTGGCATCTTGGGGATGGGAAAAGGCTTAGGAACCATTAGTGATAGCAATCGTTTAGTAATCTATGGATCATTCGAAACGGGTGGGCCAATACCCCCGGGGCTACGGTTGCTTCAAATGGAGCTCCATTATGGAGGTTAAAAAACTCATGCATGTGGGAAAACCCCACGTTCACATATCCCACCACCACTAGTTATCCATTAGTTTAGTAGTTTTATTTCTATGCTTTTCAAAGTTGTATTTCATGCTTTATAAGTAGTACTTTAGTTTTTAGTTCTCCTAAAATGTAGGACGTGAGATCATGTTCAACTCTTTATGTATTCAGTTTCAATTTGAATGAAAGGTGGTGTTTTTGATAATTAAAAGTTCGACTGCGTTCTCTCTTGAGTTACCAGTTTATTATTTTCTCCATTGCTAATCCAAGGGTAGCGACTTGGGTGGTGTTCTTTGGAACCTACACTTGAGTTTAGGTGGTGATTCTGTATCCTATACCCGGTTTAGGAAGCTTTTCGGTTTGAATCGGGTGGTGTTTCTGTATCCCATTCGATCGTTGCTTGTTCGTTTCGTTTGAATTATACAACTACTAGCCATTTGATACTCTGATTTGCTATCAATTAGGTCCTGGGTTCAATTCCCACAACCACAAAGAAGGTTTTTCCCGGATTTATTGGGATCCCTCCTGATTTGGTGTAGGCATTATAGCCTAGTGGAGATGGATATGATCGGGTGATTCCGCTAGTGGAACGATAATACTCTAGTGATCCATTAGTGATCCAAAATTGCCGTTAAAAAAAGTCACTTTTTTATTAGAGTGAGACTGCCTTTAGCAACTAAAGTCAAAACTAGGAGTGCCAAGTGTCATTGGTTGGTATACATGAATTATTATCCGCATAGTTTAAATTATTAAAACCTAATTACCATCAAAACTTTTTTATTCATCACCATGTGTAGACAACAGGCATCACCTGTGCAGCCAACAGACACTCTTTTGTGATAACCTATGCAAAGATAGAAAGTCATTAAATATCATTTTAACTTTAAATAAACCAATAGAAAAACAGAGATAAAACTCAGATTTAGTGATAATCAATGTTGCTACAAATTCAAACAAATCTAATGACAGAATTGCATCACAAAAATAAATAGTACCCTGTTTATCCCAGATCAATTTTTTAACTGTAATTATACATTTATAAAAATGTAATCATAATAATAAACGTTAGTTACAAAACATTAGTTTGCAAAGAGCACAGAAAACAAACCCTAAACCCTGTTATTAGGGACTCAAAAAACAGGGGAAATTATTAAATATTTGCATGAGATTTTAGTGGGTGATAAATATTAATCGGTTAATTACCTTACAAGACGAAGCATTGGGGGTCTCTGAAACTTCAGCGTCGATACCGTCGTCATCGTAAGGGGCATCATCGTAATAATCGCTACTATCAGAATCCATTTAACTGTTACATTATTCTACAAGAAGATTTTTAGAGTTAATATAGGATATTAAGTTACATTTACGTACCCGATGTATATTAACTTATAAAATGACACATATATAGGGTAATAATTGGGTTGATTAATATGTAAAACAACTCGAGCCCATAGTGAGCCTAGTAGATATTACTTATGAGATTGGTAAAGACTCTAACCCAGCCAACATTACATCACCTCGAACTAAATTATTTAAGTTTATATAATAAAGCATTAGTTATATGATTATACATATGGTTTTCCTATTTTACAACTTTCAGACATATTTATTTATTGAAAATTACACATCAACTTTTACAAAATCATCATAGATACTAACCATATAATAAATTCTATAACCACAAGTACTAATGATGAAATAATTTATAAAAGTTGGTACCAATAGTGTAATTCCTAAAAAAAGTATTAAAATGGCAAAATAAATAAACACTCAGGTACTAACCATGTAATTAATTCTTTGATAAATAAGTTGAAGTTTCTACCTTTTTTATTAGGTTCACGAGCCTGTTATTTATATGAACTAGAATTGATTCCCTGCGTTGCAGGGTCGGTTTTTTTAACGTGATTTGAGTGTATCGATTTTTCTTTTGTAATTGCTTGATGATCAAAACGTAGATTAACTGAAAACGTCCAACAAAATAAGCATAAAAACATATTATATTTGACAGTACCCATCTACGAAAATAATTATGTTTAAACATCAACGAAATTAACTTAATACCAATACATACACAGTACAACTCAAGAGGGTCAAAATGCCATTATGTTGATATCTAAACCAACTTGAAGTTAGACAAACACATACATAATGTCAAATAGTAGACTAACTGAAAACGTCAATAAAAATAAGCACCAAAACGTATTATATCAGAAATGACTTGTGAAACATAAAGTAACTCGAATTTATAGTCTCCAATGAAAAAGTAATATATTTGATTCGACTCATTTACAAACAAAATTTACATAAAAACGTACACCAACTGAATACGTCCATAAATTTAAGCACGAAAACATATTATGTTTGATTTGACTCACTTTGAAAAAAAAATATGTCGAAATGTAAATGAATTTGAATTTATAACGACCCATATATAAAAATAAGCTCATAAAACTCGAGAGAAGTTAAAATGAAATTTTACATTTTTTAAAAAGTTGAAGGTGTAATTGTCAATGTATAAAGTTAGGAGGGTGAGTTTTAAAATCATAAAAAAGAGTCAAATAGCTAAGCAGTCTTCCTATTATATATATAATAAATATAATAGGGTAAATTGCAAAAATTGGCATTTATATTTATACCAAATTTCAAAAATTGTCCTATGCCTTTAGAATTTATGAAATTCATGCTTTATGTTTATAAATCTTATACGTTACATCTTTTGACCCTAATCAAGTTGACTTTCTTATTTAAATCATGTCATGTGGAATCTATATGAAGGTATTAGGGTCTTTTTCTATCATAATGCATAAGTTATTAAAAAAAACAAATAAAACCTACCCACCACACCTTGCTCCATCCCACCCTTTCTCACTAAACATCATGGTTGTAAAAGTCGTTAGGTGCTCCCTAGTCGGTTGACAGAGTAGTTAAGAGTACTCGGTCTAGACGGAGAGTACTCATTGAGTACTCGGACATTTTAAATTATAATAAAAATTAGTTTTCAAAAATTAAATATATGTCAACTAACATAAATTTACTAATATTTATAGCAAAATACGTGAAAATGACATTTATTCTTTAATATGTTAGGCATAGAAATTATGTTTTATTTTTTTTAAGTTAAACTCAACCTGAGTTGACCTATTAGATACGATTACGGCTGAGGTTGACCGTGTTTTATCGATTCTAAGAAATTAGGCGGAGTTGAAGAAAGTTGTCTCGGCAGCCTAACTTGTAGCGACTACTTGGGGAGTACTCGGCCTTGGAAACCTTGTTTTACAACAGTGCTAAAAATACACATACACACTCTCTTTATCCTAGCCACCACCCACCACCATTACCACTAGGGATGAGCATGGTACCGTTACCGAAAATCATCAAAACTGGGTACCGATACCGGTACCGAAAATGTTCGGAACGATACAGGTATTGGACCAGTACGGTACCGATATTTATTTTACCAGTACTGAAAATGCCCGTTATCCCTTAACGCTACGGTGGTAGTGTAAATTTTGAAAAACTTTGACGTTTTTTTTCGATTTCGTTACCCCTTTTATATGAAACATTGCCTCGGTAAAGATTTTCTAAATGCGTCACTGAACACATACACAAAGCTAAGACACAATTTTACCCTCCCTTAAACCACCTAAATGGTTTAGAATCGGTTCATTAAATGGGTTGATTCGCTTACATGCGTAATTAATCTAACGCTTACATGAAACTGTTGGATTAGAATGGATAATTACCATGTGATAGGTTTAACGAAGGTTTGTTGAATCTAATAGCTTGGCGGATTGTTGGCAAACGTTTAAGGTTGTACAGTTGTTGGGATCGAGTAAGGTATATTAGTAGGGAGACATGCCTTATTGATATGAATATGGCAATCAATGCACACAAGATTAGTTAAGAGGTCCAAACATCAATTTTCGTAAAACAATTTTAACCATCTTATAAAATTTGCATGTAAACAAATCATTGGTTGGAATAATCTTCCTAATAGGAAATTCACTTTGATTTAATCATCAAACTTGGCTACACTCTAATATGTTACGCGATAAGAGTGACATGACATTTTAATCGGCATTGTATACCACTGTTTACCTATATTAAGAGGTGTTAAATAGGTTATTTGTCAACATGTTAATGGGACGTTAAGAGATTTTATTAATTTTCTTTTTTAAACTAAAAACTAGGGTTAGGCACATTTAACATGATTAAACCATTTTCTTGAGATAAGGTGGAGTGAAATATGAAAAGTGAGTGATGTGACATCTAAGTGGAGTTGAAAATGTTGTTCAAGGCCAAACTTATATTTTGCAAAATCTCTCTCAAAGTGAGTTAGATGGTGTTTGTTTTTCTAAAAAAGATATGTGCAGTCTCTTTTGTCTGCACCGCACATAGCACATGCAGATATTGCCATCTGCAGATTATTTGTTTTTCTGAAAAGTTTCATTAAAAAACGTCTGTACGAGCTCTTTTTGGTGCAGACTTTGTCCAACCCTTCTAAGATTTTCTAATGTTTGCGGAGGGTTAAACACCACCAACCACCGTCCACCACCACCATCGTCCACCATCCACCACCGTCCATCACCACCACCACCGTGCACCACCCACCATTCTTAAAAATCAAGTAAAAACTTTATGCGTCCCTTCTCTATTTCTTTTTACAACTGGTGTTGGAGCAAATTGCTCAAAGATTTCAAAATCTTGAGCTTGCTTCATAGTTGGAACAGACCAAGCAAAATGCTCAAAGATTTCAAAATTTTTTGCACCTCTGACAAAATACTCTGGATCCGTCACTGACCACAAATACTTTAAACAGACAATTTTTTTTTTTTATGAAATGTGATTTTGCAAGATTTTATACTATTGTTACTAGTCATTAAATCTTAGTAGTGTAACAAGCATCAGGTAAGGAATTTATTAGGGAATCATATTACAAGTGGAGAGAAAAGGTAATTCTCAAAAATTGAAAATGAACCTGTCACTAGAAACAAAGTATATAAAAGAATCTGTCGCTAGAAAAACAATAAGATGATTCAGTGGCAAATCTAGAAAATTTTCGTAGGGGTAACGTTTTATAAAAAATGGGTAACGAAATCGAAAAAACGTCAAATTTTTCCAAAATTTACACTACCGCCGGAGCGCCAAAGGGTAGCGAAGACTACCCCTTTTATTAAGGTAGGTCCGCCCCTGAGATGATCAGTAGCCTAATCATATTATGAGATTATGTTGAAACAATTGTTTCAAACTTCCCGTTACTATATTAATACCCTTTCGTTTGTTACTGATACAAATTTTCAACTTGATCAAATAAATATGAAGAGTGCTTTCGCAAACGACTTTATTAATTTTGAAAAGTCACTTATCTTTTTCTATAAGAGTAACCGTGGTCTCTGAGGTTTGGTCACTTTAGTCCAAAACTCAAATCTTTTGAATCTGGGTTCCTGTGGTTTAAATTTTGTTGTCATTTTCATCCAGAAGCAAAATCTTGTTGGATTCTTCGTTAACATCCAGCTTTTTTTTGCTCTTTTCCTCTTTTTTAATAAAAAGACAAAATGGTCAGATTTTTTAAATTTATTATAATAAAACGTTAGAAGACTATTTTGTTCTTCATTAAAAGGGAGGAAAAAGACAAAAAAACTGGATTTTAACTGAAATTTTGATCAGATTTTGATTTTGGATGAAAATGACAACAAAATTGAAACCATAGGGGTCCAGATTCAAAAGGTTTGAGTTTTGAACTAAAGTGACAAAGTGATCAAACCTCAGTGACCATTTTGACAGTTTACTCTTTTTATAGACTTAAAAAGCCAAATGCGGAATTAAGCCAGCTAATAAAGCTTATAATAAATTAAAATCCTAACAAAGTATGACAGATAATACATTGTTAGTTAAGCGATCTCTATATACGACGCTCAACTTCAGACACGTTAAATAAATGAGCTTTATGTGATGTACGGGGCTCAAGCTCGTTTCGAGCTTTTACTGATCCGGTCCCGAGTTGCATACATGTGGCTCGTCTCGTCTGCACCCTATAGGTAACCATCCTAAATAAAGGCTGCGAGATTGACCGAATCAACAACTTTACTGAGTTCACACGTTTTTACGCTGCGTCTCTAACAAATCCTAAATAAATGCTACGAAATTTACCGAATCAACAACTTTACTGAGCTCACACATTTTTATGCTGCGTCTCTAACAAATCCTAAATAAATGCTATAAGATTTACCGAATCAACAACTTTACTGAGTTCACACGTTTTTACGCTGCGTCTCTAACAAATCCGACACGTAGTAAAAAAAGAAAAAGTTAACCGATTATAAGCTCACTAGTTTTCCTATTTAGGTTCAGGTAATCGTTGAACCAATCCATCTGTGAACATCGCTAATTAACATTCATGTGACAATGTCAACCTATTCATCTAATTTACAATAAGTAGAACCATATTCTACAATAATCATAAAAATCAGCTGTAACGAATTACAACTGCATTCCTTAACCAGTATGCCGAAACCTTAAATAGGTAACATTTAAAAACAAATCACAGCAGAAAACAACAAATGAATTTCCAAAACGTATCTTAACGTTTGGAAAACTGTGGGGCTTTTCGAGCTTTCTTGAGACCAGGTTTCTTCCGTTCAACGGTTCTTGCGTCTCTAGTAAGAAGGCCTTCTTTTCTAAGGGGCTTTCGGTGATCTTCACTCACTTTTAGTAATGCTCGAGCGATACCAAGAGATATTGCCTGTGCCTGCCCAGAAAGACCACCTCCGTGTGCCTTCACAAACACATCATAGCTAGTTTCGTATCCCAATATTGCCAATGGGATTTTGATGTATTGAAGCCATAAAGGGTTGCCTTGAAGATATTCCTGCATAACATTCAATATTTAAATGACGGGTCAAAGATTATAAAAAAAAAATATACAACAAAGCTCAATCTTTAAGTGTTTATCTCATGTTTTGTACACGTTTGAAGTGTTCATTTCATGTTTTGTACACGTATATCACCAACAAACTCGACTAATGTTGGAAGCATAGTTGTCAATAGCAGTCTCTATAGCGAATAGCGTAGCGTATAGGTCGAAGGTCACTATTTTTAAATAGCATAAATGGCGGGAATTTAGTTATTACTATTTTTAAATATAAATAGCGATTAAATATGGCTATAAAATAGCTGTATTTTAGGTTTTGTTAAATCTTCATGTAAAATAGTGTATATACCAGGTGTTTTTATATAATATACATATAATATTCTTTTTTCTAGTGTATCGCTATTTATAAAATAGCGCTTGCCATTTATCGCAATTAGCTATGTAGCATATACGTACCTTATCGCTATTTGTCGCTATTCGGCTTCGCCATTAACAACTATGGTTTGAAGCAGTGAAGTGGTTAAAGGTATAAATTTAAGATGAAACAGAAAAATCTTGATATATTTACAGAATTACAGTACTATTAGTTTGGTTATATTGATCAACTGACGATGCCAATTGCCAAATGAGGAACTTCATGAAACAAGAAATATAATTTTGCATCTTATGATCTAAAAAGGGTTGGCGATTTTTTACACAACTTGCTATCGTGACATGAATCAACATAAATATAACGTTCAGGTCTGGGGTACACAGATTGGGTCTATAACAAAGACACCTTATGACATGTAGGCCTGTAAACAAACCGAACAAACATGAATAGATGTGTTCGTTCATTTAACTTTAACCGAACACGAACACGAACATATCATCGAACAAGCTTTTTTGTTCGTGTTCGTTCATTAGAAAATGAGCATGTTTGTGTTCGTTTAAGACCTAAATGAACAGTTCACGAACATAATCAAAGAAACTTAAACGAACACAATTTAACCAACATAAAACAGCACAAATGGACATTAATGACCAAACATAAACGAACATAAAGTAGCTTTTTTAGATAAGTTATTGATTAACTACAATAAGTACTATTGGAAAGCTTACTTTTATTATTGGAAAGCCCAATTATCAATTAGTTATATATATATATATATATATATATATAAAAGCAATCAGAAAGCCTCTTTTTTATGTTTATATTTGTATAAATATAACTTCATATGTATTTATTAAAACATAACAAACGTAAATGAACAAACATAAACAAACGTAAACGAACGTTCAAGAACATAAATGAACGAACATCACACACGTTCGTTCTTTTAATTATAATTAAATAAACAAATAATTTTGTTCCTGCTCACTAGTACTTCCCGCCGAACAAGTTCACAAACACTTCATGAACGTTCGGTTCATTTACATGCTTAATGACATGATTTATCTTCTTGGCTTCTTATAATCCTATCCCTTGTTCAACATGTGGCTGCCTTGCGTTATTAAACTGCTTATATTTAATCGCCTTAAACAAATCATATCAAACATGTTTTGTGAATTGTGATAGTGTTTCGGGTTGAATATAGTCGTTTTAAAATTAAAGTTTTTATTAATTACATTTGCAGAATAATAAAATAAAAAAAGTTACCTTCGCATCACGGTAATTAATTATAAACTTTCCGGTTCCTTCCTGAATAACCACCCTAGCAATGGCACATTTCCGGCGGCCGGTGCCGATAAGCGTCTGGGCAGCGAAGCCACCGGGGAGTCTCGATTTGACATATTTTTCGAGATTCGAAGTCTCCAAATCAGCGGTGAGAGGCTCAGCCGAGACTGTCGCAACTACGGTGAGAGATGAGGGTTTTGATTTGGGAAATTGAGATGAATTGGTTGATTTTAGGGACGGGGTGAGTGAAAGAGAAAAGGGTTTTTGGGAGATTTGTGAGGAGAAAGAGAGAGAAGAGAAGAAGGATGTAAGGGATGAGAGGGCAATCGCCATTTTTGTAAGTTGTGCTCTCTGGGAATAGAAGATTAGGTTGAAGATGAAGTTTATCAGTGTGCAAAGGGGGGGTTTCAGGATAACGTAAAAGTTTTGTTTGCCCAAAATGCCCTTTGATTGATTTAGAATATATGTAAAATAAATATGGGTAAAGAATAACATAAAGCTCAATCTATTCACACATCCTTGCTGCCTATTTAGATACTCATGGGTCTTAGATGGATCGTCTAGGACTAGACGCCCTGTATAGCACTGATCTTGAGGAGTTATCAAGTACCTGGCAGAGCACATAAATTTTAATGTTTAGACGGGGCGTCTGGACCTAGACGGCCCGTCTAGGACCTTGTGTTTATTTTGGTTGGAAAATGGGTGTTTTGGTGGGTAGATTGGTAGTTGTTGGAGTTTGAAAAATAGTGTTTTGGTGGGGTAAATTGTTTGTTATTGGAGGTTGATTTTTTTAAGGGGTAATTTTAAGTTTATTAAAAAGTTTTGTTTATTGTATAAAACGTGAGTTATCCTTTTCAATTGTTTATATAATTAATTGTTTTTACATTATATTTTAAAGGGTAAATTGTTTGTTATTGGATGTTGATTTTTTTAAGGGGTAATTTTAAGTTTATTAAAAAGTTTTGTTTATTGTATAAAACGTGAGTTATCCTTTTCAATTGTTTATATAATTAATTGTTTTTACATTATATTTTTTTTTTAAAATATAATGCTAAAATTTAATACTCTTTTCAACATTTTAAGATGAATGCAACAAGTGTATGTTGTTTCCGTATTACATTTCAATGTCGATTTAAGACAAACAATTATCAAGTAATCGAATAACTGAAAACAATGTTAAATATAACATATATAACATAAATTTGTACAACCATAACAATATTTATCTGAACAGCTGAAAAGTAAATACAAAATGTCTGTGCATACGAGTCGGCATCGGAGTCGGGATCTGGCTGCTGCTACTGATGTGGTGCTCGAGGTGGTGGGAGCGGTATGGGAGGTAACCCGTCTCTCTCACGTCTATCCTGCATCTCCCGAACCACCCAGCCCATGAGATCCATAAGCCTGTCGACGTCGGCTCGTAAGCGCGGGTATGCCACACCCCCCGGGGCATGACCTGGAAGGACGTGCTGCGGAAATTGAGGCGCCCCGTGAGATGGTGGTGGCGGTGGCGGTGTCGATTCGTCAACATCAACCAGAGGGTACTGGGCTACCGCTGCCTCATATGCCGGCGGGTGGACTAGAGCGAAGTGATCGGGCAGCGGCTCCGGAATCCAAGGCTCACCTTCGCGGCTTTTAAACCGCTCGCCGAGCATGTTGAACCTCTTCACCAGCCTCATCCCGCGCAAGGTCTGAAAACCCATCCGCGTGGACTGTATGGCCGGCTGCAAGTGCGGGTCTGACTCCGCACAAGACCCAACGACCGGGCAATGACGGTGACGTACGCCCCGCCGTACAAAAAGTCGCGCTCCTACCGGTGGTGGGCGGGGGAGAAGTACTGGGTGAGACCGTGCGCAAGTGCGCACGGCCTCCTGTACAAAAGGCAATAGAAAAAAACAAGTCGGTACTCGTACACCACTAACGGCTTTGTCTGCGAGCAGTAATAGACGTAGCGAGCATCCGATGTAGATACCTGCACATTATGTTAGCAAAAAACGGACATTAATTCATAGCAACAATAATCAAACAATTAACGTAATAAAAGTACGTACGTACCTGTACAGCGGGTCGGCAACGTGAGAAATCCTCCCCTTCGCCCTGACATGCTCCCAAGTGTCAGGGCCTGCGACCACCTCCCATACAAAGTCTATCTAAAAACCGTTAAACTCCGGGTATTGACAAACAGACGTCAATTATACTCCCCGAGCTCGCACGTCCCACAGTCGCCACCGGCAGTATCGACAGTTCGTCATCTGCCGGTACCGACGGTGGGACGTGAGAGCTCGCAGAATATAATTGCTGGTCAATGTCAAATTTCAGAGTTTGTTGGTTTTTAGATGGGTTTTGTATGGTTTTTTAAACCGTACAAAGCCTATTTAAAAACCAACAAACTCCGGGTATTGACCAGCAATTATACTCTCTGAGCCCTCCCGTCCCACCGTCGCCACCGGCAGTATCGACATTTCATCGTCTGCGGGTGCCGACAGTTGGGCGTGAGAGCTCAGAGAGTATAATTGCTGTTGTTTGTCAAGATCCGTAGTTTGTTGGTTTTTAGATGGACTTTGTATCTAAAAACCAACAAACTCGGGTATTGACAAACAGACGGTAATCATACTATCCGAGCTCTCAAGTCCAACCGTTGCTGCGGGCAGTATTGACATTTCGTCATCTGCCGGTGCCGACGGTTGGACGTGAGAGCTCGGAGAGTATCATTACCGTTTGTTTGTCAATACCCGGAGTTTGTTGGTTTTTAGATACAAAGGTTTGTATGGTTTAATTGTTGTGACTTGGGTGTACTAAAGGAATGTCGGCTTATATCAAAGTTCAAATTAAGTAAATAAAATCCTATTAGTTATATCAGAAGTTTTTTTATTGTATTAAAAAATCTTTGTATTATTTATACAAATAAATCGTATTAAACATAAAAAAATCGAGGCATTGTTCTTGCTTTTTTGACCGTGGTTGACCAAGACTGATCATCAGACGATGACTGAGACTCGTTAGGTGCTGTAGAAACACCTGAAATTAGTTCAACAACATATCACTATGTTAAACCACAACACACTCTATTACGCAAACAAAAACCATATATATTTAAAAAATGACAATATTTCTCATTTACCTGCATTTACTCCTCGAGTTTCCCTTCGGTTACAGTCTTCGATTCAGCAAAAGACACTCTTTGACGTGTAGTCGATTGAGATACAAATTTGCACACTGGAAACCGTCCCTCCAATACTTTTTTTCCAAAATATATAAGGCTGATCTCCATCGGGTAAATATGTATTATACTCATTGTGAAACCTCAGGCGCTTTTCAAACCATCTCCGCGAGATACGGATTGCCTGCGTATGGGGGTGCCTCACCACCATATCCTCCACCATCACGAATAATGTCTTGTACACTAGACACAACCTCCTCTTGCTCGTTAGAATTGGGAACACCGCTCTCCCCCTAACAACGATATCACCATTAGTAAATAATTAAAACAACAATTAGTTTAACGTAATAACTGTTACCGTATTGGTTTCAGACACCCATGACTCGCCAGAATACGCCCCAAAGAAATAGTTGTCGTCCTAGTTTAATGACATTTCACCACCTTTGAATGATATCAGGTGAAGTAATACAAGCCAAAGTTCATGACAAAGAGAATTCCGACAACGAATTGAAAGTTTTATGCGACATCAAATGCTCTGCATGGGTCTATTTAACCAAGAAATAGACGCCCCGTCTAACGCCTAGGCGGAGAGAATGATATCAGATTAAATGATATAAGCCAAAGAAGAAGATGGAGAGAATTCCGACGACGGAATGAAAATATTTTGCGACATCAAATGCTCTGCATGACTCTATTTAAGAAGGATATATACTCATCGTCTAGGCCTAGACGGGGCGTCTTACTTTGTAACTTGACTGACATGCATGCAGAGCACAAACTTCAAGACGGCTAGTCTAGACCTAGACGCTTTGTCTTGGCCTGGTCGTCTTTGACATCCGCCTATTACTAGACGCCCCATCTGATGTGACTGATTTGACATTGTACGGTCCAGGAATGTGGTCGGAGAAAAAAATAACCTAGATGCCCCGTCTAGGTCTAGACGACCCGTCTAAAGGGTGTCTAATTAGGCAAGTGCGTGTGTGAATATGTAGACCCTAACATAAAAACTCACTTAGAAACTTTATGTGATATTTTTATTTTTTTTTAAAAGAGAAGGTAATATACATATGTCTGAACATTTTTGTAAAAAAAGTGCTGAGTAGTTTTTAACGTTAAAAAATTCATGTTACATAATATATATGTCCAAGAATATAACATAAAAATTTTAAACATTTTCTTTTAAAAACTAGTTGGTACTTTTTGTCAAATCTTGACCCGCATCGGAAATAGAAGTTGCGGCATAATTGGGTTATCATCAAAGCTCATGACATTTACTAAAATTAAGTTTCATATTTATTAATTAGAAATTTAAGAAACAAATATCCAAACACAAAGAAACATACAAGCACAAGAAAAACATTGTTCTAAGCCAGATATATTGTATTCACTTCTAAGGCCAATCCTATGTTTTCCTCTCCTCAGCCTGTACACCTGTTACATGTGTAAAACAAGAGTTTGGGTCAACAAAAGTTGGCAAGTGAATCGAAATTTAACAATTAAACAATTTAATATATTAGTTGTTTCAATAAAAATGTGTCTGGACCATATATGAACTTATGTATATGTAATTAAATAACAAACCACATAATATCAACAATGAACATAAGAACATGATGCATGATGAACTTGAGATCAAGGCTCAATCAAACGTAGCCGATCTAGTAAGGCACCTGATGCTCAACTCGTATCCTACAAGGAGCTGATGGGCCTTAAATGAATGATTGCACTGAAATGATAAAATGTAATCATATATAACCACAACAAACAAATATACACATTAGATCACATAATGGTAGTAGCACATGTTTTTGTATAAAAGAATACATAACGACACATGATACACCCCAAAACGTAGATAAAAAGGGGAATTTGTAAGGATTCACTCACAGTGTGTGCGTTTCTTTGGATTTATGATGAATGCGTACGAGTTTAGGAGTTAACCGACGAAGGAAACAAACCTAAATAATAATGCAATAATTCGATAAATAAATAAAAGTTAATATTTTAATTTAATACTTTTTATTAGATTTTTAGATTATTTTTATGGTATTTAATACGAATTTTTAAGTTTTAAAACCTTATTTTTAAGTATTTTTAACAAATTTTTAAAGAACTAAAAAGGATTTTTTTAATTAAAAAAATACCCTTTTTTCTCAGAGTTGACTGGTCAACGGCCGGTTCGACTGGTTTGATTATTGGCTTTGTGTGAAGTTCGAACTCATGACCTCCCGTATACGTGCACGCAGCTCTACCAACTGAGCTACGTGTCTAACCCGAAATAATCCTGATTTTAATTACTCTTATACACTACTTACATTATTTCAGAAAATTGTTTATTTTAAAAAGATTTAAAATCATCGAACCGGCGTGTAGGACCTGTCTCAAACCCGTGACCTCAGTGTTGTTTTGCACCCAGCCCAACCAACTGGGCTGGGTGTCTAACCCATTTATGCTAGGATTTTTATTAATCTTATAAGCTAACTGGAAAGTGTTCTGGATGGTTTAAAAAATAAGTTTTTATCGCTGAAACCGGCTGCATATATGAATCGAACCCAGGACTCACATGTTATAATTGCACACAGTCCACCACTGGACTGTGTGTCTAACCCGGTTTCTTATTATACTTAAATACTTGATAATAATCATCTTCTTCATATAATTCAACTCAGAACATCAATCCGAACCGATACCTAATCTGGTTAATTTGATTAGCAACCAGTATTTAAACAATTGATACTAAAGTAAATGAAAGGTGATTTTACCAATTGCCGACGAGTTCTATCCTGTTCCAGTTAGACTCTGGCGACTTGCAGAAATTCCGTAAGTGGTTTTAGTTGAATAGTGAGTATCGAAGAGCGTGAGAGAGAGAGAGTATAAGATATGGCGAGTTCGATTTGGGTGGGGTTTATAGCGAGTTTTCCAATCATGGAGTTTCGGTTACAAACTCAAATTATGGATTGATGATTTCAAATCCTTAACCGATTCTGAGTTTATTAGATTTCGATTTTGAAATTGTAAATGTGTATCAGTTACTTCAGTTTCTGAAATCAAGAATTAAACTTGATTGAAAATGGGCGGTTACTAGTTCTCTGTTAATGAAGTTGCAAGTTTTAATTTGTTTGAGTATAAAGCTTATGTAATTTGGGGGATCATATCTTGTGTGTGTAGTGCAGTGGTGTTTTGGGTTTGTGTTCATATGGGAGACCTGGGTTCGAAACCCGGCTACTCCTCTTGAATTTTTGTTTTGTTTTTTTAATTTATTCTATTAAGGTTTATATTAATTTACTTATTACTATTATTATTATTATTATTATTATTATTATTATTATTATTATTTATTGGTTATTGATTTAATCATGAATCATTTATTAATTATGAATATTAATATAAAATAACTAACACCAATAAAGACGCAACGAAACTTTTAAGTGAATACTTGATTTACAAATGGAGCGGGTTTTTAAAACCCATTTTACACAAATGTTACACTTTGTATATTTTTTTTTATAAAAATGTTCAAATATATTAATGTTCCATTCTCTGTTTTTAGAAACTCAACTTCACCATTCATCTAAATTATATGATTGACATTGAATATTCCAAAAGGTTACTTTTCAGAACTTGTTATACTATTTTTTTTTTCTGTAAAAATATGTAACATGTTTTTTACATGCAAAACACATTGAAAACTCATATATTTTTAAGTTCGAACATCTTACCTTTTGTAAAACCTGTAAAATCTGTTGTTGAAAAAAAGTGTAATATGTGATGTTACATATATGTAATGGATGAAATAGGTATAACATATACGCTTTCCCTCTTTTGACAAAAACTGTTATGTGCCAGAATTTTAAAAAAAATTGTAACAACTAGCAACATGTGGTTCATCTATTGAGTTTTTTGAACTCACATGTGTTTTTACTCTGTACTATATGTATAGAGTGAAGATCCTTTAGGAACCACCATTTGTTGCGAGAACCAGTATGAAAACAATTAAAGCTACTTAAAAAAGCTTGCAAAACACATAATTTCTTTTAATTTTCCATCAAAAAATTCAACATTTTATGTATAAAAAAATTGAAAACTTTTTTAATTCGAATAACAATTACTGATGCACATGTGCAAATTTCATATTTCTTGACAAAGCCTATACAATTCCCCCTCCATCTATACTACCATCCGTAATACATTACCAATATTATACAATTTCACTTCCGCTACATTACCATTGGTATTAAATTGTCAATATGTATAATATTTCAAACTAACCACATGTGTATCACCAACCTTCATATCATACCAAACAATAGATTACATCATAAACAGACAAATATAACTAAACTATTAACCACCAGATAAAATTAACAAAAATAAGCATATATGCATACAAATGACAACATCATTTATAAAGTGAAGCATATGTGAATTTCTTCTCAACTGAATCATTAAATAACAAACAATCTTTTTTAACTCTTTGATTATCATTACGTAATCATCCTCCTTATCATCTGACTTTTTTTGTACCCTTTATTTCTTGATTTTCAGAACAAAAGTTACTTTCTTCACTTTTTTCCATTAACTGATCTACAA
This sequence comes from Scalesia atractyloides, assembly GCA_947069175.1. NCBI lineage: Eukaryota > Viridiplantae > Streptophyta > Magnoliopsida > Asterales > Asteraceae > Scalesia > Scalesia atractyloides. The sequence continues at coordinate 18,931,612 of CAMTDV010000029.1, forward strand.
TAATAGACAACCCATAAGATAACCAAACATACAAACTTAATGTATATGTGCATTAACATTAATTCTCTCATTACTATATAGACAATGCATATGTGTATCAATATGAATGACCTTAGTATTTTTTAAATTGTAGTGTAGACGGAAGGGAAATTTATAATATTGATAAAATATTACGGATGGTAGTATAGATGGAAGGGAAATTGTATAAGTGTTGTCAAGAAATATGACATATGCACATTTGCATCAGTAATTGTTATTCGGATAAAAAAATTATAAATAAAATGTTGCGATTTTTAATGGTTTTTTTAAAAAGAAAAAAATGTGTGTTTTTTTAATCTTTTTTAAATAGTTTTGGTTGTGTTCACACTGGTTCTCATGGTTATCGTAATAAAGAGTGGTTCTCGCACGAACACTACCCAATATATATACAATATGCATATTCAAACGGTAACTTTGGTTATTTTACTTCCTTCTCTCTCACAAATTCCATGTGAATCAGATCTGGATCTGCTCCCTTTATCTCGATCCACCCTTAAATCAAAGAAGAAAAACATCAATTTGCTTGCTCATGCCGATTCACAGGTATGGTTTTGTAGGGGTTTTGATTTCCATCTCAATTTACCCATTCTGATAGACTTGGGATTTTGAGAATCCCATGTTTCTTTTTCAGTTTCAGACCATTCTTTCTGGAATTTAGGGTTTTTATATCACACACCGTTTTCCAATTTCTTGAGTGTTTGTGGAAACCGATTAGGTTTTCTTTTGTGAAATATGAAGAGATCACTTCAAAAATTAATGAAGGTGATTGCATTAAGAACATGGGATGATCTAGATTTGGCTTTAAGAAAAGCCTAAGAAGCGGGTATAATAATACGTTCTACTGTCAATTTCATTTTAACAAAACAACAAAAAAGTTAAACGTTGTTTTTATGTGATTTTTTTAGTTTTTATAGCTTTAAGAAGGTTTGAAGCTATTGAATGGCTTGAAAATGTAGTTGTCCTTAAAGGTACCAAAATTGTCACACTCTGACCCGCAGCGGATAAGGTGATCAGGGCATGATTGGTTTTTCATCAAAGCTTATGACATACTCTTAAAAGTTTTGATATTATGACATACTCTTAAAAGTTTTGATATTCATTATTTCAATTTAAAATAAATCCCATAAACACATTATCAAAACACATCAACTACATAAGTCGCAATAAATTCAAATAACTTGTTTATTCTTCTAAGTCCCATTCCTAAGTGATCCATTCTTCAAAGCTGCTCACCTGTATCATGTGTAAAAAGGAAATTTTTGGGTTAACGAAAGTTGGCGAGTGAATCTCTTATTAGGAAAATAATATGTTTAATCCGTTTATTGAGAAAATGTGCATTAACCAATGTAAGTAAACATGTTGTGTGTCTTATGTCAACCTTAATAAACAGTCTCAAATAATAAACTAAATCAATTGTATACAAGTGTGCACGATATTATGGTGTGATACAAGATCTAACCTCAATCAAACGGAGCTAATCTCCTATTATCTATGTTCGCAATTATTTATTTAGATACTTAATTATTTATTTACATGAGTGTTAATGAGTTATTACTTAAAAGAATTAAAATAGATTATCTATTGTTTAAGTTAAATTTGTTAATGGTTAATTAAGATTTCTTAATAAAAAGAACTAAGAAGAATGGTAAAATATTTATAGATATAATTTTAAAGGTCTTAAAAAAAAAGAAAAATGAATTTTAAGATTTTATCAAAAAAAAAAAATTGTCCAAACCGGCCCATGCCCGGTTAGAACACGTGGCCTTCCGTTTACGTGCACGCAGCCCTTCAACTGGGCTACGTGTCTAACCCGGTTAGTATTGTTATTTTATTTCTTTTATACAGAAACTGTGTTCATCCATCTATTGATTTTATTAAAAAGGAGAAAAGTGCAGCGGTAGTATAGGAGCCAGGTCTCGAACACTTGACCTCTCGTTTACGTGCAGACAGCCCGACCAACTAGGCTGTGTGTCTAACCGGTTGGTATTCTGATTTTAATTACATTTATACAGAAACTAGTTTGTTTCATATACTAGCTTTGTGATAAAAATAAGGTAGTGTTACGATAGTATAGGAGCCAGGTCTCGAACCCGTGACCTCCTGCATTGGATCATCAACAACAACACCACCACTGGACTACCTTGTTAACTACGTTTGAGTTTGGTTTTGTTTTATATGTAAACTGACGTGAGACGGTATCATCCTCATCCCTATATTAACCAAACCGATACCCACCATAAACCAGTTACGATTACGGATCAAGTGATGAAATATTTCTTGTATAGAAATGAAACAGATTGAATAGGGAATGAAAAATTATACAGAAACGACAGTTTGTAGTCTCCGGTTAGTTTCCGATGAGAACTCCTGGTTCCGACGGGAACGTGGTTGCACTAGGTATGCTTGATTGTTTGGGGGCGGCAGTTCTTAAAGAACTCAGATGATTTGCTTATATAATTGACAACTTGGCCGGTTACCCTAGCCCAAGTCCAACCTGAAAAAGAAAAGAAAATGGAAGTTCTGCTCATGATTGATTTAGTGATCAAGAATGTGCGCCACGAGTCCTTGAATGGAGACCATGTTCATTTAGGCTAAATAAGGGAGGCTTAATCACACGTGAATCGTATTTGGAAAGTTTGGCTGGCGTGCAGCTAGGTTTTGGGCGACAAAGATTTAAAATGAAGAACTGTAACTCGCGTATAAAACAATAACCAGTGTTGTTACTTACAGTCCTTGCGAGGTGGTGGAGTGGTATATTGTTTGCTTGGTTACTTGTAAGACCCAGGTTCGTGTCCCATGGTCTACGTGTTTCAGTTTTTTTTCTCTTATTACATTGGAGGATTTATTAGTTCCAAAAGTATCACAAATGGCCTGTGTATATACATACACACACACACACACATATATATACGAGTGTATGATAAAAATAAAGAATAAAATAAAAAAAATTCATCCGCGTTTAATTATTTAAGGTTCGATTGCAAACTGTTCGAGCTTTAGGATCCGGTTTTTCAACGTATGTTACAATATCCCCTACTTTTAGGAATTTCGTTCCGAAACTAAGAGGAATTAGGGTTTCCCTGAAAGAGGTGAGGGTACTTTTCGTGCATCGAGTCTTCACGTTCCCAAGTAAATTCAGGTCCACGTTTTGACTCCCAACGAATCCTGACTATAGGGATTCAACTTCGACTTAAGCGTTTTTCACCGAAGTCCATGATTTCGACCGGTCGTTCTACAAAGTGCATCGACTCGTCGATCTGTATATCCTCTAATGGTATATGAAGATTCTCGTCGGCAAGGCACTCCTTTAGATTAGAAACATTAAAGGTTGGGTGGATCCTGCTGAGTTCCTAGAGTAATTCCAGCTCATATGCTACAGGACCAACTCTCTCGAGTATTTTAATGGGCTAACATAGCATGGTTCCAGCTTGCCTTTTTGTCCGATGGCGACACCTTCAAAAGCATATGATCACCAACGCTAAATTCGAGCGGCTTTCGCCGCTTGTCTGCGTAGCTCTTTTAACGACTCTGGGCTGCTAAAAGATTATTGTGAATTTGGAGGATCTTGTCGGTTGTCTCTTGTATCAGTTCCGGTCCGCTGATTTGAGCTTCACCAATTTCGTGCCAACATACTGGTGATCGGCACTTACAACCGTATAGAGCTTCAAAAGAGCCATCCCGGTGCTGGAGTGGTAGCTGTTATTGTAAGAGAATTCGATTAGCGGTAGATGAGCATCCCAGTTGCCTTTGAAATCTATGACGCATGATCGCAACATGTCTTCAAGAGTCTGTATGGTGCGCTCGGATTGACCATCAGTTTGTGGATAGAAAGCGGTGCTGAGGTCTAGTCGAGTACCTAACGCTGACTGTACGGCTTGCCATGTGCGTGAAGTGAAGCGTCCATCTCGGTCCGAAATAATGCTCAGGGGCACACCATGTCAACTTACAATTTCATCGATGTAAATACGAGCCAACTTCTCGTTTTTGTAATCATCACGAATTGGAATGAAGTGAGCGGATTTAGTATGGCGATCGACAATAACCCAAATCATATCATGCCCACTTGAGGTGCGAGGTAACCCAGTAATGAAATCCATGGTTATATTTTCCCACTTCCAGACGTGGATTTCGGGTTGAACGAATAGGCCTGAGGGTCTTTGATGTTATGCTTTAACCTTCGAACGTGTGAGGCATTTGGAAACAAAAACAGCAATATCCTTTTTTCATTCTAGGCCACCAATAAGAGTATCGTAGATCCTGATACATCTTATCAGCCCCTGGGTGTATGGAATACCGCCTTTTGTGTGCCTCGTTCATGAGAAAAGTGCGGAGATTATCACGATCAGGTACCCAA
>CAMTDV010000029.1:18936104-18941104 GCA_947069175.1 Scalesia atractyloides
TTTTTTTGGGGGGAGTGAAAAAGGAATTTGAGCTTGATGCAAATGGTAAAATATCTTCTGCTTTATATGATTTAAATTTTCAAAAAAAAATTTTTATTTTTTTGTACCCCCCCTTACACCCCCTTTTCCGGGGGGGGTTTGACGGTATTTTTGGTTTTTGGTTGGGGGGTTTTTCATTATTGTTTCCCCAATGTTTTGGGCCTTTGCGGGTAAAAATTTTTTTTAAACCCAAACTTTGGGAATAAACGTCCCCGGGGTTAAACAAGCGGTTGAGATTTATTCCAAAAGGGTTATTGATCAAATCGTACCCTCCCCCTTTAAAAAAAAGGGGCTTTTGGGCCCGGGGTTATTTCAATCCCCTTTTTCTTTCCTTTGTTTAAAAATTTTAAAACTTTTAAATTTAATTTTTTTTTGAGCAAAAAAAGTAATTTAGTTTATGGAATCCAAGTCAAAATTGAGGGTTTGGGGTTTTCTTTGTTGACATAAGAAAAAATTTTGTATAAGACAAAGATCTAATTGTTTTTAAAGAATCAAAAGTCACGAAAATCAAAAATTTCCCCCCCCCTTTTCTATTTTCCTTTTTCTTTTATTCCTTATTATTGTTATTGATTTGATCAAGAAGCCTCTATTAACTTTAAAAAAGGGTTAAAAAAGATAAAAATTTTTTTTAATTAGGAAAAAAAAAATTTTCTTCTTTCCCCATATAAAATTTAAAAAATCTAGAAAATAAAATTTTTTTTTCTTTCATATCTTGGGTTTTAACCCTTTTTTTGGGGAAAAAAAATTTCCTTGCTGGATGGGATTCTAACAAACCCCTTCTTTCAAAAAAAAATTTAAAAAAAAAAGTAGTTTAAATTTTCATTTTTTCTTTTTGGGAAATTTTTGCTTTTTTAAAAAAAAATTTTCGAGACAAAAAAAAAAAAAATTTGAATAAATAAGATATCATCCATACCCTTTCAAACCCTTTCCCAGGGTAGAAAGTACATTAATACTCCTTTTTATTTCCCTTATATATATGATATTAATTTATTTTAAAATTTTTTTTTTAAAAAATTTTAAAAATTTTAATAAAAAGGGGTTTTCCTTATATTTTTTAAGTTTTTTTTTTTTAAAAAAATTTAAAAAATTTTTAAAATTTAATAATAACGGGGAAAAATTTATTTAAATTTTCGAGGTACCCATTCTATGACAACTCTTAACTTTCCCCCCTTTTTTTGGCCCCTTTTTTTGGCCTGTTTTTCCCGGGAAACGAAAAGGTTCTTTTTTTTCTTCATGTTCAAAAAAAAAAAAAGGGTTTTTTTTAAAACTTTTGGCCAAAATTTTATCCTCTTTTTTTTTTTAAATTTTCGTTTTTATCAAACACAGATATCCTTTTTAGAAAAAATTTTTGGTATAAATTGGTTTTTAAAGGCGGTTTCCGCCGAAAAATTTTTTGTCTCCAAAAAATGCTTTTGTTTAGCTTTTTTAAAAATTTGCCCCGGGAAATTCGGGGGGGGGTTTTAAAACTGTAACGTTTTTATCTTTTTTTTTGGGGTTTTTCTTTGGGGGATAATACGAAGGGTATGTTATTAGTTTGAAAAAACCCCAATTTAAAAAAATTTTACTCCTAAAGGTTCACATCAAATAGTGTAGGATGCGATTTACTTGGGAAAAAAAAGGGGACTAAAGTCAATTCATTTGGGGTTTTCTCTCAATTCCAAAAAAGCAAGGGGAAATCAATATGAGTTGTGGGGATAAAAAATTATAGGGAAAAAAAAACCTTTAAAAAGGGGGGCTCAAAAAAAAACAATATTTTGGGGGGCTTTTTTTCCTTTTTTTTGGGGGTTAAATTGGATTCTTTTTGGGTTTTGGGAAACCCTCGATTTATCTTGGTAAAAATTGTTTTTTATTTCCGTTTTGGGAAATTTTTTTTTTTCCAAAAGGGGAATTTTGTGATGTCTTTCTTGGGTGCGGGTTTTTTTTAGCCCTTTTTTGTGGTGCCAATTTGTGGAATTTTGGGTAGGGGGTTTTGTCGTTTTGATATAAAAAAGGGAAATTTTAGGGGGTTTATCTTTTTTTGGGGGTTTTTTTCCCCGGAAAAAAAAAAAATTTTTGGGTTTTTTTCCCATTCTTATAAAAAAATTCAACCCCTCAAAATTTAGAATTTAAAAAGGGGTTTTTTTTTGCTCGGCGTGCCCTTTTTTATATGGTTCAGGGCGGGGGGACCCCTTCCCTTTTTACTCGTTTTTGATGGAATTTTACCCCCGGGGAAATTTTGGAAAAAAAGCTGTTTAAAATTTGGGCCCTTTTTTTTGGGGTTTTTTCCCCAAATTTAATTTTTTTTAAGAAATGAGCAAATAAATAAATTTTGCTTTCTCAGCGGGGGAAAAAAACGAAAAAACCCCCTTTTTCTAGAAAATAATTTAAAATTTGGGGTTTTTTTTCAAAAATTTCTTTTCGGTCAAAGCAGAATATATGGAAACAATTTTTAAAAAAACTCTTTTGGGGTTTTTATATGTACAAATATTTCCCCAACTCAATAAAAAAATTAAAAATAATAAACACAAAGGCGAATATCTCATATTCAACCATTTCGAAATAAGAATCCCCCCTTATTTCTTTGTTGGAAATTGAGACTTTTTTTATTTATAAAAGATTTTAGAATAGTTCATCTCTTGTCATTTTTTCGACGCGAAGGTGAAAAAAGCAGAAAAAAAATGAATATGATAATCTTTTCTGGAGTATCCATTTTCAGGGGAAAAGTCCAAATAAGGCTTTCGATTGATACCACCGGAGGGGGAAAACAAAATTCCAAAAGAATACAAAAACTTGAAAAAAAAATTGGCTCTATATCCAACGAATATGAATACATTCCAGGTTTATGAAAAAAAGTTTTTTGTTTTGGTTGTTACAAACCCGTTGTCCTCCATATAATAATTAACGGATGGTACAAATTTTTTTAGAAGGACTTTTCCCGGCGGAATATCTTGCCAGGGGGAAAGTGATAATATACAACTTCGAGTTGTCAATTATATCCTTTATACGACCCAATTCTTGGAAATTTGGGCACAAGTATTCAATTAGTTGGGACTTTGCTTAGTGTTTGAATTGGACCGGACAAAAAGATCGAAGGCTTGGGGGCTTCCTTTGTTGAAATAAGACAAATTTTTGGGATTAGAGATTTTCTAAAAACGACTTAGCGAAGTCACCTATTTCATAACCAAAAAAGGGAACATCTGCCGGGGTTCAGGTTTGATCTCTGAGAATGGATCAGATCGCGTTTAATGGCAATCCGTTTTCTCCATTTTTTTCCTTTTCCAAGGGTAACTTTTTTCAAGAATCCCTTAATTTCAAATGGGGGAAACCCTTATTCATTACATTTTTTTGAATCGACAAATAAGGGAATTCAATCTTTTGAAAATTTTTTGTAAAATTATCCAATTGTTCCGAATAGGCCCATTCAACGATGTAAGAAAAAATTTCCCAATGTGAAAAAAAAATGAATCAATCAAAAACGGACCCCCCTAATTCCAATTAGGCCCCCTTTTGGGCCCCCTTAGGAACGGGCTTTCCAATTTATCATTCGATTTATTTTTCCCATTTTAATAACCCATAATCAGATCTTGGTTAACAAAACTATTTGAAAACTTGACAATTTAAAAACAGATTTTTCAAATACTTAAATATTATTTACTGAGATGAAAATGGTTAAAATTTAGAATCCCTATTTCATGCAGTAACATCATTTGAATCCATTCAATTGATTGGATTTTCTCCATTACAATTATTGTGAAGAGACATCTACAATCGTTAGTCTTGGGCGATTTCTTTGTGAAAAATGTATGTATAGCCAAAAAAGGACCGCATTTAAAATAGGTCAAGTTCTAATTCTCAAGTTGACTCTGTGGTTAATACGATCAGCTAAGCCTTATTTGGCTACTCCAGGAGCAAATGTTCATGGACATTATGGGGGAAATCCTTTACGAAGGAGTACATTAGTTACATTTATATATGAAAAATTCAAGATCTGGTGTTATAAAACGCAAGGTCTTCCAAAAGTGGAAAAGGTTTAGAAGTGCGTTCGATTGATTCATATATCGATGAATCTTGAAAAGAGGATTGAGGGTTGGAACAATGTATAACAAGAATTCTTGGAATTCCTTGGCATTCTTTATTGGTGCTAAGCTAAACTATAGTGCAAAGTCGTATCTCTTTGGTTTAAGGTCCAAAAGGTTTATCGATCCCAGGGGGTGCAGATACATAATAGGCATATAGAAATTATTGATACGTCAAATAACATCAAAAAAGTGTTGGGTTTCAGAAGATGAAATGTCTAATGTTTTTTCGCCCGGGAACTAATTGGATTGTTGCGTAGCGGAACGAATGGGGCGCGCTTTGGAAGAATGCGATCTGTTACCAAAGCCGTTCTTATTGGGAATAAACAGGCATCCATGAATACTCAAAGTTTCATATCCGAAGCGAGTTTTCAAGAAACCGCTCGAGTTTATAGCAAAAGCAGCTTCCTAGGGCGTATCGATTGGTTGAAACCCCTAAAAGGAAAACGTTGTTCTGGGGGGATGTATACCTGTTGGTAGCGGCTTTCAAAACACCTTCAAGCGAACCTAACCAACGATTCCTAAACAACTTGCCTTTGAACTCAAAAAAAAGAATCTATTAGAGGGGGAAAATGAAAGATATTTTGTTCTACCATAGGTAAAATGATTTGATTCTTGCCTTTCAAGAATTTCCATGATACACAAGAACAATCATTTTTTTAGGATTTTTAGGATTTCATGATACCTAAGAGCAGATTCACCCCTTTCTTTTCTCTTTTATTTATCTTTTTTATTTTATCTTTTAAAAGGATTCCGTTGGTTTTTCGGTGCAGTCATTTGATTTGGTAATAGTTAAATCAAAAAATAACAAATAGAAAAAGGATAAATGGCTTGGGCTGGTGTATCTACGCCCAATCTACGGTAGATAAGAGAGGGTTCCATCGGGAACAATTATTTATTTCAGTG